>OY776278.1:53954717-54432217 GCA_963675445.1 Linnaemya vulpina
ACGATTATTAGTTGTTGTTGTTCTCTATTTCTCTTACAACTACAGTTAGAGTCGAAAAAAGCCAACCAATTTTAGAATGAAATAAAAGCAAAGAAAATTAAAAAGCAAAGTGATCATTGAGTTCTTGTTTTGACTTTGATGTTTGTTTAGGCTTCCCATTTATTAAGGTGGAAGTTTGAAATAAATATATCTAGTTATTCTAAGATATGTTAAGTAAAGGTTCCCTGACGATCTGCATTAGCCCCAGTGAAATGCGCATAGGAACTAGCTAAAACCCCTCAATTGATCATTTTGAATTTTAATAAATAACTTTTGGGATCAAAGAATCAGCACGAAAATTAAAGTTAAAGAGTTAAAACTACAATTCCCAAAAACATGTAATAATTTAATTAGCGACTGGCCGCACTTAAACAACTTGTGTTGTCAACACTCTAAATAAATTGTTTTTACATTAAAACGATTATTAGTGTTTGTTGTTCTCTATTTCTCTTACAACTACAGTTAGAGTCGAAAAAACCAACCAATTGTAGAATGAAATAAAAACGTAAGAAAATTAAAAAGCAAAGTGACAATTAGAGTCAGAAAATTGCTTACTAATAATAGAATTAAAAACGTAAGAAAATTAAAAATGCAAAGTGATCAGTATTTTCGATCAGCACGAAAATAAAAGCTAAGATTTAAAACGCCAATTTCCAAAATCATGTAATAACTTTATTAGCGAGTGCCCGCGCTTAAACAACTTGTGTTGTCAACACTCTAAATAAATTGTTTTTACATTAAAACGATTATTAGTTGTTGTTGTTCTCTATTTTTCTTACAACTACAGTTAGAGTCGAAAAAAGCCAACCAATTTTAGAATGAAATAAAAACGTAAGAAAATTAAAAAGCAAAGTGATCAGTGAGTTCTTGTTTTGACTTTCATGTTTGTTTAGGCTTCCCATTTATTAAGGTGGAAGTTTGAAATAAATATATCTAGTTATTCTAAGATATGTTAAGTAAAGGTTCGCTGACGATCTGCATTAGCCCCAGTGAAATGCGCATAGGAACTAGCTAAAATCCCTCAATTGATCATTTTGAATTTTAATAAATAACTTTCTGAGAATAAAGAATCACCACGAAAATAAAAGTTAAAGAATTAAAACTACAATTCCCAAAATCATGTAATAATTTAATTAGCGAGAGCCCGCGCTTAAACAACTAGTGTTGTCAATACTCTAAATAAATTGTTTTTCATTAAAACGATTATTAGTTGTTGTTGTTCTCTATTTCTCTTACAACTACAGTTAGAGTCGGAAAAAAGTTTTCTAATTATAGAATGAAATAAAAACGTAAGATTATTAAAAATGCAAAGTGATCAGTATTTTCGATCAGCACGAAAATAAAAGTTAAGATTTAAAACGACAATTTCCAAAATCATGTAATAACTTTATTAGCGAGTGCCCGCGCTTAAACAGCTTGTGTTGTCAACACTCTAAATAAATTGTTTTTACATTAAAACGATTATTAGTTGTTGTTGTTCTCTATTTCTCTTACAACTACAGTTAGAGTCGAAAAAAGCCAACCAATTGTAGAATGAAATAAAAACGTAAGAAAATTAAAAAGCAAAGTGATCAGTGAGTTCTTGTTTTGACTTTGATGTTTGTTTAGGCTTCCCATTTATTAAGGTGGAAGTTTGAAATAAATATATCTAGTTATTCTAAGATATGTTAAGTAAACGTTCCCTGACGATCTGCATTAGCCCCAGTGAAATGCGCATAGGAACTAGCTAAAACCCCTCATTTGATCATTTTGAATTTTAATAAATAACTTTTGGGAATAAAGAATCAGCACGAAAATAAAAGTTAAAGAGTTAAAACTACAATTCCCAAAAACATGTGATAATTTAATTAGCGACTGGCCGCGCTTAAACAACTTGTGTTGTCAACACTCTAAATAATTTTTTTTTTACATTAAAACGATTATTAGTTGTTTTTGTTCTTTATTTCTCTTACAACTACAATTAGAATCGGAAAAAAGCTTTCTAATTATAGAATGAAATAAAAACGTAAGAAAATTAAAAATGCAAAGTGATCAGTATTTTCGATCAGCACGAAAATAAAAGTTAAGATTTAAAACGACAATTTCCAAAATCATGTAATAACTTTATTAGCGAGTGCTCGCGCTTAAACCACTTGTGTTGTCAATACTCTAAATAAATTGTTTTTCATTAAAACGATTATTAGTTGCTGTTGTTCTCTATTTCTCTTACAACTACAGTTAGAGTCGAAAAAAGCCAACCAATTGTAGAATGAAATAAAAACGTAAGAAAATTAAAAAGCAAAGTGATCAGTGAGTTCTTGTTTTGACTTTGATGTTTGTTTAGGCTTCCTATTTATTAAGGTAGAAGTTTGAAATAAATATATCTAGTTATTCTAAGATATGTTAAGTAAAGGTTCCCTGACGATCTGCATTAGCCCCAGTGAAACTCGAATAGGAACTAGCTAAAACCCCTCAATTGATCATTTTGAATTTTAATAAACAACTTTCGGGACAAAGAACCTGCGCGAAAATAAAAGTTAAAGAGTTAAAACTAAAATTCCCAAAAACATGTAATAATTTAATAAGCGAGTGGCCGCGCTTAAACAACTTGTGTTGTCAACACTCTAAATAAATTGTTTTTACATTAAAACGATTATTAGTTGTTGTTGTTCTCTATTTCTCTTACAACTACAGTTAGAGTCGAAAAAAGCCAACCAATTTTAGAATTAAATAAAAACAAAGAAAATTAAAAAGCAAAGTGATCATTGAGTTCTTGTTTTGACTTTGATGTTTGTTTAGGCTTCCCATTTATTAAGGTGGAAGTTTGAAATAAATATATCTAGTTATTCTAAGATATGTTAAGTAAAGGTTCCCTGACGATCTGCATTAGCCCCAGTGAAATGCGCATAGGAACTAGCTAAAACCCCTCAATTGATCATTTTGAATTTTAATAAATAACTTTTGGGATCAAAGAATCAGCACGAAAATTAAAGTTAAAGAGTTAAAACTACAATTCCCAAAAACATGTAATAATTTAATTAGCGACTGGCCGCACTTAAACAACTTGTGTTGTCAACACTCTAAATAAATTGTTTTTACATTAAAACGATTATTAGTGTTTGTTGTTCTCTATTTCTCTTACAACTACAGTTAGAGTCGAAAAAACCAACCAATTGTAGAATGAAATAAAAACGTAAGAAAATTAAAAAGCAAAGTGACAATTAGAGTCAGAAAATTGCTTACTAATAATAGAATTAAAAACGTAAGAAAATTAAAAATGCAAAGTGATCAGTATTTTCGATCAGCACGAAAATAAAAGCTAAGATTTAAAACGCCAATTTCCAAAATCATGTAATAACTTTATTAGCGAGTGCCCGCGCTTAAACAACTTGTGTTGTCAACACTCTAAATAAATTGTTTTTACATTAAAACGATTATTAGTTGTTGTTGTTCTCTATTTCTCTTACAACTACAGTTAGAGTCGAAAAAAGCCAACCAATTTTAGAATGAAATAAAAACGTAAGAAAATTAAAAAGCAAAGTGATCAGTGAGTTCTTGTTTTGACTTTCATGTTTGTTTAGGCTTCCCATTTATTAAGGTGGAAGTTTGAAATAAATATATCTAGTTATTCTAAGATATGTTAAGTAAAGGTTCGCTGACGATCTGCATTAGCCCCAGTGAAATGCGCATAGGAACTAGCTAAAATCCCTCAATTGATCATTTTGAATTTTAATAAATAACTTTCTGAGAATAAAGAATCACCACGAAAATAAAAGTTAAAGAATTAAAACTACAATTCCCAAAAACATGTAATAATTTAATTAGCGAGAGCCCGCGCTTAAACAACTAGTGTTGTCAATACTCTAAATAAATTGTTTTTCATTAAAACGATTATTAGTTGTTGTTGTTCTCTATTTCTCTTACAACTACAGTTAGAGTCGGAAAAAAGTTTTCTAATTATAGAATGAAATAAAAACGTAAGATTATTAAAAATGCAAAGTGATCAGTATTTTCGATCAGCACGAAAATAAAAGTTAAGATTTAAAACGACAATTTCCAAAATCATGTAATAACTTTATTAGCGAGTGCCCGCGCTTAAACAGCTTGTGTTGTCAACACTCTAAATAAATTGTTTTTACATTAAAACGATTATTAGTTGTTGTTGTTCTCTATTTCTCTTACAACTACAGTTAGAGTCGAAAAAAGCCAACCAATTGTAGAATGAAATAAAACCGTAAGAAAATTAAAAAGCAAAGTGATCAGTGAGTTCTTGTTTTGACTTTGATGTTTGTTTAGGCTTCCCATTTATTAAGGTGGAAGTTTGAAATAAATATATCTAGTTATTCTAAGATATGTTAAGTAAACGTTCCCTGACGATCTGCATTAGCCCCAGTGAAATGCGCATAGGAACTAGCTAAAACCCCGCAATTGATCATTTTGAATTTTAATAAATAACTTTTGGGATCAAAGAATCAGCAAGAAAATAAAAGTTAAAGAGTTAAAACTACAATTCCCAAAAACATGTAATAATTTAATTAGCGAGTGGCCGCACTTAAACAAATTGTGTTGTCAACACTCTAAATAAATTGTTTTTACAATAAAAGGATTATTAGTGTTTGTTGTTCTCTATTTCTCTTACAACTACAGTTAGAGTCGAAAAAAGCCAACCAATTGTAGAATGAAATTAAAACGTAAGAAAATTAAAAAGCAAAGTGATCAGTGAGTTCTTGTTTTGACTTTGATGTTTGTTTAAGCTTCCCATTTATTAAGGTGGAAGTTTGAAATAAATATATCTAGTTATTCTAAGATATATTAAGTAAAGGTTCCCTGACGGTCTGCATTAGCCCCAGTGAAACTCGAATAGGAACTAGCTAAAACCCCTCAATTGATCATTTTGAATTTTAAAAAATAACTTTCGGGAACAAAGAATCAGCACGAAAATAAAAGTTAAAGAGTTAAAACTACAATTCCCAAAAACATGTAATAATTTAATAAGCGAATGCCTGCGCTTAAACAACTTGTGTTGTCAACACTCTAAATAAATTGTTTTTACATTAAAACAACTATTAGTTGTTTGTGTTCTTTATTTCTCTTACAACTACAATTAGAGTCGGAAAAAAGCCAACGAATTGTAGAATGAAATTAAAACGTAATAAAATTGAAATGGCAAGGTGATTAGTAAGTTATTTTTATAACTTTTATGTTTGTTTAGGCTTCCCATTTATAAATGTGGAAGTTTGAAATAAATATCCCTACTTATTCTAAGAAATTTTGGGTAAAGGTTCCCTGATGATCTGCATTAGCCCCAGTGAAATGCACATAGAAACTAGCTAAAACCCCTCAATCGATCACTTTGAATTTTAAAAAATAACTTTTGGTAAAAAAGAATCAGAACGCAAATAAAAGTTAAAGAGTTAAAACGACAATTTCCAAAAACATGTAATAACTTTATTAGCGAATGCCCGCGCTTTAACAACTTATGTTGTCAGCACTCTAAATAAATTGTTTTTACATTTAAACAATTATTAGTTGTTTTTGTTCTTTATTTCTCTTACAACTACAATTAGAGTCGGAAAATTGCTTACTAATAATAGAATTAAAAACGTAAGAAAATTAAAAATGCAAAGTGATCAGTATTTTCGATCAGCACGAAAATAAAAGTTAAGATTTAAAACGCCAATTTCCAAAATCATGTAATAACTTTATTAGCGAGTGCCCGCGCTTAAACAACTTGTGTTGTCAACACTCTAAATAAATTGTTTTTACATTAAAACGATTATTATTTGTTGTTGTTCTCTATTTCTCTTACAACTACAGTTAGAGTCGAAAAAAGCCAACCAATTGTAGAATGAAATAAAAACGTAAGAAAATTAAAAAGCAAAGTGATCAGTGAGTTCTTGTTTTGACTTTCATGTTTGTTTAGGCTTCCCATTTATTAAGGTGGAAGTTTGAAATAAATATATCTAGTTATTCTAAGATATGCTAAGTAAAGGTTCCCTGACGATCTGCATTAGCCCCAGTGAAATGCGCATAGGAACTAGCTAAAACCCCTCAATTGATCATTTTGAATTTTAATAAATTACTTTTGAGATTAAAGAATCACCACGAAAATAAAAGTTAAAGAATTAAAACTACAATTCCCAAAAACATGTAATAATTTAATTAGCGGGAGCCCGCGCTTAAACAACTTGTGTTGTCAATACTCTAAATAAATTGTTTTTCATTAAAACGATTATTAGTTGTTGTTGTTCTCTATTTCTCTTACAACTACAGTTAGAGTCGGAAAAAAGCTTTCTAATTATAGAATGAAATAAAAACGTAAGAAAATTAAAAATGCAAAGTGGTCAGTATTTTCGATCAGCACGAAAATAAAAGTTAAGATTTAAAACGACAATTTCCAAAATCATGTAATAACTTTATTAGCGAGTGCCCGCGCTTAAACAGCTTGTGTTGTCAACACTATAAATAAATTGTTTTTACATTAAAACGATTATTAGTTGTTGTTGTTCTCTATTTCTCTAACAACTACAGTTAGAGTCGAAAAAAGCCAAACAATTGTAGAATGAAATAAAAACGTAAGAAAATTAAATAGCAAAGTGATCAGTGAGTTCATGTTTTGACTTTGATGTTTGTTTAGGCTTCCCATTTATTAATGTGGAAGTTTGAAATAAATATATCTAGTTATTCTAAGATATGTTAAGTAAACGTTCCCTGACGATCTGCATTAGCCCCAGTGAAATGCGCATAGGAACTAGCTAAAACCCCTCAATTGATCATTTTGAATTTTAATAAATAACTTTTGGGATCAAAGAATCAGCAAGAAAATAAAAGTTAAAGAGTTAAAACTACAATTCCCAAAAACATGTAATAATTTAATAAGCGAATGCCTGCGCTTAAACAACTTGTGTTGTCAACACTCTAAATAAATTGTTTTTACATTAAAACAACTATTAGTTGTTTGTGTTCTTTATTTCTCTTACAACTACAATTAGAGTCGGAAAAAAGCCAACGAATTGTAGAATGAAATTAAAACGTAATAAAATTGAAATGGCAAGGTGATTAGTAAGTTATTTTTATAACTTTTATGTTTGTTTAGGCTTCCCATTTATAAATGTGGAAGTTTGAAATAAATATCCCTACTTATTCTAAGAAATTTTGGGTAAAGGTTTCCTGATGATTTGCATTAGCCCCAGTGAAATGCGCATAGGAACTAGCTAAAACCCCTCAAATTATCTCTTTGAATTTTATATAATAACTTTTGGGAAAAAATAATCAGAACACAAATAAAAGTTAAAGAGTTAAAACGACAATTTCCAAAAACACGTAATAACTTTATTAGCGAGTGCCCGCGCTTTAACAACTTATGTTGTCAGCACTCTAAATAAATTGTTTTTACATTTAAACAATTATTAGTTGTTTTTGTTCTTTATTTCTCTTACAACTACAATTAGAGTCGGAAAATTGCTTACTAATAATAGAATTAAAAACGTAAGAAAATTAAAAATGCAAAGTGATCAGTATTTTCGATCAGCACGAAAATAAAAGTTAAGATTTAAAACGACAATTTCCAAAATCATGTAATAACTTTATTAGCGAGTGCCCGCGCTTAAACAGCTTGTGTTGTCAACACTCTAAATAAATTGTTTTTACATTAAAACGATTATTAGTTGTTGTTGTTCTCTATTTCTCTTACAACTACAGTTAGAGTCGAAAAAAGCCAACCAATTGTAGAATGAAATAAAACCGTAAGAAAATTAAAAAGCAAAGTGATCAGTGAGTTCTTGTTTTGACTTTGATGTTTGTTTAGGCTTCCCATTTATTAAGGTGGAAGTTTGAAATAAATATATCTAGTTATTCTAAGATATGTTAAGTAAACGTTCCCTGACGATCTGCATTAGCCCCAGTGAAATGCGCATAGGAACTAGCTAAAACCCCGCAATTGATCATTTTGAATTTTAATAAATAACTTTTGGGATCAAAGAATCAGCAAGAAAATAAAAGTTAAAGAGTTAAAACTACAATTCCCAAAAACATGTAATAATTTAATTAGCGAGTGGCCGCACTTAAACAAATTGTGTTGTCAACACTCTAAATAAATTGTTTTTACATTAAAAGGATTATTAGTGTTTGTTGTTCTCTATTTCTCTTACAACTACAGTTAGAGTCGAAAAAAGCCAACCAATTGTAGAATGAAATTAAAACGTAAGAAAATTAAAAAGCAAAGTGATCAGTGAGTTCTTGTTTTGACTTTGATGTTTGTTTAAGCTTCCCATTTATTAAGGTGGAAGTTTGAAATAAATATATCTAGTTATTCTAAGATATATTAAGTAAAGGTTCCCTGACGGTCTGCATTAGCCCCAGTGAAACTCGAATAGGAACTAGCTAAAACCCCTCAATTGATCATTTTGAATTTTAAAAAATAACTTTCGGGAACAAAGAATCAGCACGAAAATAAAAGTTAAAGAGTTAAAACTACAATTCCCAAAAACATGTAATAATTTAATAAGCGAATGCCTGCGCTTAAACAACTTGTGTTGTCAACACTCTAAATAAATTGTTTTTACATTAAAACAACTATTAGTTGTTTGTGTTCTTTATTTCTCTTACAACTACAATTAGAGTCGGAAAAAAGCCAACGAATTGTAGAATGAAATTAAAACGTAATAAAATTGAAATGGCAAGGTGATTAGTAAGTTATTTTTATAACTTTTATGTTTGTTTAGGCTTCCCATTTATAAATGTGGAAGTTTGAAATAAATATCCCTACTTATTCTAAGAAATTTTGGGTAAAGGTTCCCTGATGATCTGCATTAGCCCCAGTGAAATGCACATAGAAACTAGCTAAAACCCCTCAATCGATCACTTTGAATTTTAAAAAATAACTTTTGGTAAAAAAGAATCAGAACGCAAATAAAAGTTAAAGAGTTAAAACGACAATTTCCAAAAACATGTAATAACTTTATTAGCGAATGCCCGCGCTTTAACAACTTATGTTGTCAGCACTCTAAATAAATTGTTTTTACATTTAAACAATTATTAGTTGTTTTTGTTCTTTATTTCTCTTACAACTACAATTAGAGTCGGAAAATTGCTTACTAATAATAGAATTAAAAACGTAAGAAAATTAAAAATGCAAAGTGATCAGTATTTTCGATCAGCACGAAAATAAAAGTTAAGATTTAAAACGCCAATTTCCAAAATCATGTAATAACTTTATTAGCGAGTGCCCGCGCTTAAACAACTTGTGTTGTCAACACTCTAAATAAATTGTTTTTACATTAAAACGATTATTATTTGTTGTTGTTCTCTATTTCTCTTACAACTACAGTTAGAGTCGAAAAAAGCCAACCAATTGTAGAATGAAATAAAAACGTAAGAAAATTAAAAAGCAAAGTGATCAGTGAGTTCTTGTTTTGACTTTCATGTTTGTTTAGGCTTCCCATTTATTAAGGTGGAAGTTTGAAATAAATATATCTAGTTATTCTAAGATATGCTAAGTAAAGGTTCCCTGACGATCTGCATTAGCCCCAGTGAAATGCGCATAGGAACTAGCTAAAACCCCTCAATTGATCATTTTGAATTTTAATAAATTACTTTTGAGATTAAAGAATCACCACGAAAATAAAAGTTAAAGAATTAAAACTACAATTCCCAAAAACATGTAATAATTTAATTAGCGGGAGCCCGCGCTTAAACAACTTGTGTTGTCAATACTCTAAATAAATTGTTTTTCATTAAAACGATTATTAGTTGTTGTTGTTCTCTATTTCTCTTACAACTACAGTTAGAGTCGGAAAAAAGCTTTCTAATTATAGAATGAAATAAAAACGTAAGAAAATTAAAAATGCAAAGTGGTCAGTATTTTCGATCAGCACGAAAATAAAAGTTAAGATTTAAAACGACAATTTCCAAAATCATGTAATAACTTTATTAGCGAGTGCCCGCGCTTAAACAGCTTGTGTTGTCAACACTATAAATAAATTGTTTTTACATTAAAACGATTATTAGTTGTTGTTGTTCTCTATTTCTCTAACAACTACAGTTAGAGTCGAAAAAAGCCAAACAATTGTAGAATGAAATAAAAACGTAAGAAAATTAAATAGCAAAGTGATCAGTGAGTTCATGTTTTGACTTTGATGTTTGTTTAGGCTTCCCATTTATTAATGTGGAAGTTTGAAATAAATATATCTAGTTATTCTAAGATATGTTAAGTAAACGTTCCCTGACGATCTGCATTAGCCCCAGTGAAATGCGCATAGGAACTAGCTAAAACCCCTCAATCGATCACTTTGAATTTTAAAAAATAACTTTTGGGATCAAAGAATCAGAACGCAAATAAAAGTTAAAGAGTTAAAACTACAATTCCCAAAAACATGTAATAATTTAATAAGCGAATGCCTGCGCTTAAACAACTTGTGTTGTCAACACTCTAAATAAATTGTTTTTACATTAAAACAACTATTAGTTGTTTGTGTTCTTTATTTCTCTTACAACTACAATTAGAGTCGGAAAATTGCTTACTAATAATAGAATTAAAAACGTAAGAAAATTAAAAATGCAAAGTGATCAGTATTTTCGATCAGCACGAAAATAAAAGTTAAGATTTAAAACGACAATTTCCAAAATCATGTAATAACTTTATTAGCGAGTGCCCGCGCTTAAACAGCTTGTGTTGTCAACACTCTAAATAAATTGTTTTTACATTAAAACGATTATTAGTTGTTGTTGTTCTCTATTTCTCTTACAACTACAGTTAGAGTCGGAAAAAAGCTTTCTGATTATAGAATGAAATAAAAACGTAAGAAAATTAAAAATGCAAAGTGATCAGTATTTTCGATCAGCACGAAAATAAAAGTTAAGATTTAAAACGACAATTTCCAAAATCATGTAATAACTTTATTAGCGAGTGCCCGCGCTTAAACAGCTTGTGTTGTCAACACTCTAAATAAATTGTTTTTACATTAAAACGATTATTAGTGTTTGTTGTTCTCTATTTCTCTTACAACTACAGTTAGAGTCGAAAAAAGCCAACCAATTGTAGAATGAAATAAAAACGTAAGAAAATTAAAAAGCAAAGTGATCAGTGAGTTCTTGTTTTGACTTTCATGTTTGTTTAGGCTTCCCATTTATTAAGGTGGAAGTTTGAAATAAATATATCTAGTTATTCTAAGTTATGCTAAGTAAAGGTTCCCTGACGATCTGCATTAGCCCCAGTGAAATGCGCATAGGAACTAGCTAAAACCCCTCAATTGATCATTTTGAATTTTAATAAATAACTTTTGAGAATAAAGAATCACCACGCAAATAAAAGTTAAAGAATTAAAACTACAATTCCCAAAAACATGTAATAATTTAATTAGCAGGAGCCCGCGCTTAAACAACTTGTGTTGTCAATACTCTAAATAAATTGTTTTTCATTAAAACGATTATTAGTTGTTGTTGTTCTCTATTTCTCTTACAACTACAGTTAGAGTCGGAAAAAAGCTTTCTAATTATAGAATGAAATAAAAACGTAAGAAAATTAAAAATGCAAAGTGATCAGTATTTTCGATCAGCACGAAAATAAAAGTTAAGATTTAAAACGACAATTTCCAAAATCATGTAATAACTTTATTAGCGAGTGCCCGAGTTATGTCACCACAAATACCCCCACCAAAGCCACCAAGACATAACGACACACATACATAAATAACACACGAAACTAGTTCAATCACCTCATATTAACAAAATGCAGAACACACATAAATTGTAAAATATTAATTGCAAGTGACAAGTTGCGAAATATAAGAATATCGTTCATTAACCTTTTTTTTAATATTAATTGCTGACCATTAAATATTATTTTCAAACTAAACCAAACTAAAATATTAATTGCAAGTGACAAGTTGCGAAATATAAGAACACCGTTCATTAACCCTTTTAATATTAATTGCTGACTATTAAAAATATTATTTTCAAAATTAAATTAATAGAATAAGCACTTTTATATTTAGCTAATAAGTTTCATTGTAAAGTAAAGAAGAAAATAAAATCAATCTTAATTCGGTGACAAAAATGAAAGGTTGTGTTTTTTTTTTTAGTAAACGCTTAGGATAAGTCTATAACTGGCGCAGTCGAAAAAAAAAGTTGACGGTATATCAACTTTGGCTCCTAAATATTAAAAGTGAAAAAAGTTAGTGAATATAACTTTATAATTATCCTGAAAAAAAAAAAAAGTTAGTGAATATAACTTTATAATTATCCTGAAAAAAAAAGTTAGTGAATATAACTTTATAACTATCCTGAGAAAAAGGACAGAAAAACTGAATATAACCTTATAATTATCCTGAGAAAAAGGAAAGAAAAGTTATTGAATATAACTCTATAACTATACTGAAAAGAAAAAAAATTATTAATGAAAACGTTTATTACAAGATAAAGGACATAAACATTGTTAACTTGCTTTCATAAAAAGACATTATCATCCCACAAGAAAAGAAGAAAATACCTGTTGCCGTGAAAAAGTGATATTTTGTCAACCAACAAGAAGTTCCAGTCGAACAGTGTAAAATTGATCAATAAGAAACAAAGCAACTGAACCCACGGGACCACCAAATCATCAGCAAGAAGAAATCCACAGATTATGAGACAACTAATAATAATACTAGGGTAAACTAGTTATATTTTTATTTTTTTATTATTTTGTAATATAAGTATATTTAAGCATAAATTTAAAAAAAGAATAAAGTTATTTTATTCATGCGGAAAACATATCGGGTGAAACCATACACAAATATATTTAGATACCTTACACCAATCCTAGAAAACACTGAAATGTCCATAAATAACAATAATCCCTCGGGTTCCATTCCCCAAATCCCAAATCAAATTTCATATCACAATCAAATATTTGATTCACTTAAAATCCCAGATGCAGTGAAGGACCTCCCAAAATTTGACGGGAACCCCAGACTTTTGTACGAATTTCTAGCAAACGTAGAAGAAATATTAGGGTATTTAGTTGACGTAGACGGGACAAACTATGCAAAAATTATTTTACGAGCAATCAGGAACAAAATAGTTGGACAAGCTAACGAGGTACTCAATGTTTATGGTACCCCTTTGGTTTGGGAAAGCATAAAAAACAATCTAATCCTGCATTATTCCGATAAAAGGAATGAAACCTCCTTGATAAAGGACTTACATAATTTAAAACAAACTCAGTCTGTCCAACATTTCTATAGCTCAATCATAGAAATACAGTCATCCATCAATAATAATATCCTAATCCATGAAACCAATCCTAGCGTGATTGAAGCAGAACCAATGGACGTAAGTTCAGGTTATACTCATTTGAGAAAACCACAAAGTATGCAAACCAAGAGAACAACTAATGGTTTTAAGCCTCATGAAATGCACAACATTGATATAGAAGGAACTCCATACGCAAACTTGGAGGAATATTACTATTATCCAGAGAACGATCAAGTTCAAAATTATGTTACATTTGCTCAGAACAAGCCAAAACAAGACTTAATTTTTGGACAAAATTATCAACACAACCAAAACAGTAATACAATTGACGACGGTGAAAATTTTCTACTAGATGCCTCCCCGGACCAACCGGATATTTAGACGTAAACAAACATGGACACACATTACCATATATAAATATATCCTCTCCTTCTGGTAAACCATTAAAATTCCTAATAGATACAGGAGCATCATCATCCTTTATAAACCCAGAATATATTGATAAAAACAAATGTAAGACCTGCGAACCAATAACGATTACCACAATATTAAATAAACACTTTTTAAACAAGAAAATCAGTTTACCATATTTTGAAGAATTCAAAGAAAAAGGCAAGATGGAACTATTCGTCTTTAAATTTCATAACTATTTTGACGGATTGATAGGACTTGATATATTAAACAAACTTAAAGCTAAAGTAGACCTAGGCAGTCAGACTCTGATCACAAAAAATTCAATAATACCACTACAGTTCAAACCCAACCTAACTTCAGGAAAACATATAATTCAACCTTTTTCAAAATTTGTGATTAAAATACCAGTTGATTCTCGAAACGGCGATTTTTTCATACAAGAAACATTTTTAGAACCTGACCTATTTATTTCGGAAGGTATTTATACTGCAAAAGAATGGTATAGTTTCGTTGAAATGGTAAATACATCCGACAAAGAAAAAATTGTTTACATTGAACAACCTGTAAAAACCATTCCATATACAAATTTCATTGAGGTTAATAACTTCACCATAGACTCAGGCACATTTCACCAAGAAGAAAATATAACAAAAATGCTGAGAACGGACCATATGAACGAAGAAGAAAAGAAAGCACTAAGAAAAATTTGTTTGGAATTCGATGATATATTCTTTAAAGAGGGGAATTCTCTTAGCTTCTCTAATCAAATAAAGCACAAAATTAAAACCACAGATGACATACCAGTTTTTACAAAATCATATAGATACCCTTATGTTCATAAGGAAGAAGTACGGACACAAATAAATAAAATGCTACAACAGGGCATTATAAGACCAAGTTTTTCACATTGGAGTGCTCCTGTATGGATAGTCCCGAAAAAAAGGGATGCTAGTAATGTACAAAAATGGAGACTTGTCATAGATTACAGAAAGCTGAATGAAAAAACAATTTGTGATAAGTACCCCCATACGACAAATTAGGTAAAAGCATGTATTTCACCACCCTAGATCTTGCAAGCGGATTCCACCAGATAGAAATGCACCCTGAACATATTGCAAAAACTGCATTCTCCGTAGATGGAGGTCATTTTGAATTTGTCAGAATGCCATTTGGCCTTAAAAATGCGCCATCTACGTTCCAAAGAATAATGGATAATGTGCTAAAAGATTTAATAGGCACGGTCTGTCTTGTATACCTAGATGACATAATCGTCTATTCCACATCATTACAAGAACATATATTAAATCTGAGAAAGGTTTTTGAAAAGCTTAGAGAATCAAACTTAAAAGTTCAGATGGACAAATCTGAATTTTTACACAAAGAGTGTGCGTTTTTAGGACACATTATCTCCACAGAAGGAATAAAACCAAATCCCGAAAAAATCCAAGCCATAAAAAATTTTCCTATCCCAAAAACTCAGAAAGAGATAAAGTCATTCTTAGGACTATTGGGTTATTACAGAAAATTTATACAAAATTTTTCGAAACTCACAAAGCCTTTCACTGAATGCTTAAAAAAAGGAAGGAAAATAATTTTTAATGACAAGTACCTACAAACATTCGAAATGTGCAAAAATCTTTTGACCAATGACCCCTTACTCCAGTATCCGGACTTCTCAAAACCATTTGTCTTAACGACTGATGCAAGCGACTTTGCTTTGGGAGCAGTTCTTTCCCAAGGTCCAATCGGAAGTGACAAACCAATATGCTACGCTAGCAGGACGTTAACAGATAGTGAAATAAACTACTCAACTATAGAAAAGGAATTACTTGCTATTGTTTGGGCCACAAAATACTTCAGGCCCTACCTTTTTGGACGTAAATTTAAAATTGTAACTGACCATAGACCACTAACCTGGATTATGAGCCTTAAAGAGCCAAATTCCAAATTAGTAAGATGGAGGCTCAAACTTGAGGAATTTGACTATGAAATAGTTTACAAAAAGGGAAAACTTAACACAAATGCAGACGCCTTAAGCCGCATTAGAACTTACGATAACTTTTCTAAAAACGAAGAAGTCAACCTTAATATAGTCGACAATGACTCAATTCAGGGAACAGCAGGAACGACCATTCACTCTGCCGAAGAAAATTATGACGACGGCATTCCAATCTCGGAAAAAGCCTTAAACACATTTAACCTCCAAATTATCTTACAAGTTAAAAACGAAGGTTCTCCTCTTACACTTGAAACCGTTTTTAAAAATAAAATGCGAAAAACAATACGTAGACCAATATACAATGAAACTGTAATGATCGACATATTTAAAAGATACCTTGCCCCCAATAGACTTTCTGCAATAATGACAGACGACGACACTTTTAGAATTGTTCAAAACACTTACTCCAAATATTTTGCAAATGGCAAAATATTCAAACTTGTTCGATGTAAAATCTTATTAGAGGATATTCGAAACACTGACGATCAAGATAAGCTTGTGAATGACTACCATATCAGTCACAATCATAGAGGCATTCAAGAAACATTTGAAACGGGAATATTTCTTCCCTCACATGAAAGAAAAAATAACCAAATGCATAAATCATTGCCATATATGCCAAACGCTCAAATATGACAGAAGGCCTCCGAAACCTACATTTGAAACACCTGAAACACCGAAAAAACCATTAGACATTGTCCACATTGACATATACTGCATAAATAAACGAAACATTCTCACCCTTATCGATAAATTTTCAAAATTCGGATCAGCGTACCTTTTAGATTCCAGAAATAGCATATCAATTTAAAAAAAAATTAAGCATTATATAAGCTTACACGGGCCCCCAAAAAAAATCGTTTGTGACCAAGGTGCCGAATTCAGTGCGTCTATCATAAAGGATTTTTGTAAAATTAACAAAATTAATATACACTACACTTCGTTTCAACAAAGTACTGGTAATTCACCAGTAGAAAGACTACATTCAACGATGACAGAAATATATAGAATTATTATGCAAAAATATAGGGCATTAGAACAGCCATTAGATAATGATGAAATACTGTCCGAAGTAATCATGACATATAATAATTCCATACACACAGCGACAAAACTGACTCCCTTTGAATTATTCTATGGAAGAGCACCCACATTTGAAAAAGATTTAAACTACAATACACACCACGAATACCTACAACGACTTAAAGAATTTCAGACCGAATTACAGGAATCAATTAGGAAAAAACTGACTCATGACACAGACAAACGCATTGAGCGATTAAACCAAAATAGAGAAAACCCCGAAACCTTTTTAGAGAATGACGACATATACAGAAAGGAATGTAGGAGAAACAAAATGACTCCTAGGTTCTCAAAAAGAATTGTTAAGCAAAACAACAGAGTAACTCTCTTAACACTTGACAATCAGAAACTCCATAAATCCAAAATAAAAAGACGACCAAAAACCTAAAACCCAAAACTCGATTTTCTTTTAGATTTGTAATGGCACAAGCCGATGTTAAAATTATAGACGTTCCACCAACCCAAGGAATCATTCCACTTAAACTAGGAATTGCTAGAACAATAGTTGACTATAAGCACCTTATACACATAATTAATCTTCAATCTTACGAAGACAATATACAGGAAATAGAGAAAACCATAACTCATTTTGAAACCACACAATTTGCCAAAATTGCCCTAAAAACAACAAAACTAAAACTGAAAGAACTTACAACAAAACTAAACCTCCTAAAACCCAGAAACAGACAGAAGAGAGGACTAATTAACGCTCTAGGCTCAACAATAAAATTTATAACTGGAAATATGGACTATGAAGACGCGGAAAGATTAAACAAAGACATTGAACGTCTGCTAACGGAAAATGGACAAATAAATAATACAATAAACGAACAACTCATCCTCAACACTAGAATGATAGAAAGATTTGAAAACATAACTAATCATATAAACAAAGAACAAGATATTATTTCAAAATCCATAAAAAGTATACAAGAACAAACACGTAATTCACTAAACCCTACAATTAACACATTAACACATATTCAACAACTAAATCAGATAAACTATAATATCGATATACTCGCACAGCATCTAAACAATATCGCAGAAGCAGTAGTATTATCCAAACTAAACATACTTCCAAAACTAATATTAGACCCGATAGAACTTAATCAAATCCATAATACACTAGAAAACATAATTAACGTAATCTCATTTGAACACATATTCGAATTGCTTGAGTTAGCCGCATATTATAATAACACTAATATTATATTTAACATAAAAATACCAATAATATCAAAGGAAGAATTTACATTTTATCATATTATTCCAATACCAATCAATAAAACTTTAGAAATTATAAGCGAAGAATATGCATTAATTAACGAAAATAACGTAATATTTTATAAAGAAAAATGTAAGCAAATAGAAAATATGTTTTATTGTAAAAATAATTATGAAACAGAATTTAATATGAATATAAACTGTATTAACAATATAATAAATAAGATCGGAATCGCTTCTTGTCATTTAAGAGATGTAGGACAAAAAACTGACATTATTCACCCAGAACCCATCTTTATTATCATTATTAGCCCTCCAACACAACATATTCTTACAATTTGCAACAATATTACCAAACAATACACAATTAACAACACAACCCTAATTCAATTTATCAACTGCAAAATTGCCATCAATAACATATGGTACAATAACGAAAATAATATACATTGGGACAATGGAATATTCATTGAAACGCCACTTTATTTAAATAATAATATTACAATTCTTTCAAACAAAAACGAGATAACACTCCCAAAACTTAATGACTACAGATTCCAAGATAAAAAGGTAATTGAAAACATACAGGCAAATACAGAAATAAACGAGAAAGTTACTTATTCCGCCTTCGGATCAATAACAATTCTCATCATCATAGTAACAGTTGCAATAATAAAAAGAAAACCAATGACAATAACATACTCACTCGATCAGACAATTAATGAAGTTCCGGCAACAAAGCAGGCAAAACCCCTTTGGCCGTCACTTCATTTTAGGGAGGGAGGAGTTATGTCACCACAAATACCCCCACCAAAGCCACCAAGACATAACGACACACATACATAAATAACACACGAAACTAGTTCAATCACCTCATATTAACAAAATGCAGAACACACATAAATTGTAAAATATTAATTGCAAGTGACAAGTTGCGAAATATAAGAATATCGTTCATTAACCTTTTTTTTAATATTAATTGCTGACCATTAAATATTATTTTCAAACTAAACCAAACTAAAATATTAATTGCAAGTGACAAGTTGCGAAATATAAGAACACCGTTCATTAACCCTTTTAATATTAATTGCTGACTATTAAAAATATTATTTTCAAAATTAAATTAATAGAATAAGCACTTTTATATTTAGCTAATAAGTTTCATTGTAAAGTAAAGAAGAAAATAAAATCAATCTTAATTCGGTGACAAAAATGAAAGGTTGTGTTTTTTTTTTAGTAAACGCTTAGGATAAGACTATAACTCCCGCGCTTAAACAGCTTGTGTTGTCAACACTCTAAATAAATTGTTTTTACATTAAAACGATTATTAGTTGTTGTTGTTCTCTATTTCTCTTACAACTACAGTTAGAGTCGAAAAAAGCCAACCAATTGTAGAATGAAATACAAACGTAAGAAAATTAAAAAGCAAAGTGATCAGTGAGTTCTTGTTTTGACTTTGATGTTTGTTTAAGCTTCCCAGTTATTAAGGTGGAAGTTTGAAATAAATATATCTAGTTATTCTAAGATATATTAAGTAAAGGTTCCCTGACGATCTGCATTAGCCCCAGTGAAACTCGAATAGGAACTAGCTAAAACCCCTCAATTGATCATTTTGAATTTTAATAAATAACTTTCGGGAACAAAGAATCAGCACGAAAATAAAAGTTAAAGAGTTAAAACTACAATTCCCAAAAACATGTAATAATTTAATAAGCGAATGCCTGCGCTTAAACAACTTGTGTTGTCAACACTCTAAATAAATTGTTTTTACATTAAAACAACTATTAGTTGTTTGTGTTCTTTATTTCTCTTACAACTACAATTAGAGTCGGAAAAAAGCCAACGAATTGTAGAATGAAATTAAAACGTAATAAAATTGAAATGGAGAGGTGATTAGTAAGTTATTTTTATAACTTTTATGTTTGTTTAAGCTTCCCATTTATTAAGGTGGAAGTTTGAAATATATATATCTAGTTATTCTAAGATATGCTAAGTAAAGGTTCCCTGACGATCTGCATTAGCCCCAGTGAAATGCGCATAGGAACTAGCTAAAACCCCTCAATTGATCATTTTGAATTTTAATAAATAATTTTTGAGAATAAAGAATCACCACGAAAATAAAAGTTAAAGAATTAAAACTACAATTCCCAAAAACATGTAATAATTTAATTAGCGGGAGCCCGCGCTTAAACAACTTGTGTTGTCAATACTCTAAATAAATTGTTTTTCATTAAAACGATTATTAGTTGTTGTTGTTCTCTATTTCTCTTACAACTACAGTTAGAGTCGGAAAAAAGCTTTCTAATTATAGAATGAAATAAAAACGTAAGAAAATTAAAAATGCAAAGTGATCAGTATTTTCGATCAGCACGAAAATAAAAGTTAAGATTTAAAACGACAATTTCCAAAATCATGTAATAACTTTATTAGCGAGTGCCCGCGCTTAAACAACTTGTGTTGTCAATACTCTAAATAAATTGTTTTTCATTAAAACCATTATTAGTTGTTGTTGTTCTCTATTTCTCTTACAACTACAGTTAGAGTCGAAAAAAGCCAACTAATTGTACAATGAAATAAAAACATAAGAAAATTAAAATGGCAAGGTGATTTGTAAGTATTTTTTAGGACTTTTATGTTTGTTTAGGCTTCCCATTTATTAATGTGTAAGTTTGAAATAAATATCTCTACTTATTCTAAGAAATTTTGGGTAAAGTTTCCCTGATGATCTGCATTAGCCACAGAGAAATGCGCATAGGAACTAGCTAAAACCCCTCAATTAATCACTTTGAATTTTAAAAAATTACTTTAGGGAAAAAAGAATCAGAATGTTAATAAAAGTTAGAGTTAAAACGACAATTTCCAAAAACATGTAATAACTTTATTAGCGAGTGGCCGCGCTTAAACAACTAATGTTGTCAGCACTCTAAATAAATTGTTTTTACATTTAAACAATTATTAGTTGTTTTTGTTCTTTATTTCTCTTACAACTACAATTAGAGTCGGAAAATTGCTTACTAATAATAAAATTAAAAACGTAAGAAAATTAAAAATGCAAAGTGATCAGTATTTTCGATCAGCACGAAAATAAAAGTTAAGATTTAAAACGCCATTTTCCAAAATCATGTAATAACTTTATTAGCGAGTGCCCACGCTTAAACAACTTGTGTTGTCAACACTCTAAATAAATTGTTTTTACATTAAAACGATTATTATTATTTATTGTTGTTCTCTATTTCTCTTACAACTACAGTCAGAGTCGAAAAAAGCCAACCAATTGTAGAATGAAATAAAAACGTAAGAAAATTAAAAAGCAAAGTGATCAGTGAGTTCTTGTTTTGACTTTCATGTTTGTTTAGGCTTCCCATTTATTAAGGTGGAAGTTTGAAATAAATATATCTAGTTATTCTAAGATATGCTAAGTAAAGGTTCCTGACGATCTGCATTAGCCCCAGTGAAATGCGCATAGGAACTAGCTAAAACCCCTGAATTGATCATTTTTAATTTTAATAAATAACTTTTGAGAATAAAGAATCACCACGAAAATAAAAGTTAAAGAATTAAAACTACAATTCCCAAAAACATGTAATAATTTAATTAGCGGGAGCCCGCGCTTAAACAACTTGTGTTGTCAATACTCTAAATAAATTGTTTTTCATTAAAACGATTATTAGTTGTTGTTGTTCTCTATTTCTCTTACAACTTCAGTTAGAGTCGGAAAAAAGCTTTCTAATTATAGAATGAAATAAAAACGTAAGAAAATTAAAAATGCAAAGTGATCAGTATTTTCGATCAGCACGAAAATAAAAGTTAAGATTTAAAACGACAATTTCCAAAATCATGTAATAACTTTATTAGCGAGTGCCCGCGCTTAAACAGCTTGTGTTGTCAACACTCTAAATAAATTGTTTTTACATTAAAACGATTATTAGTTGTTGTTGTTCTCTATTTCTCTTACAACTACAGTTAGAGTCGGAAAAAAGCTTTCTAATTATAGAATGAAATAAAAACGTAAGAAAATTAAAAATGCAAAGTGATCAGTATTTTCGATCAGCACGAAAATAAAAGTTAAGATTTAAAACGACAATTTCCAAAATCATGTAATAACTTTATTAGCGAGTGCCCGCGCTTAAACAACTTTTGTTCTCAGCACTCTAAATAAATTTTTTTTACATTAAAACGATTATTAGTTGTTGTTGTTCTCTATTTCTCTTACAACTACAGTTAGAGTCGAAAAAAGCCAACCAATTGTAGAATGAAATAAAAACATAAGAAAATTAAAAAGCAAAGTGATCAGTGAGTTCTTATTTGACTTTGATGTTTGTTTAGGCTTCCCATTTATTAAGGTGGAAGTTTGAAATAAATATATCTAGTTATTTTAAGATATGTTAAGTAAACGTTCCCTGATGATCTGCATTAGCCCCAGTGAAATGCGCATAGGAACTAGCTAAAACCCCTCAATTGATCATTTTGAATTTTAATAAATAACTTTTGGGATCAAAGAATCAGCAAGAAAATAAAAGTTAAAGAGTTAAAACTACAATTCCCAAAAACATGTTATAATTTAATTAGCGAGTGGCCGCACTTAAAAAAATTGTGTTGTCAACACTCTAAATAAATTGTTTTTACATTAAAACGATTATTAGTGTTTGTTGTTCTCTATTTCTCTTACAACTACAGTTAGAGTCGAAAAAAGCCAACCAATTGTAGAATGAAATAAAAACGTAAGAAAATTAAAAAGCAAAGTGATCAGTGAGTTCTTGTTTTGACTTTCATGTTTGTTTAGGCTTCCCATTTATTAAGGTGGAAGTTTGAAATATATATATCTAGTTATTCTAAGATATGCTAAGTAAAGGTTCCCTGACGATCTGCATTAGCCCCAGTGAAATGCGCATAGGAACTAGCTAAAACCCCTCAATTGATCGTTTTGAATTTTAATAAATAACTTTTGAGAATAAAGAATCACCACGAAAATAAAAGTTAAAGAATTAAAACTACAATTCCCAAAAACATGTAATAATTTAATTAGCGGGAGCCCGCGCTTAAACAACTTGTGTTGTCAATACTCTAAATAAATTGTTTTTCATTAAAACGATTATTAGTTGTTGTTGTTCTCTATTTCTCTTACAACTACAGTTAGAGTCGGAAAAAAGCTTTCTAATTATAGAATGAAATAAAAACGTAAGAAAATTAAAAATGCAAAGTGATCAGTATTTTCGATCAGCACGAAAATAAAAGTTAAGATTTAAAACGACAATTTCCAAAATCATGTAATAACTTTATTAGCGAGTGCCCGCGCTTAAACAGCTTGTGTTGTCAACACTCTAAATAAATTGTTTTTACATTAAAACGATTATTAGTTGTTGTTGTTCTCTATTTCTCTTACAACTACAGTTAGAGTCGAAAAAAGCCAACCAATTGTAGAATGAAATAAAAACGTAAGAAAATTAAAAAGCAAAGTGATCAGTGAGTTCTTGTTTTGACTTTGATGTTTGTTTAAGCTTCCCATTTATTAAGGTGGAAGTTTGAAATAAATATATCTAGTTATTTTAAGATATGTTAAGTAAACGTTCCCTGACGATCTGCATTAGCCCCAGTGAAATGCGCATAGGAACTAGCTAAAACCCCTCCATTGATCATTTTGAATTTTAATAAATAACTTTTGGGATCAAAGAATCAGCAAGAAAATAAAAGTTAAAGAGTTAAAACTACAATTCCCAAAAACATGTAATAATTTAATTAGCGAGTGGCCGCACTTAAACAAATTGTGTTGTCAACACTCTAAATAAATTGTTTTTACATTAAAACGATTATTAGTGTTTGTTGTTCTCTATTTCTCTTACAACTACAGTTAGAGTCGAAAAAAGCCAACCAATTGTAGAATGAAATAAAAACGTAAGAAAATTAAAAAGCAAAGTGATCAGTGAGTTCTTGTTTTGACTTTGATGTTTGTTTAAGCTTCCCATTTATTAAGGTGGAAGTTTGAAATAAATATATCTAGTTATTCTAAGATATATTAAGTAAAGGTTCCCTGACGATCTGCATTAGCCCCAGTGAAACTCGAATAGGAACTAGCTAAAACCCCTCAATTGATCATTTTGAATTTTAATAAATAACTTTCGGGAACAAAGAATCAGCACGAAAATAAAAGTTAAAGAGTTAAAACTACAATTCCCAAAAACATGTAATAATTTAATAAGCGAATGCCTGCGCTTAAACAACTTGTGTTGTCAACACTCTAAATAAATTGTTTTTACATTAAAACAACTATTAGTTGTTTGTGTTCTTTATTTCTCTTACAACTACAATTAGAGTCGGAAAAAAGCCAACGAATTGTAGAATGAAATTAAAACGTAATAAAATTGAAATGGAGAGGTGATTAGTAAGTTATTTTTATAACTTTTATGTTTGTTTAAGCTTCCCATTTATTAAGGTGGAAGTTTGAAATATATATATCTAGTTATTCTAAGATATGCTAAGTAAAGGTTCCCTGACGATCTGCATTAGCCCCAGTGAAAAGCGCATAGGAACTAGCTAAAACCCCTCAATTGATCATTTTGAATTTTAATAAATAATTTTTGAGAATAAAGAATCACCACGAAAATAAAAGTTAAAGAATTAAAACTACAATTCCCAAAAACATGTAATAATTTAATTAGCGGGAGCCCGCGCTTAAACAACTTGTGTTGTCAATACTCTAAATAAATTGTTTTTCATTAAAACGATTATTAGTTGTTGTTGTTCTCTATTTCTCTTACAACTACAGTTAGAGTCGGAAAAAAGCTTTCTAATTATAGAATGAAATAAAAACGTAAGAAAATTAAAAATGCAAAGTGATCAGTATTTTCGATCAGCACGAAAATAAAAGTTAAGATTTAAAACGACAATTTCCAAAATCATGTAATAACTTTATTAGCGAGTGTCCGCGCTTAAACAACTTGTGTTGTCAATACTCTAAATAAATTGTTTTTCATTAAAACGATTATTAGTTGTTGTTGTTCTCTATTTCTCTTACAACTACAGTTAGAGTCGAAAAAAGCCAACCAATTGTAGAATGAAATAAAAACGTAAGAAAATTAAAAAGCAAAGTGATCAGTGAGTTCTTGTTTTGACTTTCATGTTTGTTTAGGCTTCCCATTTATTAAGGTGGAAGTTTGAAATAAATATATCTAGTTATTCTAAGATATGCTAAGTAAAGGTTCCTGACGATCTGCATTAGCCCCAGTGAAATGCGCATAGGAACTAGCTAAAACCCCTGAATTGATCATTTTTAATTTTAATAAATAACTTTTGAGAATAAAGAATCACCACGAAAATAAAAGTTAAAGAATTAAAACTACAATTCCCAAAAACATGTAATAATTTAATTAGCGGGAGCCCGCGCTTAAACAACTTGTGTTGTCAATACTCTAAATAAATTGTTTTTCATTAAAACGATTATTAGTTGTTGTTGTTCCCTATTTCTCTTACATTTTCAGTTAGAGTCGGAAAAAAGCTTTCTAATTATAGAATGAAATAAAAACGTAAGAAAATTAAAAATGCAAAGTGATCAGTATTTTCGATCAGCACGAAAATAAAAGTTAAGATTTAAAACGACAATTTCCAAAATCATGTAATAACTTTATTAGCGAGTGCCCGCGCTTAAACAACTTGTGTTGTCAATACTCTAAATAAATTGTTTTTCATTAAAACGATTATTAGTTGTTGTTGTTCTCTATTTGTCTTACAACTACAGTTAGAGTCGAAAAAAGCCAACTAATTGTACAATGAAATAAAAACATAAGAAAATTAAAATGGCAAGGTGATTTGTAAGTATTTTTTAGGACTTTTATGTTTGTTTAGGCTTCCCATTTATTAATGGGTAAGTTTGAAATAAATATCTCTACTTATTCTAAGAAATTTTGGGTAAAGTTTCCCTGATGATCTGCATTAGCCACAGAGAAATGCGCATAGGAACTAGCTAAAACCCCTCAATTAATCACTTTGAATTTTAAAAAATTACTTTAGGGAAAAAAGAATCAGAATGTAAATAAAAGTTAGAGTTAAAACGACAATTTCCAAAAACATGTAATAACTTTATTAGCGAGTGGCCGCGCTTAAACAACTAATGTTGTCAGCACTCTAAATAAATTGTTTTTACATTTAAACAATTATTAGTTGTTTTTGTTCTTTATTTCTCTTAAAACTACAATTAGAGTCGTAAAAAAGCTTACTAATTATAGAATGAAATAAAAACGTAAGAAAATTAAAAATGCAAAGCGATCAGTATTTTCGATCAGCACGAAAATAAAAGTTAAGATTTAAAACGACAATTTCCAAAATAACGTAACTTTATTAGCGAGTGCCCGCGCTTAAGCGACTTGCGTTTTCTACATTCTAAATAAATTCTTTTTACACTAAAACAACTATTAGTTGTTGTTGTTCTTTATTTCTCTTGCAATTACAATTAGAGTCGGAAAAAAGCCAACCAATTGTAGAATAAAATAAAAACGTAAGAAAATTAAAAAGGCAAGGTAATTAGTAAGATATTTTTATGACTTTTATGTTTGTTTAAGCATCCTATTTATTAATGTTTAAGTTTGAAATAAATATCTCTACTTATTCTAAGAAATTTTGGGTAAGGTTCCCTGATGATCTGCATTAGCCCCAGTGAATGCGCATAGGAACTAGCTAAAACCCCTCAAATGATCTCTTTGAATTTTAAATAATAACTTTTGGGAAAAAAGAATCAGAACACAAATAAAACTTAAAGAGTTAAAACGACAATTTCCAAAAACACGTAATAACTTTATTAGCGAGTGCCCGCCCTTAAACAACTTGTGTTGTCAACACTCCAAATAAATTGTTTTTACATTAAAACGATTATTAGTTGTTGTTGTTCTCTATTTCTCTTACAACTACAGTTAGAGTCGAAAAAAGCCAACCAACTGTAGAATGAAATAAAAACGTAAGAAAATTAAAAAGCAAAGTGATCAGTGAGTTCTTGTTTTGACTTTGATGTTTGTTTAGGCTTCCCATTTATTAAGGTGGAAGTTTGAAATAAATATATCTAGTTATTCTAAGATATGTTAAGTAAAGGTTCCCTGACGATCTGCGTTAGCCCCAGTGAAATGCGCATAGGAACTAGCTAAAACCCCTCAATTGATCATTTTGAATTTTAATAAATAACTTTTGGGGACAAAGAATCAGCACGAAAATAAAAGTTAAAGAGTTAAAACTACAATTCCCAAAAACATGTTATAATTTAATTAGCGACTGGCCGCGCTTAAACAACTTGTGTTGTCAACACTCTAAATAAATTGTTTTTACATTAAAACGATTATTAGTTGTTGTTGTTCTCTATTTCTCTTACAACTGCAGTTAGAGTAGAAAAAAGGCAACCAACTGTAGAATGAAATAAAAACGTGAGAAAATTAAAAAGCAAACTGATCAGTGAGTTCTTGTTTTGACTTTGATGTTTGTTTAGGCTTCCTATTTATTAAGGTGGAAGTTTGAAATAAATATATCTAGTTATTCTAAGATATGTTAAGTAAAGGTTCCCTGACGATCTGCATTAGCCCCAGTGAAATGCGCATAGGAACTACCTAAAACTCCTCAATTGATAATTTTGAATTTTAATAAATAACTTTTGAGAATAAAGAATCACCACGAAAATAAAAGTTAAAGAATTAAAACTACAATTCCCAAAAACATGTAATAATTTAATTAGCGAGTGCCCGCGCTTAAACAACTTGTGTTGTCAATACTCTAAATAAATTGTTTTTCATTAAAACGATTATTAGTTGTTGTTGTTCTCTATTTCTCTTACAACTACAGTTAGAGTCGGAAAAAAGCTTTCTAATTATAGAATGAAATAAAAACGCAAGAAAATTAAAAATGCAAAGTGATCAGTATTTTCGATCAGCACGAAAATAAAAGTTAAGATTTAAAACGACAATTTCCAAAATCATGTAATAACTTTATTAGCGAGTGCCCGCGCTTAAACAACTTGTGTTGTCAATACTCTAAATAAATTGTTTTTCATTAATACGATTATTTGTTGTTGTTGTTGTTCTCTATTTCTCTTACAACTACAGTTAGAGTCGAATAAAGCCAACTAATTGTACAATGAAATAAAAACATAAGAAAATTAAAATGGCAAGGTGATTTGTAAGTTATTTTTATGACTTTTATGTTTGTTTAGGCTTCCCATTTATTAATGTGTAAGTTTGAAATAAATATCTCTACTTATTCTAAGAGATTTTGGGTAAAGGTTCCCTGATGATCTGCATTAGCCCCAGAGAAATGCGCATAGGAACTAGCTAAAACCCCTCAACTGATCACTTTGAATTTTGAAAAATTACTTTTGGGAAAAAGGAATCAGAACGCAAATAAAAGTTAGAGTTAAAACGACAATTTCAAAAACATGTAATAACTTTATTAGCGAGTGCCCGCGCTTAAACAACTTGTGTTGTCAACACTCTAAATAAATTGTTTTTCATTAAAACGATTATTAGTTGTTGTTGTTCTCTATTTCTCTTACAACTGCAGTTAGAGTAGAAAAAAGCCAAACAAATGTAGAATGAAATAAAAACGTGAGAAAATTAAAAAGCAAACTGATCAGTGAGTTCTTGTTTTGACTTTGATGTTTGTTTAGGCTTCCCATTTATTAAGGTGGAAGTTTGAAATAAATATATCTAGTTATAAGATATGTTAAGTAAAGGTTCCCTGACGATCTGCATTAGCCCCAGTGAAATGCGCATAGGAACTACCTAAAACTCCTCAATTGATCATTTTGAATTTTAATAAATAACTTTTGGGAACAAAGAATCAGCACGTAAATAAAAGTTAAAGAGTTAAAACTACAATTCCCAAAAACATGTAATAATTTAATTAGCGACTGATCGCGCTTAAACAACGTATGTTGTCAACACTCTAAATAAATTGTTTTTAAAATAAAACGATTATTAGCTGTTGTTGCTCTCTATTTCTCTTACAACTACAGTTAGAGTCGAAAAAAGCCAACCAATTGTAGAATGAAATAAAAACGTAAGAAAATTAAAAAGCAAAGTGATCAGTGAGTTCTTGTTTTGACTTTCATGTTTGTTTAGGATTCCCATTTATTAAGGTGGAAGTTTGAAATAAATATATCTAGTTATTCTAAGATATGTTAAGTAAAGGTTCCCTGACGATCTGCATTAGCCCCAGTGAAATGCGCATAAGAACTAGCTAAAACCCCTCAATTGATCATTTTGAATTTTAATAAATAACCTTTGAGAATAAAGAATCACCACGAAAATAAAAGTTAAAGAATTAAAACTACAATTCCCAAAAACATGTAATAATTTAATTAGCGAGTGCCCGCGCTTAAACAACTTGTGTTGTCAATACTCTAAATAAATTGTTTTTCATTAAAACGATTATTAGTTGTTGTTGTTCTCTATTTCTCTTACAACTACAGTTAGAGTCGGAAAAAAGCTTTCTAATTATAGAATGAAATAAAAACGTAAGAAAATTAAAAATGCAAAGTGATCAGTATTTTCGATCAGCACGAAAATAAAAGTTACGATTTAAAACGACAATTTCCAAAATCATGTAATAACTTTATTAGCGAGTGCCCGCGCTTAAACAACTTGTGTTGTCAATAATCTAAATAAATTGTTTTTCATTAATACGATTATTTGTTGTTGTTGTTGTTCTCTATTTCTCTTACAACTACAGTTAGAGTCGAAAAAAGTCAACTAATTGTACAATGAAATAAAAACATAAGAAAATTAAAATGGCAAGGTGATTTGTAAGTTATTTTTATGACTTTTATGTTTGTTTAGGCTTCCCATTTATTAATGTGTAAGTTTGAAATAAATATCTCTACTTATTCTAAGAAATTTTGGGTAAAGGTTCCCTGATGATCTGCATTAGCCCCAGAGAAATGCGCATAGGAACTAGCTAAAACCCCTCAACTGATCACTTTGAATTTTGAAAAATTACTTTTGGGAAAAAAGAATCAGAACGCAAATAAAAGTTAGAGTTAAAACGACAATTTCAAAAACATGTAATAACTTTATTAGCGAATGCCCGCGCTTAAACAACTTGTGTTGTCAACACTCTAAATAAATTATTTCTACATTAAAACTATTATTAGTTATTGTTGTTCTCTATTTCTCTTACAACTACAGTTAGAGTCGAAAAAAGCCAACCAATTGTAGAATGAAATAAAAACGTAAGAAAATTAAAAAGCAAAGTGATCAGTGAGTTCTTGCTTTGACTTTGATGTTTGTTTAGGCTTCCCATTTATTAAGGTGGAAGTTTGAAATAAATATATCTAGTTATTCTAAGATATGTTAAGTAAAGGTTCCCTGACGATCTGCATTAGCCCCAGTGACATGCGCATAGGAACTAGCTGAAGCCCCTCAATTGATCATTTTGAATTTTAATAAATAACTTTTGGGAATAAAGAATCAGAACGCAAATAAAAGTTAGAGTTAAAACGACAATTTCAAAAACATGTAATAACTTTATTAGCGAGTGCCCGCGCTTAAACAACTTGTGTTGTCAACACTCTAAATAAATTGTTTTTCATTAAAACGATTATTAGTTGTTGTTGTTCTCTATTTCTCTTACAACTGCAGTTAGAGTAGAAAAAAGCCAACCAAATGTAGAATGAAATAAAAACGTGAGAAAATTAAAAAGCAAACTGATCAGTGAGTTCTTGTTTTGACTTTGATGTTTGTTTAGGCTTCCCATTTATTAAGGTGGAAGTTTGAAATAAATATATCTAGTTATAAGATATGTTAAGTAAAGGTTCCCTGACGATCTGCATTAGCCCCAGTGAAATGCGCATAGGAACTACCTAAAACTCCTCAATTGATCATTTTGAATTTTAATAAATAACTTTTGGGAACAAAGAATCAGCACGTAAATAAAAGTTAAAGAGTTAAAACTACAATTCCCAAAAACATGTAATAATTTAATTAGCGACTGATCGCGCTTAAACAACGTATGTTGTCAACACTCTAAATAAATTGTTTTTACAATAAAACGATTATTAGCTGTTGTTGCTCTCTATTTCTCTTACAACTACAGTTAGAGTCGAAAAAAGCCAACCAATTGTAGAATGAAATAAAAACGTAAGAAAATTAAAAAGCAAAGTGATCAGTGAGTTCTTGTTTTGACTTTCATGTTTGTTTAGGATTCCCATTTATTAAGATGGAAGTTTGAAATAAATATATCTAGTTATTCTAAGATATGTTAAGTAAAGGTTCCCTGACGATCTGCATTAGCCGCAGTGAAATGCGCATAGGAACTAGCTAAAACCCCTCAATTGATCATTTTGAATTTTAATAAATAACTTTTGAGAATAAAGAATCACCACGAAAATAAAAGTTAAAGAATTAAAACTACAATTCCCAAAAACATGTAATAATTTAATTAGCGAGCGCCCGCGCTTAAACAACTTGTGTTGTCAATACTCTAAATAAATTGTTTTTCATTAAAACGATTATTAGTTGTTGTTGTTCTCTATTTCTCTTACAACTACAGTTAGAGTCGGAAAAAAGCTTTCTAATTATAGAATGAAATAAAAACGCAAGAAAATTAAAAATGCAAAGTGATCAGTATTTTCGATCAGCACGAAAATAAAAGTTAAGATTTAAAACGACAATTTCCAAAATCATGTAATAATTTTTTTAGCGAGTGCCCGCGCTTAAACAACTTGTGTTGTCAATACTCTAAATAAATTGTTTTTCATTAATACGATTATTTGTTGTTGTTGTTGTTCTCTATTTCTCTTACAACTACAGTTAGAGTCGAATAAAGCCAACTAATTGTACAATGAAATAAAAACATAAGAAAATTAAAATGGCAAGGTGATTTGTAAGTTATTTTTATGACTTTTATGTTTGTTTAGGCTTCCCATTTATTAATGTGTAAGTTTGAAATAAATATCTCTACTTATTCTAAGAAATTTTGGGTAAAGGTTCCCTGATGATCTGCATTAGCCCCAGAGAAATGCGCATAGGAACTAGCTAAAACCCCTCAACTGATCACTTTGAATTTTGAAAAATTACTTTTGGGAAAAAAGAATCAGAACGCAAATAAAAGTTAGAGTTAAAACGACAATTTCAAAAACATGTAATAACTTTATTAGCGAGTGCCCGCGCTTAAACAACTTGTGTTGTCAACACTCTAAATAAATTGTTTTTCATTAAAACGATTATTAGTTGTTGTTGTTCTCTATTTCTCTTACAACTGCAGTTAGAGTAGAAAAAAGCCAACCAAATGTAGAATGAAATAAAAACGTGAGAAAATTAAAAAGCAAACTGATCAGTGAGTTCTTGTTTTGACTTTGATGTTTGTTTAGGCTTCCCATTTATTAAGGTGGAAGTTTGAAATAAATATATCTAGTTATAAGATATGTTAAGTAAAGGTTCCCTGACGATCTGCATTAGCCCCAGTGAAATGCGCATAGGAACTACCTAAAACTCCTCAATTGATCATTTTGAATTTTAATAAATAACTTTTGGGAACAAAGAATCAGCACGTAAATAAAAGTTAAAGAGTTAAAACTACAATTCCCAAAAACATGTAATAATTTAATTAGCGACTGATCGCGCTTAAACAACGTATGTTGTCAACACTCTAAATAAATTGTTTTTCAATAAAACGATTATTAGCTGTTGTTGCTCTCTATTTCTCTTACAACTACAGTTAGAGTCGAAAAAAGCCAACCAATTGTACAATGAAATAAAAACGTAAGAAAATTAAAAAGCAAAGTGATCAGTGAGTTCTTGTTTTGACTTTCATGTTTGTTTAGGATTCCCATTTATTAAGGTGGAAGTTTGAAATAAATATATCTAGTTATTCTATGATATGTTAAGTAAAGGTTCCCTGACGATCTGCGTTAGCCCCAGTGAAATGCGCATAGGAACTAGCTAAAACCCCTCAATTGATCATTTTGAATTTTAATAAATAACTTTTGAGAATAAAGAATCACCACGAAAATAAAAGTTAAAGAATTAAAACTACAATTCCCAAAAACATGTAATAATTTAATTAGCGAGTGCCCGCGCTTAAACAACTTGTGTTGTCAATACTCTAAATAAATTGTTTTTCATTAAAACGATTATTAGTTGTTGTTGTTCTCTATTTCTTTTACAACTACAGTTAGAGTCGGAAAAAAGCTTTCTAATTATAGAATGAAATAAAAACGCAAGAAAATTAAAAATGCAAAGTGATCAGTATTTTCGATCAGCACGAAAATAAAAGTTAAGATTTAAAACGACAATTTCCAAAATCATGTAATAACTTTATTAGCGAGTGCCCGCGCTTAAACAACTTGTGTTGTCAATACTCTAAATAAATTGTTTTTCATTAATACAATTATTTGTTGTTGTTGTTGTTCTCTATTTCTCTTACAACTACAGTTAGAGTCGAATAAAGCCAACTAATTGTACAATGAAATAAAAACATAAGAAAATTAAAATGGCAAGGTGATTTGTAAGTTATTTTTATGACTTTTATGTTTGTTTAGGCTTCCCATTTATTAATGTGTAAGTTTGAAATAAATATCTCTACTTATTCTAAGAAATTTTGGGTAAAGGTTCCCTGATGATCTGCATTAGCCCCAGAGAAATGCGCATAGGAACTAGCTAAAACCCCTCAACTGATCACTTTGAATTTTGAAAAATTACTTTTGGGAAAAAAGAATCAGAACGCAAATAAAAGTTAGAGTTAAAACGACAATTTCAAAAACATGTAATAACTTTATTAGCGAGTGCCCGCGCTTAAACAACTTGTGTTGTCAACACTCTAAATAAATTGTTTTTCATTAAAACGATTATTAGTTGTTGTTGTTCTCTATTTCTCTTACAACTGCAGTTAGAGTAGAAAAAAGCCAACCAAATGTAGAATGAAATAAAAACGTGAGAAAATTAAAAAGCAAACTGATCAGTGAGTTCTTGTTTTGACTTTGATGTTTGTTTAGGCTTCCCATTTATTAAGGTGGAAGTTTGAAATAAATATATCTAGTTATAAGATATGTTAAGTAAAGGTTCCCTGACGATCTGCATTAGCCCCAGTGAAATGCGCATAGGAACTACCTAAAACTCCTCAATTGATCATTTGGAATTTTAATAAATAACTTTTGGGAACAAAGAATCAGCACGAAAATAAAAGTTAAAGAGTTAAAACTACAATTCCCAATCACATGTAATAATTTAATTAGCGACTGATCGCGCTTAAACAACGTATGTTGTCAACACTCTAAATAAATTGTTTTTACAATAAAACGATTATTAGCTGTTGTTGCTCTCTATTTCTCTTACAACTACAGTTAGAGTCGAAAAAAGCCAACCAATTGTAGAATGAAATAAAAACGTAAGAAAATTAAAAAGCAAAGTGATCAGTGAGTTCTTGTTTTGACTTTCATGTTTGTTTAGGATTCCCATTTATTAAGGTGGAAGTTTGAAATAAATATATCTAGTTATTCTAAGATATGTTAAGTAAAGGTTCCCTGACGATCTGCATTAGCCCCAGTGAAATGCGCATAGGAACTAGCTAAAACCCCTCAATTGATCATTTTGAATTTTAATAAATAACTTTTGAGAATAAAGAATCACCACGAAAATAAAAGTTAAAGAATTAAAACTACAATTCCCAAAAACATGTAATAATTTAATTAGCGAGTGCCCGCGCTTAAACAACTTGTGTTGTCAATACTCTAAATAAATTGTTTTTCATTAAAACGATTATTAGTTGTTGTTGTTCTCTATTTCTCTTACAACTACAGTTAGAGTCGGAAAAAAGCTTTCTAATTATAGAATGAAATAAAAACGTAAGAAAATTAAAAATGCAAAGTGATCAGTATTTTCGATCAGCACGAAAATAAAAGTTAAGATTTAAAACGACAATTTCCAAAATCATGTAATAACTTTATTAGCGAATGCCCGCGCTTAAACAACTTGTGTTGTCAATACTCTAAATAAATTGTTTTTCATTAATACGATTATTTGTTGTTGTTGTTGTTCTCTATTTCTCTTACAACTACAGTTAGAGTCGAATAAAGCCAACTAATTGTACAATGAAATAAAAACATAAGAAAATTAAAATGGCAAGGTGATTTGTAAGTTATTTTTATGACTTTTATGTTTGTTTAGGCTTCCCATTTATTAATGTGTAAGTTTGAATTAAATATCTCTACTTATTCTAAGAAATTTTGGGTAAAGGTTCCCTAATGATCTGCATTAGCCCCAGAGAAATGCGCATAGGAACTAGCAAAAACCCCTCAATTGATCACTTTGAATTTTGAAAAATTACTTTTGGGAAAAAAGAATCAGAACGCAAATAAAAGTTAGAGTTAAAACGACAATTTCAAAAACATGTAATAACTTTATTAGCGAGTGCCCGCGCTTAAACAACTTGTGTTGTCAACACTCTAAATAAATTGTTTTTCATTAAAACGATTATTAGTTGTTGTTGTTCTCTATTTCTCTTACAACTGCAGTTAGAGTAGAAAAAAGCCAACCAAATGTAGAATGAAATAAAAACGTGAGAAAATTAAAAAGAAAACTGATCAGTGAGTTCTTGTTTTGACTTTGATGTTTGTTTAGGCTTCCCATTTATTAAGGTGGAAGTTTGAAATAAATATATCTAGTTATAAGATATGTTAAGTAAAGGTTCCCTGACGATCTGCATTAGCCCCAGTGAAATGCGCATAGGAACTACCTAAAACTCCTCAATTGATCATTTGGAATTTTAATAAATAACTTTTGGGAACAAAGAATCAGCACGAAAATAAAAGTTAAAGAGTTAAAACTACAATTCCCAAAAACATGTAATAATTTAATTAGCGACTGATCGCGCTTAAACAACGTATGTTGTCAACACTCTAAATAAATTGTTTTTACAATAAAACGATTATTAGCTGTTGTTGCTCTCTATTTCTCTTACAACTACAGTTAGAGTCGAAAAAAGCCAACCAATTGTAGAATGAAATAAAAACGTAAGAAAATTAAAAAGCAAAGTGATCAGTGAGTTCTTGTTTTGACTTTCATGTTTGTTTAGGATTCCCATTTATTAAGGTGGAAGTTTGAAATAAATATATCTAGTTATTCTAAGATATGTTAAGTAAAGGTTCCCTGACGATCTGCATTAGCCCCAGTGAAATGCGCATAGGAACTAGCTAAAACCCCTCAATTGATCATTTTGAATTTTAATAAATAACTTTTGAGAATAAAGAATCACCACGAAAATAAAAGTTAAAGAATTAAAACTACAATTCCCAAAAACATGTAATAATTTAATTAGCGAGTGCCCGCGATTAAACAACTTGTGTTGTCAATACTCTAAATAAATTGTTTTTCATTAAAACGATTATTAGTTGTTGTTGTTCTCTATTTCTCTTACAACTACAGTTAGAGTCGGAAAAAAGCTTTCTAATTATAGAATGAAATAAAAACGTAAGAAAATTAAAAATGCAAAGTGATCAGTATTTTCGATCAGCACGAAAATAAAAGTTAAGATTTAAAACGACAATTTCCAAAATCATGTAATAACTTTATTAGCGAGTGCCCGCGCTTAAACAACTTGTGTTGTCAATACTCTAAATAAATTGTTTTTCATTAATACGATTATTTGTTGTTGTTGTTGTTCTCTATTTCTCTTACAACTACAGTTAGAGTCGAAAAAAGTCAACTAATTGTACAATGAAATAAAAACATAAGAAAATTAAAATGGCAAGGTGATTTGTAAGTTATTTTTATGACTTTTATGTTTGTTTAGGCTTCCCATTTATTAATGTGTAAGTTTGAAATAAATATCTCTACTTATTCTAAGAAATTTTGGGTAAAGGTTCCCTGATGATCTGCATTAGCCCCAGAGAAATGCGCATAGGAACTAGCTAAAACCCCTCAACTGATCACTTTGAATTTTGAAAAATTACTTTTGGGAAAAAAGAATCAGAACGCAAATAAAAGTTAGAGTTAAAACGACAATTTCAAAAACATGTAATAACTTTATTAGCGAGTGCCCGCGCTTAAACAACTTGTGTTGTCAACACTCTAAATAAATTATTTCTACATTAAAACTATTATTAGTTATTGTTGTTCTCTATTTCTCTTACAACTACAGTTAGAGTAGAAAAAAGCCAACCAATTGTAGAATGAAATAAAAACGTAAGAAAATTAAAAAGCAAAGTGATCAGTGAGTTCTTGCTTTGACTTTGATGTTTGTTTAGGCTTCCCATTTATTAAGGTGGAAGTTTGAAATAAATATATCTAGTTATTCTAAGATATGTTAAGTAAAGGTTCCCTGACGATCTGCATTAGCCCCAGTGACATGCGCATAGGAACTAGCTGAAACCCCTCAATTGATCATTTTGAATTTTAATAAATAACTTTTGGGAATAAAGAATCAGCACGAAAATAAAAGTTACAGAGTTAAAACTACAATTCCCAAAAACATGTAATAACTTATTAGCGAGTGCCCGCGCTTAAACAACTTGTGTTGTCAACACTCTAAATAAATTGTTTTTCATTAAAACGATTATTAGTTTTTGTTGTTCTCTATTTCTCTTACAACTGCAGTTAGAGTAGAAAAAAGCCAACCAACTGTAGAATGAAATAAAAACGTGAGAAAATTAAAGAGCAAACTGATCAGTGAGTTCTTGTTTTGACTTTGATGTTTGTTTAGGCTTCCCATTTATTAAGGTGGAAGTTTGAAATAAATATATCTAGTTATTCTAAGATATGTTAAGTAAAGGTTCCCTGACGATCTGCATTAGCCCCAGTGAAATGCGCACAGGAACTACCTAAAACTCCTCAATTGATCATTTTGAATTTTAATAAATAACTTTTGGGAACAAAGAATCAGCACGAAAATAAAAGTTAAAGAGTTAAAACTACAATTCCAAAAAACATGTAATAATTTAATTAGCGACTGATCGCGCTTAAACAACTTATGTTGTCAACACTCTAAATAAATTGTTTTTACAATAAAACGATTATTAGCTGTTGTTGCTCTCTATTTCTCTTACAACTACAGTTAGAGTCGAAAAAAGCCAACCAATTGTAGAATGAAATAAAAACGTAAGAAAATTAAAAAGCAAAGTGATCAGTGAGTTCTTGTTTTGACTTTCATGTTTGTTTAGGATTCCCATGTATTAAGGTGGAAGTTTGAAATAAATATATCTAGTAATTCTAAGATATGTTAAGTAAAGGTTCCCTGACGATCTGCATTAGCCCCAGTGAAATGCGCATAGGAACTACCTAAACCTCCTCAATTGATCATTTTGAATTTTAATAAATAACTTTTGGGAACAAAGAATCAGCACGAAAATAAAAGTTAAAGAGTTAAAACTACAATTCCCAAAAACATGTAATAATTTAATTAGCGACTGATCGCGCTTAAACAACGTATGTTGTCAACACTCTAAATAAATTGTTTTCCATTAATACGATTATTAGTTGTTGTTGTTCTCTATTTCTCTTACAACTGCAGTTAGAGTAGAAAAAAGCCAACCAACTGTAGAATGAAATAAAAACGTGAGAAAATTAAAAAGCAAACTGATCAGTGAGTTCTTGTTTTGACTTTGATATTTGTTTAGGCATCCCATTTATTAAGGTGGAAGTTTGAAATAAATATATCTAGTTATTCTAAGATATGTTAAGTAAAGGTTCCCTAACGATCTGCATTAACCCCAGTGAAATGCGCATAGGAACTACCTAAAACTCCTCAATTGATCATTTTGAATTTTAATAAATAACTTTTGGAAATAAAGAATCAGCACGAAAATAAAAGTTACAGAGTTAAAACTACAATTCCCAAAAACATGTAATAACTGTATTAGCGAGTGCCCGCGCTTAAACAACTTGTGTTGTCAACACTCTAAATAAATTGTTTTTCATTAAAACGATTATTAGTTGTTGTTGTTCTCTATTTCTCTTACAACTGCAGTTAGAGTAGAAAAAAGCCAACCAACTGTAGAATGAAATAAAAACGTGAGAAAATTAAAAAGCAAACTGATCATTGAGTTCTTGTTTTGACTTTGATGTTTGTTTAGGCATCCCATTTATTAAGGTGGAAGTTTGAAATAAATATATCTAGTTATTCTAAGATATGTTAAGTAAAGGTTCCCTGACGATCTGCATTAGCCCCAGTGAAATGCGCATAGGAACTAGCTAAAACCCCTCAATTGATCATTTTGAATTTTAATAAATAACTTTTGAGAATAAAGAATCACCACGAAAATAAAAGTTAAAGAATTAAAACTACAATTCCCAAAAACATGTAATAATTTAATTAGCGAGTGCCCGCGCTTAAACAACTTGTGTTGTCAATACTCTAAATAAATTGTTTTTCATTAAAACGATTATTAGTTGTTGTTGTTCTCTATTTCTCTTACAACTACAGTTAGAGTCGGAAAAAAGCTTTCTAATTATAGAATGAAATAAAAACGTAAGAAAATTAAAAATGCAAAGTGATCAGTATTTTCGATCAGCACGAAAATAAAAGTTAAGATTTAAAACGACAATTTCCAAAATCATGTAATAACTTTATTAGCGAGTGCCCGCGCTTAAACAACTTGTGTTGTCAACACTCTAAATAAATTGTTTTTTATTAAAACGATTATTAGTTGTTGTTGTTCTCTATTTCTCTTACAACTGCAGTTAGAGTAGAAAAAAGCCAACCAACTGTAGAATGAAATAAAAACGTGAGAAAATTAAAAAGCAAACTGATCATTGAGTTCTTGTTTTGACTTTGATGTTTGTTTAGGCATCCCATTTATTAAGGTGGAAGTTTGAAATAAATATATCTAGTTATTCTAAGATATGTTAAGTAAAGGTTCCCTGACGATCTGCATTAGCCCCAGTGACATGCGCATAGGAACTAGCTGAAACCCCTCAATTGATCATTTTGAATTTTAATAAATAACTTTTGGGAATAAAGAATCAGCACGAAAATAAAAGTTACATAGTTAAAACTACAATTCCCAAAAACATGTAATAACTTTATTAGCGAGTGCCCGCGCTTAAACAACTTGTGTTGTCAACACTAAATAAATTGTTTTTCATTAAAACGATTATTAGTTGTTGTTGTTCTCTATTTCTCTTAACACTACAGTTAGAGTCGAAAAAAGCCAACTAATTGTACAATGAAATAAAAACATAAGAAAATTAAAATGGCAAGGTGATTTGTAAGTATTTTTTATGACTTTTATGTTTGTGTAGTCTTCCCATTTATTAATGTGTAAGTTTGAAATAAATATCTCTACTTATTCTAAGAAATTTTGGGTAAAGTTTCCCTGATGATCTGCATTAGCCACAGAGAAATCCGCATAAGAACTAGCTAAAACCCCTCAATTGATCAATTTGAATTTTAAAAAATTGCTTTTGGGAAAAGAGAATCAGAATGTAAATAAAAGTTGGAGTTAAAACGACAATTTCCAAAAACATGTAATAACTTTATTAGCGAGTGCCCGCGCTTAAACAACTTATGTTGTCAGCACTCTAAATAAATTGTTTTTACATTTAAACAATTATTAGTTGTTTTTGTTCTTTATTTCTCTTACAACTACAATTAGAGTCGTAAAAAACCTTACTAATTATAGAATGAAATAAAAACGTAAGAAAATTAAAAATGCAAAGCGATCAGCATTTTCGATCAGCACGAAAATAAAAGTTAATATTTAAAACGACAATTTCCAAAATAACGTAATAACTTTATTAGCGAGTGCCCGCGCTTAAGCGACTTGCGTTTTCAACACTAAATAAATTCTTTTTACACTAAAACAACCATTAGTTGTTGTTGTTCTTTATTTCTCTTGCAATTACAATTAGAGTCGGAAAAAAGCCAACCAATTGTAGAATGAAATAAAAACGTAAGAAAATTAAAAAGGCAAGGTAATTAGTAAGATATTTTTATGACTTTTATGTTTGTTAAGGCATCCTATTTATTAATGTGGAAGTTTGAAATAAATATCTCTACTTATTCTAAGAAATTTTGGGTAAGGTTCCCTGATGATCTGCATTAGCCCCAGTGAATGCGCATAGGAACTAGCTAAAACCCCTCAAATGATCTCTTTGAATTTTAAATAATAACTTTTGGGAAAAAAGAATCAGTACACAAATAAAACTGAAAGAATTAAACCGAAAATTTCCAAAAACACGTAATAACTTTATTAGCGAGTGCCCGCGCTTAAACAACTTGTGTTGTCAACACTCTAAATAAATTGTTTTTACATTAAAACGATTATTAGTTGTTGTTGTTCTCTATTTCTCTTACAACTACAGTTAGAGTCGAAAAAAGCCAACCAACTGTAGAATGAAATAAAGACGTAAGAAAATTAAAAAGCAAAGTGATCAGTGAGTTCTTGTTTTGACTTTGATGTTTGCTTAGGCTTCCCATTTATTAAGGTGGAAGTTTGAAAAATATATATCTAGTTATTCTAAGATATGTTAAGTAAAGGTTCCCTGACGATCTGCATTAGCCCCAGTGAAATGCGCATAGGAACTAGCTAAAACCCCTCAATTGATCATTTTGAATTTTAATAAATAACTTTTGGAAACAAAGAATCAGCACGAAAATAAAAGTTAAAGAGTTAAAACTACAATTCCCAAAAGCATGTAATAATTTAGTTAGCGACTGGCCGCGCTTAAACAACTTGTGTTGTCAACACTCTAAATAAATTGTTTTTACATTAAAACGATTATTAGTTATTGTTGTTCTCTATTTCTCTTACAACTGCAGTTAGAGTAGAAAAAAGCCTTTATTAAGGTGGAAGTTTGAAATAAATATATCTAGTTATTCTAAGATATGTTAAGTAAAGGTTCCCTGACGATCTGCATTAGCCCCAGTGAAATGCGCATAGGAACTAGCTAAAACCCCTCAATTGATCATTTTGAATTTTAATAAATAACTTTTGGGAACAAAGAATCAGCACGAAAATAAAAGTTAAAGAGTTAAAACTACAATTCCCAAAAACATGTAATAATTTAATTAGCGACTGGCCGCGCTTAACCAACTTGTGTTGTCAACACTCTAAATAAATTGTTTTTACATTAAAACGATTGTTAGTTGTTGTTGTTCTCTATTTCTCTTACAACTGCAGTTAGAGTAGAAAAAAGCCAACCAATTGTAGAATGAAATAAAAACGTGAGAAAATTAAAAAGCAAACTGATCAGTGAGTTCTTGTTTTGACTTTGATGTTTGTTTAGGCTTCCCATTTATTAAGGTGGAAGTTTGAAATAAATATCCCTACTTATTCTAAGAAATTTTGGGTAAGGTTTTCTGATGATCTGCATTAGCCCCAGTGAAATGCGCATAGGAACTAGCTGATACCCCTCATTTGATCATTTTGAATTTTAATAAATAACTTTTGGGAATAAAGAATCAGCACGAAAATAAAAGTTAAAGAGTTAAAACTACAATTCCCAAAAACATGTAATAATTTAATTAGCGACTGATCGCGCTTAAACAACGTGTGTTGTCAACACTCTAAATAAATTGTTTTTACATTAAAACGATTATTAGCTGTTGTTGTTCTCTATTTCTCTTACAACTACAGTTAGAGTCGAAAAAAGCCAACCAATTGTAGAATGAAATAAAAACGTAAGAAAATTAAAAAGCAAAGTGATCAGTGAGTTCTTGTTTTGACTTTCATGTTTGTTTAGGATTCCCATTTATTAAGGTGGAAGTTTAAAATAAATATATCTAGTTAATATAAGATATGTTAAGTAAAGCTTCCCTGACGATCTGCATTAGCCCCAGTGAAATGCGCATAGGAACTAGCTAAAACCCCTCAATTGATCATTTTGAATTTTAATAAATAACTTTTGGGAATAAAGAATCAGCACGAAAATAAAAGTTACAGAGTTAAAACTACAATTCCCAAAAACATGTAATAACTTTATAAGCGAGTGCCCGCGCTTAAACAACTTGTGTTGTCAACACTCTAAATAAATTGTTTTTCATTAAAACGATTATTAGTTGTTGTTGTTCTCTATTTCTCTTACAACTGCAGTTAGAGTAGAAAAAAGCCAACCAACTGTAGAATGAAATAAAAACGTGAGAAAATTAAAAAGCAAACTGATCAGTGAGTTCTTGTTTTGACTTTGATGTTTGTTTAGGCATCCCATTTATTAAGGTGGAAGTTTGAAATAAATATATCTAGTTATTCTAAGATATGTTAAGTAACGGTTCCCTTGACGATCTGCATTAGCCCCAGTGAAATGCGCATAGGAACTACCTAAAACTCCTCAATTGATCATTTTGAATTTTAATAAATAACTTTTGGGAACAAAGAATCAGCACGAAAATAAAAGTTAAAGAGTTAAAACTACAATTCCCAAAACCTTGTAATAATTTAATTAGCGACTGATCGCGCTTAAACAACGTATGTTGTCAACACTCTAAATAAATTGTTTTTCATTAAAACGATTATTAGTTGTTGTTGTTCTCTATTTCTCTTACAACTGCAGTTAGAGTAGAAAAAAGCCAACCAACTGTAGAATGAAATAAAAACGTGAGAAAATTAAAAAGCAAACTGATCAGTGAGTTCTTGTTTTGACTTTGATGTTTGTTTAGGCATCCCATTTATTAAGGTGGAAGTTTGAAATAAATATATCTAGTTATTCTAAGATATGTTAAGTAAAGGTTCCCTGACGATCTGCATTAGCCCCAGTGAAATGCGCATAGGAACTACCTAAAACTCCTCAATTGATCATTTTGAATTTTAATAAATAACTTTTGGAAATAAAGAATCAGCACGAAAATAAAAGTTACAGAGTTAAAACTACAATTCCCAAAAACATGTAATAACTTTATTAGCGAGTGCCCGCGCTTAAACAACTTGTGTTGTCAACACTCTAAATAAATTGTTTTTCATTAAAACGATTATTAGTTGTTGTTGTTCTCTATTTCTCTTACAACTGCAGTTAGAGTAGAAAAAAGCCAACCAACTGTAGAATGAAATAAAAACGTGAGAAAATTAAAAAGCAAACTGATCATTGAGTTCTTGTTTTGACTTTGATGTTTGTTTAGGCATCCCATTTATTAAGGTGGAAGTTTGAAATAAATATATCTAGTTATTCTAAGATATGTTAAGTAAAGGTTCCCTGACGATCTGCATTAGCCCCAGTGAAATGCGCATAGGAACTAGCTAAAACCCCTCAATTGATCATTTTGAATTTTAATAAATAACTTTTGAGAATAAAGAATCACCACGAAAATAAAAGTTAAAGAATTAAAACTACAATTCCCAAAAACATGTAATAATTTAATTAGCGAGTGCCCGCGCTTAAACAATTTGTGTTGTCAATACTCTAAATAAATTGTTTTTCATTAAAACGATTATTAGTTGTTGTTGTTCTCTATTTCTCTTACAACTACAGTTAGAGTCGGAAAAAAGCTTTCTAATTATAGAATGAAATAAAAACGTAAGAAAATTAAAAATGCAAAGTGATCAGTATTTTCGATCAGCACGAAAATAAAAGTTAAGATTTAAAACGACAATTTCCAAAATCATGTAATAACTTTATTAGCGAGTGCCCGCGCTTAAACAACTTGTGTTGTCAACACTCTAAATAAATTGTTTTTCATTAAAACGATTATTAGTTGTTGTTGTTCTCTATTTCTCTTACAACTGCAGTTAGAGTAGAAAAAAGCCAACCAACTGTAGAATGAAATAAAAACGTGAGAAAATTAAAAAGCAAAGTGATCAGTGAGTTCTTGTTTTGACTTTGATGTTTGTTTAGGCTTCCCATTTATTAAGGTGGAAGTTTGAAAAATATATATCTAGTTATTCTAAGATATGTTAAGTAAAGGTTCCCTGACGATCTGCATTAGCCCCAGTGAAATGCGCATAGGAACTAGCTAAAACCCCTCAATTGATCATTTTGAATTTTAATAAATAACTTTTGGGAACAAAGAATCAGCACGAAAATAAAAGTTAAAGAGTTAAAACTACAATTCCCAAAAACATGTAATAATTTAGTTAGCGACTGGCCGCGCTTAAACAACTTGTGTTGTCAACACTCTAAATAAATTGTTTTTACATTAAAACGATTATTAGTTATTGTTGTTCTCTATTTCTCTTACAACTGCAGTTAGAGTAGAAAAAAGCCTTTATTAAGGTGGAAGTTTGAAATAAATATATCTAGTTATTCTAAGATATGTTAAGTAAAGGTTCCCTGACGATCTGCATTAGCCCCAGTGAAATGCGCATAGGAACTAGCTAAAACCCCTCAATTGATCATTTTGAATTTTAATAAATAACTTTTTGGAACAAAGAATCAGCACGAAAATAAAAGTTAAAGAGTTAAAACTACAATTCCCAAAAACATGTAATAATTTAATTAGCGACTGGCCGCGCTTAAACAACTTGTGTTGTCAACACTCTAAATAAATTCTTTTTACACTAAAACAACTATTAGTTGTTGTTGTTCTTTATTTCTCTTACAACTTCAGTTAGAGTCGAAAAAAGCCAACCAATTGTACAATGAAATAAAAACATAAGAAAATTAAAATGGCAAGGTGATTAGTAAGTTATTTTTATGACTTTTATGTTTGTTTAGGCTTCCCATTTATTAATGTGGAAGTTTGAAATAAATATCTCTACTTATTCTAAGAAATTTTGGGTAAAGTTTCCCTGATGATCTGCATTAGCCCCAGAGAAATGCGCATAGGAACTAGCTAAAACCCCTCAAGTGATCACTTTGAATATTAAAAAATAACTTTTGGAAAAAAATAATCAGAACGCAAATAAAAGTTAAAGAGTTAAAACGACAATTTCCAAAAACATGTAATAACTTTATTAGCGAGTGCCCGCGCTTAAACAACTTATGTTGTCAGCACTCTAAATAAATTGTTTTTACATTTAAACAATTATTAGTTGTTTTTGTTCTTTATTTCTCTTACAACTACAATTAGAGTCGGAAAAAAGCCTACTAATTATAGAATTAAATAAAAACGTAAGAAAATTAAAAATGCAAAGTGATCAGTATTTTCGATCAGCACGAAAATAAAAGTTAAGATTTAAAACGACAATTTCCAAAATAATGTAATAACTTTATTAGCGAGTGCCCGCGCTTAAACAACTTATGTTGTCAGCACTCTAAATAAATTGTTTTTAAATTTAAACAATTATTAGTTGTTGTTGTTTTTATTTCTCTGACCACTACGATTAGAGTCGAAAAAAGCCAACCAATTGTAGAATGAAATAAAAACGTGAGAAAATTAAAAAGCAAAGTGATCAGTGAGTTTTTGTTATGACTTTTATGTTTGTTTAGGCTTCCCATTTATTAATGTGGAAGTTTGAAATAAATATATCTAGTTATTCTAAGATATGTTAAGTAAAGGTTCCCTGACGATCTGCATTAGCCCCAGTGAAATGCGCATAGGAACTAGCTCAAACCCCTTAATTGATCATTTTGAATTTTAATAAATAACTTTTGAGAATAAAGAATCAGCACGAAAATAAAAGTTAAAGAATTAAAACTGCAATTCCCAAAAACATGTAATAATTTAATTAGCGAATACCAGCGCTTAAACAACTTGTGTTGTCAACACTCTAAATAAATTATTTTTACATTAACCCTCTGCGACTGATGTGGTAGTCTAGCAGACACCAACAAAAACAAAAGAGTATTTTGTACCGCTATTTTTCAAACATTTACTCTGGCGTTCTCTGTACCTTCTAATTGTGTACTCATGCGCATGTTATTGTATGTAGATGGATTGATGTAAGCACACGTGCCTGTGTAAGCGAAAAAGTGTCTGCAGGTCAAGCACATCAATATTAAGGTAGGTGTCTGAGAGACAATCACATCAGTATTTTTGTTATATTTTCATAGTGTCTCCTAAACAACATGTCAGTAAAATTATTATATTTTCTTAGTGTCTACCAAACAACACGTCAGCAAAATTGTTTTCCTTTTAGTTTTTTTACTATGGAGCATTCAAACACATCGCAAGCTCCACACTGTTCTAAAAGAACGTCATCTGGAACTTTTAAAAACCGCGATGAGCTAATACGACAGTGGTTGGAGGAAGAGAGTGAGCATGAGTTCAGCGATATGGATGATGAATGCAATGACCCCAATTTTCAGCCAGGAACGGAACTTTCACATAATGATGAAATTTCAAATGATGAAGAACAACTTGCGACTACCTCTGAGCCACAAAATATTTCTGAAGAAGTGAATCAAGACCCAACAATCGACTATTACAAGGTAAGAAAGGATTTATGTGGAGTACAAGAGAACGACCAAAAACATCCAGAACAACATCCCACAACATAGTTAGATTACCACGTCATCTGCATACTTCTACCTTTGAAGGATATTTGCAGCTTTGGTCCAAAATTTTTGACGAATCCATGGAATGTTTAGTACAATATACTAATCAAAAACTCTGTAGTTACCGAGCACAATTTAATAATACTACAAAGGTATTACTTATGGATACAGATTTAACGGAAATGAAAGCATTCATTGGTCTACTGTACTACACTTCAGTTTTCAAATGTAATGACGAAGATCTTCGAACAATGTTCGCAACCGATGGCAGTGGCCGTGAAATATTTCGTTGTGGGATGTCCAATTTGCGTTTTTCTTTTTTGATAAACTGCCTCAGATTTGATGATTCAACTACTGGAGCGGAGCGTCTCAAGGAAGATCCACTTGCACCAATTTCAAATTTCTTCAACAAATTCATTCTAAACAGTCAATCCCAAAATACTCCCGGACCATACCTCTGCATCGATGAAATGTTACTGCCGTTTAAAGGCCGCTGCAAGTTCATAATTTACATGCCTCAGAAACCAGCCAAGTATGGCATTAAAATAATGTTTTAGTCGATGCTCGCACATACTATATTTACAATGCTGATATTTATTATGGTAAAAATTCTGAAGGCTTAGGGTTAAATGAACAGGAAAGGAAACTGGCAGTACCAACTCAGTCTATATTGAGACTTGTGAAAGTTGTCGAAAACTCAAACCGAAACATTACGGCTGACAATTGGTTTAGCTCTATACCACTTACGGAAGCTCTGCTGAAAAAGGGATTAACTTACTTAGGAACTCTAAAAATAATAAACCTGAGATACCATCTTCTTTCTTACCGTGCAAAACTAGAGAAGTCGGGAGTTCCATGTATGGTTTTACGAAAGAATATACCCTGCTATCATATGTACCGAAAAAAAATTTAAGCTGTTCTGCTAATTTCGTCTTCTCACCATTGTCAAGAAATAGATACTGACACAAAAAAAACCTGTGATGATTGTAGATTACAACCATACAAAAGGAGGAGTCGACGAAGTTGATAAAAAGTGTTTGATATATTCATGTAGCCGAAAAACTCGTCGATGGCCTATGGCAGTATTTCAAAGAGTACTAGACATGGTTGGTATTAATACCTTTGTCTTATATCAAATGTGTACTGACAGTGACGTAAAAATGAGAAGAAAAACTTTTATTCTCAATCTGGCAAGAGAATTGGTGCTAGACCATATGAAATTCCGGGTATACAATGAAAGGTTGCCACGAGAACTGAGAATGATGCTCACCAGGGTTCTTGGCAAAGATCTACCCCCTCCGCCACCAACTATTCAATCTACTCCACCAAGTGGAAGAAAACTGTGTTCAATTTGTCCCCCAAAGATAAAAAGGGTAAAAAGGTATTGCTGTTGTGATTGCTTGAAGCCAATTTGCCTCCAGTGCTCCAAGCCTCTTTGCGAAACCTGTCAAGAAAAGTCGTAGTTTATATATATGTATGTATATATATGATCTCAAGTCTTAAGAATGATTAACTTAAGTGCAAATTAAGCAAAATCTAAAATTTTTGCATCATAAATTATAACATGAAATTTTGTTTGTTTGTTAAGTTATAGGCTTTAATATGCCAATTGAAATGTATATTAATTTTTTTTAACCACTGAATTTAATTTTTTTTTGTTACCAACTGCTAATTTTAAGTCTAAATAATAAAAAATAAAAAACATTTGTCCAAAAAAAATTGCTTTTGAATTTTTTTTTGCTGTTGTAGTACAGGTCTAAGTTTTTTACAGAAAATTCAAGCCATGCCGATAAATAACATAAAACACGAATTTTCGCTTTGAGTTATAAAAATACTATATAAATAATAACTTACACTCATAAACAATAAACAAAAATGGTTTTATTAGTTTTACAAAACGGAACTTTGGAATATATAAGCCATGGAAATGGTATCTGGTAGTCTACCACGTCATTAGAATTGTGAGAACTATATCACGTCAGTCGCAGAGGGTTAAAACAACTATTAGTTGTTGTTGTTCTTTTTTCTCTTACAACTACAATTAGAGTCGGAAAAAGCCAACCAATTGTAGAATGAAATAAAAACGTAAGAAAATTAAAAAGGCAAAGTGATCAGCCTTTGTTTGTTTAGGCTTCCCATATATTAATGTGGAAGCTTGAAATAAATATCTCTAGTTATTCTAAGAATTGTTGGGTAAAAATGTGCATTAGCAACAGTTAAATGCGCATAGGAACTAGCCAAAACCCCTCAATTGATCACTTTGAATATTAAAAAATAACTTTTGGGAAAAAAGAATCAGAACGCAAATAAAAGTTAAGGGTTAAAACGACAATTTCCAAAAACCAGTAATAACTTTATTAGCGAGTGCCCGCGCTTAAACAACTTATGTTGTCAGCACTCTAAATAAATTGTTTTTACACTTAAACAATTATTAGTTGTTTTTGTTCTTTATTTCTCTTACAACCACAATTAGAGTCGGAAAAAAGCTTACTAATTATAGAATGAAATAAAAACGTAAGAAAATTAAAAATGCAGAGTGATCAGTATTTTCGATCAGCACGAAAATAAAAGTTAAGATTTAAAACGACAATTTCCAAAATAATGTAATAACCTTATTAGCGAGTGCCCGCGCTTAAACAATTTGTGTTCTCAACACTCTAAATAAATTTTTTTACATTAAAACGATTATTAGTTGTTGTTGTTCTCTATTTCTCTTACAACTACAGTTAGAGTCGAAAAAAGCCAACCAATTGTAGAATGAAATAAAAACGAAAGAAAATTAAAAAGCAAAGTGATCAGTGAGTCCTTGTTTTGACTTTGATATTTTTTTAGACTTCCCATTTATTAAGGTGGAAGTTTGAAATATATATCTCTAGTTATTCTAAGAAATGTTGGGTAAAGTTTCCCTGATGATCTGCATTAGCCCCATTGAAATGCGCATAGGAACTTGAAACCCCTCATTAGATCACTTTGAATTTTAATAAATAACTTTTGGGCAAAACGAATCAGCACGAAAATAAAAGTTAAAGAGTTAAAACTACAATTACCAAAAACATATAAGAATTTAATTAGCAAGTGCCCGCGCTTAAGCGACTTGCGTTTTCAACACTCTAAATAAACTGCTTTTACAGTAAGACGTTTATTAGTTGTTGTTGTTCTTTATTTCTCTTGCAACTACAATTAGAGTCGGAAAAAAGCCAACCAATTGTAGAATGAAATAAAAACGTAAGAAAATTAAAAAGGCAAGGTGATTAGTAAGATATTTTTATGACTTTTATGTTTGTTTAGGCTTCCCATTTATTAAGGTGGAAGTTTGAAATAAATATATCTAGTTATTCTAAGATATGTTAAGTTTAGGTTCCCTGATGATCTGCATTAGCCCCAGAGAAATGCGCATAGGAACTAGCTAAAACCCCTCAATTGATCATTTTGAATTGTAATAAATAACTTTTGAGAAGAAAGAATCACCACGAAAATAAAAGTTAAAGAATTAAAACTACAATTCCCAAAAACATGTAATAATTTAATTAGCGAATGCCTGCGCTTAAACAACTTGTGTTATCAACACTCTAAATAAATTGTTTTTACATTAAAACAACTATTAGTTGTTGGTTTTCTTTATTTCTCTTACAACTACAATTAGAGTCGGAAAAAGCCAACGAATTTTAGAATGAAATTAAAACGTAATAAAATTAAAATGGCAAGGTGATTAGTAAGTTATTTTTATAACTTTTATGGTTGTTAAGGCTTCCCATTTATAAATGTGGAAGTTTGAAATAAATATCTCTACTTATTCTAAGAAATTTTGGGTAAAGGCTCCCTGATGATCTGCATTAGCCCCAGTGAAATGCACATAGAAACTAGCTAAAACCCCTCAATTGATCACTTTGAATTTTAAAAAATAACTTTTGGTAAAAAAGAATCAGAACGCAAATAAAAGTTAAGGAGTTAAAACGACAATTTCCAAAAACATGTAATAACTTTTTTAGCGAGTGCCCGCGCTTAAACAACTTGTGTTGTCAACAGTCTAAATAAATTGTTTTTACATTAAAACGATTATTAGTTGTTGTTGTTGTTCTCTATTTCTCTTACAACTACAGTTAGAGTCGAAAAAAGCCAACCAATTGTAGAATGACATAAAAACGTAAGAAAATTAAAAAGCAAAGTGATCAGTGAGTTCTTGTTTTGACTTTCATGTTTGTTTAGGCTTCCCATTTATTAAGGTGGAAGTTTGAAATAAATATATCTAGTTATTCTAAGATATGTTAAGGAAAGGTTCCCTGACGATCTGCATTAGCCCCAGTGAAATGCGCATAGGAACTAGCTAAAACCCCTCAATTGATCATTTTGAATTTTAATAAATAACTTTTGAGAATAAAGAATCACCACGAAAATAAAAGTTAAAGAATTAAAACTACAATTCCCAAAAACATGTAATAATTTAATTAGCGAGTGCCCGCGCTTAAACAATTTGTGTTGTCAATACTCTAAATAAATTGTTTTTCATTAAAACGATTATTAGTTGTTGTTGTTCTCTATTTCTCTTACAACTACAGTTAGAGTCGGAAAAAAGCTTTCTAATTATAGAATGAAATAAAAACGTAAGAAAATTAAAAATGCAAAGTGATCAGTATTTTCGATCAGCACGAAAATAAAAGTTAAGATTTAAAACGACAATTTCCAAAATCATGTAATAACTTTATTAGCGAGTGCCCGCGCTTAAACAACTTGTGTTGTCAACACTCTAAATAAATTGTTTTTCATTAAAACGATTATTAGTTGTTGTTGTTCTCTATTTCTCTTACAACTGCAGTTAGAGTAGAAAAAAGCCAACCAACTGTAGAATGAAATAAAAACGTGAGAAAATTAAAAAGCAAAGTGATCAGTGAGTTCTTGTTTTGACTTTGATGTTTGTTTAGGCTTCCCATTTATTAAGGTGGAAGTTTGAAAAATATATATCTAGTTATTCTAAGATATGTTAAGTAAAGGTTCCCTGACGATCTGCATTAGCCCCAGTGAAATGCGCATAGGAACTAGCTAAAACCCCTCAATTGATCATTTTGAATTTTAATAAATAACTTTTGGGAACAAAGAATCAGCACGAAAATAAAAGTTAAAGAGTTAAAACTACAATTCCCAAAAACATGTAATAATTTAGTTAGCGACTGGCCGCGCTTAAACAACTTGTGTTGTCAACACTCTAAATAAATTGTTTTTACATTAAAACGATTATTAGTTATTGTTGTTCTCTATTTCTCTTACAACTGCAGTTAGAGTAGAAAAAAGCCTTTATTAAGGTGGAAGTTTGAAATAAATATATCTAGTTATTCTAAGATATGTTAAGTAAAGGTTCCCTGACGATCTGCATTAGCCCCAGTGAAATGCGCATAGGAACTAGCTAAAACCCCTCAATTGATCATTTTGAATTTTAATAAATAACTTTTTGGAACAAAGAATCAGCACGAAAATAAAAGTTAAAGAGTTAAAACTACAATTCCCAAAAACATGTAATAATTTAATTAGCGACTGGCCGCGCTTAAACAACTTGTGTTGTCAACACTCTAAATAAATTCTTTTTACACTAAAACAACTATTAGTTGTTGTTGTTCTTTATTTCTCTTACAACTTCAGTTAGAGTCGAAAAAAGCCAACCAATTGTACAATGAAATAAAAACATAAGAAAATTAAAATGGCAAGGTGATTAGTAAGTTATTTTTATGACTTTTATGTTTGTTTAGGCTTCCCATTTATTAATGTGGAAGTTTGAAATAAATATCTCTACTTATTCTAAGAAATTTTGGGTAAAGTTTCCCTGATGATCTGCATTAGCCCCAGAGAAATGCGCATAGGAACTAGCTAAAACCCCTCAAGTGATCACTTTGAATATTAAAAAATAACTTTTGGAAAAAAATAATCAGAACGCAAATAAAAGTTAAAGAGTTAAAACGACAATTTCCAAAAACATGTAATAACTTTATTAGCGAGTGCCCGCGCTTAAACAACTTATGTTGTCAGCACTCTAAATAAATTGTTTTTACATTTAAACAATTATTAGTTGTTTTTGTTCTTTATTTCTCTTACAACTACAATTAGAGTCGGAAAAAAGCCTACTAATTATAGAATTAAATAAAAACGTAAGAAAATTAAAAATGCAAAGTGATCAGTATTTTCGATCAGCACGAAAATAAAAGTTAAGATTTAAAACGACAATTTCCAAAATAATGTAATAACTTTATTAGCGAGTGCCCGCGCTTAAACAACTTATGTTGTCAGCACTCTAAATAAATTGTTTTTACATTTAAACAATTATTAGTTGTTTTTGTTCTTTATTTCTCTTACAACTACAATTAGAGTCGAAAAAAGCCAACCAATTGTAGAATGAAATAAAAACGTGAGAAAATTAAAAAGCAAAGTGATCAGTGAGTTTTTGTTATGACTTTTATGTTTGTTTAGGCTTCCCATTTATTAATGTGGAAGTTTGAAATAAATATATCTAGTTATTCTAAGATATGTTAAGTAAAGGTTCCCTGACGATCTGCATTAGCCCCAGTGAAATGCGCATAGGAACTAGCTCAAACCCCTTAATTGATCATTTTGAATTTTAATAAATAACTTTTGAGAATAAAGAATCAGCACGAAAATAAAAGTTAAAGAATTAAAACTGCAATTCCCAAAAACATGTAATAATTTAATTAGCGAATACCAGCGCTTAAACAACTTGTGTTGTCAACACTCTAAATAAATTATTTTTACATTAACCCTCTGCGACTGATGTGGTAGTCTAGCAGACACCAACAAAAACAAAAGAGTATTTTGTACCGCTATTTTTCAAACATTTACTCTGGCGTTCTCTGTACCTTCTAATTGTGTACTCATGCGCATGTTATTGTATGTAGATGGATTGATGTAAGCACACGTGCCTGTGTAAGCGAAAAAGTGTCTGCAGGTCAAGCACATCAATATTAAGGTAGGTGTCTGAGAGACAATCACATCAGTATTTTTGTTATATTTTCATAGTGTCTCCTAAACAACATGTCAGTAAAATTATTATATTTTCTTAGTGTCTACCAAACAACACGTCAGCAAAATTGTTTTCCTTTTAGTTTTTTTACTATGGAGCATTCAAACACATCGCAAGCTCCACACTGTTCTAAAAGAACGTCATCTGGAACTTTTAAAAACCGCGATGAGCTAATACGACAGTGGTTGGAGGAAGAGAGTGAGCATGAGTTCAGCGATATGGATGATGAATGCAATGACCCCAATTTTCAGCCAGGAACGGAACTTTCACATAATGATGAAATTTCAAATGATGAAGAACAACTTGCGACTACCTCTGAGCCACAAAATATTTCTGAAGAAGTGAATCAAGACCCAACAATCGACTATTACAAGGTAAGAAAGGATTTATGTGGAGTACAAGAGAACGACCAAAAACATCCAGAACAACATCCCACAACATAGTTAGATTACCACGTCATCTGCATACTTCTACCTTTGAAGGATATTTGCAGCTTTGGTCCAAAATTTTTGACGAATCCATGGAATGTTTAGTACAATATACTAATCAAAAACTCTGTAGTTACCGAGCACAATTTAATAATACTACAAAGGTATTACTTATGGATACAGATTTAACGGAAATGAAAGCATTCATTGGTCTACTGTACTACACTTCAGTTTTCAAATGTAATGACGAAGATCTTCGAACAATGTTCGCAACCGATGGCAGTGGCCGTGAAATATTTCGTTGTGGGATGTCCAATTTGCGTTTTTCTTTTTTGATAAACTGCCTCAGATTTGATGATTCAACTACTGGAGCGGAGCGTCTCAAGGAAGATCCACTTGCACCAATTTCAAATTTCTTCAACAAATTCATTCTAAACAGTCAATCCCAAAATACTCCCGGACCATACCTCTGCATCGATGAAATGTTACTGCCGTTTAAAGGCCGCTGCAAGTTCATAATTTACATGCCTCAGAAACCAGCCAAGTATGGCATTAAAATAATGTTGTTAGTCGATGCTCGCACATACTATATTTACAATGCTGATATTTATTATGGTAAAAATTCTGAAGGCTTAGGGTTAAATGAACAGGAAAGGAAACTGGCAGTACCAACTCAGTCTATATTGAGACTTGTGAAAGTTGTCGAAAACTCAAACCGAAACATTACGGCTGACAATTGGTTTAGCTCTATACCACTTACGGAAGCTCTGCTGAAAAAGGGATTAACTTACTTAGGAACTCTAAAAATAATAAACCTGAGATACCATCTTCTTTCTTACCGTGCAAAACTAGAGAAGTCGGGAGTTCCATGTATGGTTTTACGAAAGAATATACCCTGCTATCATATGTACCGAAAAAAAATTTAAGCTGTTCTGCTAATTTCGTCTTCTCACCATTGTCAAGAAATAGATACTGACACAAAAAAAACCTGTGATGATTGTAGATTACAACCATACAAAAGGAGGAGTCGACGAAGTTGATAAAAAGTGTTTGATATATTCATGTAGCCGAAAAACTCGTCGATGGCCTATGGCAGTATTTCAAAGAGTACTAGACATGGTTGGTATTAATACCTTTGTCTTATATCAAATGTGTACTGACAGTGACGTAAAAATGAGAAGAAAAACTTTTATTCTCAATCTGGCAAGAGAATTGGTGCTAGACCATATGAAATTCCGGGTATACAATGAAAGGTTGCCACGAGAACTGAGAATGATGCTCACCAGGGTTCTTGGCAAAGATCTACCCCCTCCGCCACCAACTATTCAATCTACTCCACCAAGTGGAAGAAAACTGTGTTCAATTTGTCCCCCAAAGATAAAAAGGGTAAAAAGGTATTGCTGTTGTGATTGCTTGAAGCCAATTTGCCTCCAGTGCTCCAAGCCTCTTTGCGAAACCTGTCAAGAAAAGTCGTAGTTTATATATATGTATGTATATATATGATCTCAAGTCTTAAGAATGATTAACTTAAGTGCAAATTAAGCAAAATCTAAAATTTTTGCATCATAAATTATAACATGAAATTTTGTTTGTTTGTTAAGTTATAGGCTTTAATATGCCAATTGAAATGTATATTAATTTTTTTTAACCACTGAATTTAATTTTTTTTTTGTTACCAACTGCTAATTTTAAGTCTAAATAATAAAAAATAAAAAACATTTGTCCAAAAAAAATTGCTTTTGAATTTTTTTTTGCTGTTGTAGTACAGGTCTAAGTTTTTTACAGAAAATTCAAGCCATGCCGATAAATAACATAAAACACGAATTTTCGCTTTGAGTTATAAAAATACTATATAAATAATAACTTACACTCATAAACAATAAACAAAAATGGTTTTATTAGTTTTACAAAACGGAACTTTGGAATATATAAGCCATGGAAATGGTATCTGGTAGTCTACCACGTCATTAGAATTGTGAGAACTATATCACGTCAGTCGCAGAGGGTTAAAACAACTATTAGTTGTTGTTGTTCTTTTTTCTCTTACAACTACAATTAGAGTCGGAAAAAGCCAACCAATTGTAGAATGAAATAAAAACGTAAGAAAATTAAAAAGGCAAAGTGATCAGCCTTTGTTTGTTTAGGCTTCCCATATATTAATGTGGAAGCTTGAAATAAATATCTCTAGTTATTCTAAGAATTGTTGGGTAAAAATGTGCATTAGCAACAGTTAAATGCGCATAGGAACTAGCCAAAACCCCTCAATTGATCACTTTGAATATTAAAAAATAACTTTTGGGAAAAAAGAATCAGAACGCAAATAAAAGTTAAGGGTTAAAACGACAATTTCCAAAAACCAGTAATAACTTTATTAGCGAGTGCCCGCGCTTAAACAACTTATGTTGTCAGCACTCTAAATAAATTGTTTTTACACTTAAACAATTATTAGTTGTTTTTGTTCTTTATTTCTCTTACAACCACAATTAGAGTCGGAAAAAAGCTTACTAATTATAGAATGAAATAAAAACGTAAGAAAATTAAAAATGCAGAGTGATCAGTATTTTCGATCAGCACGAAAATAAAAGTTAAGATTTAAAACGACAATTTCCAAAATAATGTAATAACCTTATTAGCGAGTGCCCGCGCTTAAACAATTTGTGTTCTCAACACTCTAAATAAATTTTTTTACATTAAAACGATTATTAGTTGTTGTTGTTCTCTATTTCTCTTACAACTACAGTTAGAGTCGAAAAAAGCCAACCAATTGTAGAATGAAATAAAAACGAAAGAAAATTAAAAAGCAAAGTGATCAGTGAGTCCTTGTTTTGACTTTGATATTTTTTTAGACTTCCCATTTATTAAGGTGGAAGTTTGAAATATATATCTCTAGTTATTCTAAGAAATGTTGGGTAAAGTTTCCCTGATGATCTGCATTAGCCCCATTGAAATGCGCATAGGAACTTGAAACCCCTCATTAGATCACTTTGAATTTTAATAAATAACTTTTGGGCAAAACGAATCAGCACGAAAATAAAAGTTAAAGAGTTAAAACTACAATTACCAAAAACATATAAGAATTTAATTAGCAAGTGCCCGCGCTTAAGCGACTTGCGTTTTCAACACTCTAAATAAACTGCTTTTACAGTAAGACGTTTATTAGTTGTTGTTGTTCTTTATTTCTCTTGCAACTACAATTAGAGTCGGAAAAAAGCCAACCAATTGTAGAATGAAATAAAAACGTAAGAAAATTAAAAAGGCAAGGTGATTAGTAAGATATTTTTATGACTTTTATGTTTGTTTAGGCTTCCCATTTATTAAGGTGGAAGTTTGAAATAAATATATCTAGTTATTCTAAGATATGTTAAGTTTAGGTTCCCTGATGATCTGCATTAGCCCCAGAAAAATGCGCATAGGAACTAGCTAAAACCCCTCAATTGATCATTTTGAATTGTAATAAATAACTTTTGAGAAGAAAGAATCACCACGAAAATAAAAGTTAAAGAATTAAAACTACAATTCCCAAAAACATGTAATAATTTAATTAGCGAATGCCTGCGCTTAAACAACTTGTGTTATCAACACTCTAAATAAATTGTTTTTACATTAAAACAACTATTAGTTGTTGGTTTTCTTTATTTCTCTTACAACTACAATTAGAGTCGGAAAAAGCCAACGAATTTTAGAATGAAATTAAAACGTAATAAAATTAAAATGGCAAGGTGATTAGTAAGTTATTTTTATAACTTTTATGGTTGTTAAGGCTTCCCATTTATAAATGTGGAAGTTTGAAATAAATATCTCTACTTATTCTAAGAAATTTTGGGTAAAGGCTCCCTGATGATCTGCATTAGCCCCAGTGAAATGCACATAGAAACTAGCTAAAACCCCTCAATTGATCACTTTGAATTTTAAAAAATAACTTTTGGTAAAAAAGAATCAGAACGCAAATAAAAGTTAAGGAGTTAAAACGACAATTTCCAAAAACATGTAATAACTTTTTTAGCGAGTGCCCGCGCTTAAACAACTTGTGTTGTCAACAGTCTAAATAAATTGTTTTTACATTAAAACGATTATTAGTTGTTGTTGTTGTTCTCTATTTCTCTTACAACTACAGTTAGAGTCGAAAAAAGCCAACCAATTGTAGAATGACATAAAAACGTAAGAAAATTAAAAAGCAAAGTGATCAGTGAGTTCTTGTTTTGACTTTCATGTTTGTTTAGGCTTCCCATTTATTAAGGTGGAAGTTTGAAATAAATATATCTAGTTATTCTAAGATATGTTAAGGAAAGGTTCCCTGACGATCTGCATTAGCCCCAGTGAAATGCGCATAGGAACTAGCTAAAACCCCTCAATTGATCATTTTGAATTTTAATAAATAACTTTTGAGAATAAAGAATCACCACGAAAATAAAAGTTAAAGAATTAAAACTACAATTCCCAAAAACATGTAATAATTTAATTAGCGAGTGCCCGCGCTTAAACAACTTGTGTTGTCAATACTCTAAATAAATTGTTTTTCATTAAAACGATTATTAGTTGTTGTTGTTCTCTATTTCTCTTACAACTACAGTTAGAGTCGGAAAAAAGCTTTCTAATTATAGAATGAAATAAAAACGCAAGAAAATTAAAAATGCAAAATGATCAGTATTTTCTATCAGCACGAAAATAAAAGTTATGATTTAAAACGACAATTTCCAAAATCATGTAATAACTTTATTAGCGAGTGCCCGCGCTTAAACAACTTTTGATGTCAATACTCTAAATAAATTGTTTTTCATTAAAACGATTATTAGTTGTTGTTGTTCTCTATTTCTCTTACAACTACAGTTAGAGTCGAAAAAAGCCAACCAATTGTAGAATGAAATAAAAACGTAAGAAAATTAAAAAGCAAAGTGATCAGAGAGTCCTTTTTTTGACTTTGATGTTTGTTTAGGCTTCCCATTTATTAATGTGTAAGTTTGAAATAAATATCTCTACTTATTCTAAGACATTTTGGGTAAAGTTTCCCTGATGATCTGCATTAGCCACAGATAAATGCGCATTGGAACTAGCTGAAACCCCTCATTAGATCACTTTGAAGTATAATAATTAACTTTTGGGCAAAACGAATCAGCACGAAAATAAAAGTTTAAGAGATAAAACTACAATTACCAAAAACATGTAATAATTTAATTAGCGAGTGCCCGCGCTTAAGCGACTTGCATTTTCAACACTCTAAATAAATTCGTTTTACACTAAAACAACTATTAGTTGTTGTTGTTCTTTATTTCTCTTGCAATTACAATTAGAGTCGGAAAAAAGCCAACCAATTGTAGAATGAAATAAGAACGTAAGAAAATTAAAAAGGCAAGGTGATTAGTAAGATATTTTTATGACTTTTATGTTTGTTTAGGCTTCCCATTTATTAAGGTGGAAGCTTGAAATAAATATTTTTAGTTATTCTAAGATATGTTAAGTTTACGTTCCCTGATGATCTGCATTAGCCCCAGAGAAATGCGCATAGGAACTAGCTAAAACCCCTCAATTGATCATTTTGAATTTTAATAAATAACTTTTGAGAAGAAAGAATCAGCACGAAAATAAAAGTTTAAGAGTTAAAACTACAATTACCAAAAACATGTAATAATTTAATTAGCGAGTGCCCGCGCTTAAGCGACTTGCGTTTTCAACACTCTAAATAAATTCTTTTTACACTAAAACAACTATTTGTTGTTGTTGTTTTTTATTTCTCTTGCAATTACAATTAGAGTCGGAAAAAAGCCAACCAATTGTAGAATGAAATAAAAACGTAAGAAAATTAAAAAGGCAAGGTGATTAGTAAGATATTTTTATGACTTTTATGTTTGTTTAGGCTTCCCATTTATTAAGGTGGAAGCTTGAAATAAATATATCTAGTTATTCTAAGATATGTTAAGTTTACGTTCCCTGATGATCTGCATTAGCCCCAGAGAAATGCGCATAGGAACTAGCTAAAACCCCTCAATTGATCATTTTGAATTTTAATAAATAACTTTTGAGAAGAAAGAATCACCACGAAAATAAAAGTTAAAGAATTAAAACTACAATTCCCAAAAACATGTAATAACTTTATTAGCGAGTGCCTGCGCTTAAACAACTTTTGTTCTCAGCACTCTAAATAAATTTTTTTTACATTAAAACGATTATTAGTTGTTGTTGTTCTCTATTTCTCTTACAACTACAGTTAGAGTCGAAAAAAGCACACCAATTGTAGAATGAAATAAAAACGTAAGAAAATTAAAAAGGCAAGGTGATTAGTAAGATATTCTTATGACTTTTATGTTTGTTTAGGCATCCTATTTATTAATGTGGAAGTTTGAAATAAATATCTCTACTTATTCTAAGAAATTTTGTGTAAGGTTCTCTGATGATCTGCATTAGCCCCAGTGAATGCGCATAGGAACTAGCTAAAACCCATCAAATGATCCCTTTGAATTTTAAATAATAACTTTTGGGAAAAAAGAATCAGAACACAAATAAAAGTTAAAGAGTTAAAACGACAATTTCCAAAAACACGTAATAACTTTATTAGCGAGTGCCCGCGCTTAAACAACTTATGTTGTCAACACTAAATAAGTTGTTTTTACATTAAGACAATTATTAGTTGTTGTTTTACTTTATTTCTCTTACAACTACAGTTAGAGTCGAAAAAAGCCAACCAATTGTAGAACGAAATAAAAACTTAAGAAAATTAAAAAGCAAAGTGATCAGTGAGTTCTTGTTTTGACTTTGATGTTGGTTTAGGCTTCCCATTTATTAAGGTGGAAGTTTGAAATAAATATATCTAGTTATTCTAAGATATGTTAAGTTTAGGTTCTCTGACAATCTGCATTAGCCCAAGTGAAATGCGCATAGGAACTAGCTAAAACGCTTCATTTGATCATTTTGAATTTTAATAAATAACTTTTGGGAATAAAGAATCAGCACGAAAATAAAAGTTAAAGAATTAAAACTACAATTCCCAAAAACATGTAATAATTTAATTAGCGACTGTTCGCGCTTAAACAGCTTGTGTTGTCAACACTCTAAATAAATTCTTTTTACATTAAAACGATTATTAGTTGTTGTTGTTCTCTATTTCTCTTACAACTACAATTAGAGTCGAAAAAAGCCAACCAATTGTAGAATGAAACAAAAATGAAAGAAAATTAAAAAGCAAAGTGATCAGTGAGTTCTTGTTTTGACTTTGATGTTTGTTTAGGCTTCCCATTTATTAAGGTGGAAGTTTGAAATAAATATATCTAGTTATTCTAAGATATGTTAAGTAAAGGTTCCCTGACGATCTGCATTAGCCCCAGTGAAATGCGCATAGGAACTAGCTGAAACCCCTCAATTGATCATTTTGAATTTTAATAAATAACTTTTGGGAATAAAGAATCAGCACGAAAATAAAAGTTACAGAGTTAAATCTACAATTCCCAAAAACATGTAATAATTTAATTAGCGACTGGCCGCGCTTAAACAACTTGTGTTGTCAACACTCTAAATAAATTTTTTTTACATTAAAACGATTATTAGTTGTTGTTGTTCTCTATTTCTCTTACAACCACAATTAGAGTCGGAAAAAAGCTTACTAATTATAGAATGAAATAAAAACGTAAGAAAATTAAAAATGCAAAGTGATCAGTATTTTCGATCAGCACGAAAATAAAAGTTAAGATTAAAAACGACAATTTCCAAAATAATGTAATCACCTTATTAGCGAGTGCCCGCGCTTAAACAACTTGTGTTCTCAACACTCTAAATAAATTTTTTTTACATTAAAACGATTATTAGTTGTTGTTGTTCTCTATTTCTCTTACAACTACAGTTAGAGTCGAAAAAAGCCAACCAATTGCAGAATGATATAAAAACGTAAGAAAATTAAAAAGCAAAGTGATCAGTGAGTCTTTGTTTTGACTTTGATGTTTGTTTAGGCTTCCCATTTATTAAGGTGGAAGTTTGAAATATATATCTCTAGTTATTCTAAGAAATGTTGGGTAAAGTTTCCCTGATGATCTGCATTAGCCACAGATAAATGCGCTTAGGAACTAGCTAAAACCCCTCAATTGATCAATTTGAATTTTAAAAAATTACTTTTGGGATAAAAGAATCAGAATGTAAATAAAAGTTAGAGTTAAAACGACAATTTCCAAAAACATGTAATAACGTTATTAGCGAGTGCCCGCGCTTAAAAAACTTATGTTGTCAGCACTCTAAATAAGTTGTTTTTACATTAAGACAATTATTAGTTGTTGTTTTTCTTTATTTCTCTTACAACTACAGTTAGAGTCGTAAAAAAGCTTACTAATTATAGAATGAAATAAAAACGTAAGAAAATTAAAAATGCAAAGCGATCAGTATTTACGATCAGCACGAAAATAAAAGTTTAAGAGTTAAAACTACAATTACCAAAAACATGTAATAATTTAATTAGCGAGTGCCCGCGCTTAAGCGACTTGCGTTTTCAACACTCTAAATAAATTGTTTTTACACTAAAACAACTATTAGTTGTTGTTGTTCTTTATTTCTCTTACAACTACAGTTAGAGTCGAAAAAAGCCAACCAATTGTACAATGAAATAAAAACATAAGAAAATTAAAATGGCAAGGTGATTAGTAAGTTATTTTTGTGACTTTTATGTTTGTTTAGGCTTCCCATTTATTAATGTGGAAGTTTGAAATAAATATCTCTACTTATTCTAAGAAATTTTGGGTAAAGTTTCCCTGATGATCTGCATTAGCCCCAGAGAAATGCGCATAGGAACTAGCTAAAACCCCTCAAGTGATCACTTTGAATATTAAAAAATAACTTTTGGAAAAAAATAATCAGAACGCAAATAAAAGTTAAAGAGTTAAAACGACAATTTCCAAAAACATGTAATAACTTTATTAGCGAGTGCCCGCGCTTAAACAACTTATGTTGTCAGCACTCTAAATAAATTGTTTTTACATTTAAACAATTATTAGTTGTTTTTGTTCTTTATTTCTCTTACAACTACAATTAGAGTCGGAAAAAAGCCTACTAATTATAGAATTAAATAAAAACGTAAGAAAATTAAAAATGCAAAGTGATCAGTATTTTCGATCAGCACGAAAATAAAAGTTAAGATTTAAAACGACAATTTCCAAAATAATGTAATAACTTTATTAGCGAGTGCCCGCGCTTAAACAACTTATGTTGTCAGCACTCTAAATAAATTGTTTTTACATTTAAACAATTATTAGTTGTTGTTGTTCTCTATTTCTCTTACAACTACAATTAGAGTCGAAAAAAGCCAACCAATTGTAGAATGAAACAAAAATGAAAGAAAATTAAAAAGCAAAGTGATCAGTGAGTTCTTGTTTTGACTTTGATGTTTGTTTAGGCTTCCCATTTATTAAGGTGGAAGTTTGAAATAAATATATCTAGTTATTCTAAGATATGTTAAGTTTAGGTTCCCTGACAATCTGCATTAGCCCCAGTGAAATGCGCATAGGAACTAACTAAAACGCTTCATTTGATCATTTTGAATTTTAATAAATAACTTTTGGGAATAAAGAATCAGCACTAAAATAAAAGTTAAAGAGTTAAAACTACAATTCCCATAAACATGTAATAATTTAATTACCGACTGATCGCGCTTAAACAACTTGTGTTGTCAACACTCTAAATAAATTGTTTTTACATTAAAACAACTATTAGTTGTTGTTATTCTTTATTTCTCTTACAACTACAATTAGAGTCGGAAAAAGCCAACCAATTGTAGAATGAAATAAAAACGTAAGAAAATTAAAAAGGCAAAGTGATCAGCCTTTGTTTGTTTAGGCTTCCCATATATTAATGTGGTAGCTTGAAATAAATATCTCTAGTTATTCTAAGAATTGTTGGGTAAAAATATGCATTAGCAACAGTTAAATGCGCATAGGAACTAGCCAAAACCCCTCAATTGATCACTTTGAATATTAAAAAATAACTTGTGGGAAAAAAGAATCAGAACGCAAATAAAAGTTAAAGAGTTAAAACGACAATTTCCAAAAACATGTAATAACTTTATTAGCGAGTGCCCGCGCTTAAACAACTTATGTTGTCAGCACTCTAAATAAATTGTTTTTACATTTAAACAATTATTAGTTGTTGTTGTTCTCTATTTCTCTTACAACTACAATTAGAGTCGAAAAAAGCCAACCAATTGTAGAATGAAACAAAAATGAAAGAAAATTAAAAAGCAAAGTGATCAGTGAGTTCTTGTTTTGACTTTGATGTTTGTTTAGGCTTCCCATTTATTAAGGTGGAAGTTTGAAATAAATATATCTAGTTATTCTAAGATATGTTAAGTTTAGGTTCCCTGACAATCTGCATTAGCCCCAGTGAAATGCGCATAGGAACTAACTAAAACGCTTCATTTGATCATTTTGAATTTTAATAAATAACTTTTGGGAATAAAGAATCAGCACTAAAATAAAAGTTAAAGAGTTAAAACTACAATTCCCATAAACATGTAATAATTTAATTACCGACTGATCGCGCTTAAACAACTTGTGTTGTCAACACTCTAAATAAATTGTTTTTACATTAAAACAACTATTAGTTGTTGTTATTCTTTATTTCTCTTACAACTACAATTAGAGTCGGAAAAAGCCAACCAATTGTAGAATGAAATAAAAACGTAAGAAAATTAAAAAGGCAAAGTGATCAGCCTTTGTTTGTTTAGGCTTCCCATATATTAATGTGGTAGCTTGAAATAAATATCTCTAGTTATTCTAAGAATTGTTGGGTAAAAATATGCATTAGCAACAGTTAAATGCGCATAGGAACTAGCCAAAACCCCTCAATTGATCACTTTGAATATTAAAAAATAACTTGTGGGAAAAAAGAATCAGAACGCAAATAAAAGTTAAAGAGTTAAAACGACAATTTCCAAAAACATGTAATAACTTTATTAGCGAGTGCCCGCGCTTAAACAACTTATGTTGTCAGCACTCTTAATAAATTGTTTTTACATTTAAACAATTATTAGTTGTTTTTGTTCTTTATTTCTCTTACAACCACAATTAGAGTCGGAAAAAACTTACTAATTATAGAATGAAATAAAAACGTAAGAAAATTAAAAATGCAAAATGATCAGTATTTTCGATCAGCACGAAAATAAAAGTTAAGATTTAAAACGACAATTTCCAAAATAACGTAATAACTTTATTAGCGAGTGCCCGCGCTTAAGCAACTTATGTTGTCAACACTCTAAATAAGTTGTTTTTACATTAAGACAATTATTAGTTGTTGTTTTTCTTTATTTCTCTTACAACTACAGTTAGAGTCGAAAAAAGCCAACCAATTGTAGAACGAAATAAAAACGTAAGAAAATTAAAAAGCAAAGTGATCAGTGAGTCCTTGTTTTGACTTTGATGTTTGCTTAGGCTTCCCATTTATTAAGGTGGAAGTTTGAAATATATATCTCTAGATATTCTAAGAAATGTTGGGTAAAGTTTCCCTGATGATCTGCATTAGCCACAGATAAATGCGCATAGGAACTATCTAAAACTCCTCAATTGATCACTTTGAATTTTAAAAAATTACTTTTGGGATAAAAGAATCAGAATGTAAATAAAAGTTAGAGTTAAAACGACAATTTCCAAAAACATGTAATAACTTTATTAGCGAGTGCCCGCGCTTAAACAACTTATGTTGTCAGCACTCTTAATAAATTGTTTTTACATTTAAACAATTATTAGTTGTTTTTGTTCTTTATTTCTCTTACAACCACAATTAGAGTCGGAAAAAAGCTTACTAATTATAGAATGAAATAAAAACGTAAGAAAATTAAAAATGCAAAATGATCAGTATTTTCGATCAGCACGAAAATAAAAGTTAAGATTAAAAACGACAATTTCCAAAATAATGTAATAACCTTATTAGCGAGTGCCCGCGCTTAAACATTTTGTGTTCTCAACACTCTAAATAAATTTTTTTTACATTAAAACGATTATTAGTTGTTGTTGTTCTCTATTTCTCTTACAACTACAGTTAGAGTCGAAAAAAGCCAACCAATTGTAGAATGAAATAAAAACGTAAGAAAATTAAAAAGCAAAGTGATCAGTGAGTCCTTGTTTTGACTTTGATGTTTGCTTAGGCTTCCCATTTATTAAGGTGGAAGTTTGAAATATATATCTCTAGTTATTCTAAGAAATGTTGGGTAAAGTTTCCCTGATGATCTGCATTAGCCACAGATAAATGCGCATAGGAACTATCTAAAACCCCTCAATTGATCACTTTGAATTTTAAAAAATTACTTTTGGGATAAAAGAATCAGAATGTAAATAAAAGTTAGAGTTAAAACGACAATTTCCAAAAACATGTAATAACTTTATTAGCGAGTGCCCGCGCTTAAAAAACTTATGTTGTCAGCACTCTATATAAATTGTTTTTACATTTAAACAATTATTAGTTGTTTTTGTTCGTTATTTCTCTTACAACTACAATTAGAGTCGTAAAAAAGCTTACTAATTATAGAATGAAATAAAAACGTAAGAAAATTAAAAATGCAAAGCGATCAGTATTTACGATCAGCACGAAAATAAGAGTTACGATTTAAAACGACAATTTCCAAAATAACGTAATAACTTTATTAGCGAGTGCCCGCGCTTAAACAACTTATGTTGTCAACACTCTAAATAAGTTGTTTTTACATTAAGACAATTATTAGTTGTTGTTTTTCTTTATTTCTCTTACAACTACAGTTAGAGTCGAAAAAAGCCAACCAATTGTAGAACGAAATAAAAACTTAAGAAAATTAAAAAGCAAAGTGATCAGTGAGTTCTTGTTTTGACTTTGATGTTTGTTTAGGCTTCCCATTTATTAAGGTGGAAGTTTGAAATAAATATATCTAGTTATTCTAAGATATGTTAAGTTTAGGTTCCCTGACAATCTGCATTAGCCCCAGTGAAATGCGCATAGGAACTAACTAAAACGCTTCATTTGATCATTTTGAATTTTAATAAATAACTTTTGGGAATAAAGAATCAGCACGAAAATAAAAGTTACAGAGTTAAAACTACAATTCCCAAAAACATGTAATAATTTAATTAGCGAATACCCGCGCTTAAACAACTTGTGTTGTCAACACTCTAAATAAATTGTTTTTACATTAAAACAACTATTAGTTGTTGTTATTCTTTATTTCTCTTACAACTACAATTAGAGTCGGAAAAAGCCAACCAATTGTAGAATGAAATAAAAACGTAAGAAAATTAAAAAGCAAAGTGATCAGTGAGTTCTTGTTTTGACTTTGATGTTTGTTTAGGCTTCCCATTTATTAAGGTGGAAGTTTGAAATAAATATATCTAGTTATTCTAAGATATGTTAAGTTTAGGTTCCCTGACAATCTGCATTAGCCCCAGTGAAATGCGCATAGGAACTAACTAAAACGCTTCATTTGATCATTTTGAATTTTAATAAATAACTTTTGGGAATAAAGAATCAGCACGAAAATAAAAGTTACAGAGTTAAAACGACAATTTCCAAAAACATGTAATAACTTTATTAGCGAGTGCCCGCGCTTAAAAAACTTATGTTGTCAGCACTCTATATAAATTGTTTTTACATTTAAACAATTATTAGTTGTTTTTGTTCGTTATTTCTCTTACAACTACAATTAGAGTCGTAAAAAAGCTTACTAATTATAGAATGAAATAAAAACGTAAGAAAATTAAAAATGCAAAGCGATCAGTATTTACGATCAGCACGAAAATAAGAGTTACGATTTAAAACGACAATTTCCAAAATAACGTAATAACTTTATTAGCGAGTGCCCGCGCTTAAACAACTTATGTTGTCAACACTCTAAATAAGTTGTTTTTACATTAAGACAATTATTAGTTGTTGTTTTTCTTTATTTCTCTTACAACTACAGTTAGAGTCGAAAAAAGCCAACCAATTGTAGAACGAAATAAAAACTTAAGAAAATTAAAAAGCAAAGTGATCAGTGAGTTCTTGTTTTGACTTTGATGTTTGTTTAGGCTTCCCATTTATTAAGGTGGAAGTTTGAAATAAATATATCTAGTTATTCTAAGATATGTTAAGTTTAGGTTCCCTGACAATCTGCATTAGCCCCAGTGAAATGCGCATAGGAACTAACTAAAACGCTTCATTTGATCATTTTGAATTTTAATAAATAACTTTTGGGAATAAAGAATCAGCACGAAAATAAAAGTTAAAGAGTTAAAACTACAATTCCCATAAACATGTAATAATTTAATTACCGACTGATCGCGCTTAAACAACTTGTGTTGTCAACACTCTAAATAAATTGTTTTTACATTAAAACAACTATTAGTTGTTGTTATTCTTTATTTCTCTTACAACTACAATTAGAGTCGGAAAAAGCCAACCAATTGTAGAATGAAATAAAAACGTAAGAAAATTAAAAAGGCAAAGTGATCAGCCTTTGTTTGTTTAGGCTTCCCATATATTAATGTGGTAGCTTGAAATAAATATCTCTAGTTATTCTAAGAATTGTTGGGTAAAAATATGCATTAGCAACAGTTAAATGCGCATAGGAACTAGCCAAAACCCCTCAATTGATCACTTTGAATATTAAAAAATAACTTGTGGGAAAAAAGAATCAGAACGCAAATAAAAGTTAAAGAGTTAAAACGACAATTTCCAAAAACATGTAATAACTTTATTAGCGAGTGCCCGCGCTTAAACAACTTATGTTGTCAGCACTCTTAATAAATTGTTTTTACATTTAAACAATTATTAGTTGTTTTTGTTCTTTATTTCTCTTACAACCACAATTAGAGTCGGAAAAAACTTACTAATTATAGAATGAAATAAATACGTAAGAAAATTAAAAATGCAAAATGATCAGTATTTTCGATCAGCACGAAAATAAAAGTTAAGATTTAAAACGACAATTTCCAAAATAACGTAATAACTTTATTAGCGAGTGCCCGCGCTTAAGCAACTTATGTTGTCAACACTCTAAATAAGTTGTTTTTACATTAAGACAATTATTAGTTGTTGTTTTTCTTTATTTCTCTTACAACTACAGTTAGAGTCGAAAAAAGCCAACCAATTGTAGAACGAAATAAAAACGTAAGAAAATTAAAAAGCAAAGTGATCAGTGAGTCCTTGTTTTGACTTTGATGTTTGCTTAGGCTTCCCATTTATTAAGGTGGAAGTTTGAAATATATATCTCTAGTTATTCTAAGAAATGTTGGGTAAAGTTTCCCTGATGATCTGCATTAGCCACAGAAAAATGCGCATAGGAACTATCTAAAACCCCTCAATTGATCACTTTGAATTTTAAAAAATTACTTTTGGGATAAAAGAATCAGAATGTAAATAAAAGTTAGAGTTAAAACGACAATTTCCAAAAACATGTAATAACTTTATTAGCGAGTGCCCGCGCTTAAAAAACTTATGTTGTCAGCACTCTATATAAATTGTTTTTACATTTAAACAATTATTAGTTGTTTTTGTTCTTTATTTCTCTTACAACTACAATTAGAGTCGTAAAAAAGCTTACTAATTATAGAATGAAATAAAAACGTAAGAAAATTAAAAATGCAAAGCGATCAGTATTTACGATCAGCACGAAAATAAAAGTTAAGATTTAAAACGACAATTTCCAAAATAACGTAATAACTTTATTAGCGAGTGCCCGCGCTTAAACAACTTATGTTGTCAACACTCTAAATAAGTTGTTTTTACATTAAGACAATTATTAGTTGTTGTTTTTCTTTATTTCTCTTACAACTACAGTTAGAGTCGAAAAAAGCCAACCAATTGTAGAACGAAATAAAAACTTAAGAAAATTAAAAAGCAAAGTGATCAGTGAGTTCTTGTTTTGACTTTGATGTTTGTTTAGGTTTCCCATTTATTAAGGTGGAAGTTTGAAATAAATATATCTAGTTATTCTAAGATATGTTAAGTTTAGGTTCCCTGACAATCTGCATTAGCCCCAGTGAAATGCGCATAGGAACTAACTAAAACGCTTCATTTGATCATTTTGAATTTTAATAAATAACTTTTGGGAATAAAGAATCAGCACGAAAATAAAAGTTAAAGAGTTAAAACTACAATTCCCATAAACATGTAATAATTTAATTACCGACTGATCGCGCTTAAACAACTTGTGTTGTCAACACTCTAAATAAATTGTTTTTACATTAAAACAACTATTAGTTGTTGTTATTCTTTATTTCTCTTACAACTACAATTAGAGTCGGAAAAAGCCAACCAATTGTAGAATGAAATAAAAACGTAAGAAAATTAAAAAGGCAAAGTGATCAGCCTTTGTTTGTTTAGGCTTCCCATATATTAATGTGGTAGCTTGAAATAAATATCTCTAGTTATTCTAAGAATTGTTGGGTAAAAATGTGCATTAGCAACAGTTAAATGCGCATAGGAACTAGCCAAAACCCCTCAATTGATCACTTTGAATATTAAAAAATAACTTGTGGGAAAAAAGAATCAGAACGCAAATAAAAGTTAAAGAGTTAAAACGACAATTTCCAAAAACATGTAATAACTTTATTAGCGAGTGCCCGCGCTTAAACAACTTATGTTGTCAGCACTCTAAATAAATTGTTTTTACATTTAAACAATTATTAGTTGTTTTTGTTCTTTATTTCTCTTACAACCACAATTAGAGTCGGAAAAAAGCTTACTAATTATAGAATGAAATAAAAACGTAAGAAAATTAAAAATGCAAAGTGATCAGTATTTTCGATCAGCACGAAAATAAAAGTTAAGATTAAAAACGACAATTTCCAAAATAATGTAATCACCTTATTAGCGAGTGCCCGCGCTTAAACAACTTGTGTTCTCAACACTCTAAATAAATTTTTTTTACATTAAAACGATTATTAGTTGTTGTTGTTCTCTATTTCTCTTACAACTACAGTTAGAGTCGAAAAAAGCCAACCAATTGCAGAATGATATAAAAACGTAAGAAAATTAAAAAGCAAAGTGATCAGTGAGTCTTTGTTTTGACTTTGATGTTTGTTTAGGCTTCCCATTTATTAAGGTGGAAGTTTGAAATAAATATATCTAGTTAGTCTAAGATATGTTAAGTTTAGGTTCCCTGACAATCTGCATTAGCCCAAGTGAAATGCGCATAGGAACTAGCTAAAACGCTTCATTTGATCATTTTGAATTTTAATAAATAACTTTTGGGAATAAAGAATCAGCACGAAAATAAAAGTTAAAGAATTAAAACTACAATTCCCAAAAACATGTAATAATTTAATTAGCGACTGTTCGCGCTTAAACAGCTTGTGTTGTCAACACTCTAAATAAATTCTTTTTACATTAAAACGATTATTAGTTGTTGTTGTTCTCTATTTCTCTTACAACTACAATTAGAGTCGAAAAAAGCCAACCAATTGTAGAATGAAACAAAAATGAAAGAAAATTAAAAAGCAAAGTGATCAGTGAGTTCTTGTTTTGACTTTGATGTTTGTTTAGGCTTCCCATTTATTAAGGTGGAAGTTTGAAATAAATATATCTAGTTATTCTAAGATATGTTAAGTAAAGGTTCCCTGACGATCTGCATTAGCCCCAGTGAAATGCGCATAGGAACTAGCTGAAACCCCTCAATTGATCATTTTGAATTTTAATAAATAACTTTTGGGAATAAAGAATCAGCACGAAAATAAAAGTTACAGAGTTAAATCTACAATTCCCAAAAACATGTAATAATTTAATTAGCGACTGGCCGCGCTTAAACAACTTGTCTTTTCAACACTCGAAATAAATTGTTTTTACATTAAAACAACTATTAGTTGTTGTTATTCTTTATTTCTCTTACAACTACAATTAGAGTCGGAAAAAGCCAACCAATTGTAGAATGAAATAAAAACGTAAGAAAATTAAAAAGGCAAAGTGATCAGCCTTTGTTTGTTTAGGCTTCCCATATATTAATGTGGTAGCTTGAAATAAATATCTCTAGTTATTCTAAGAATTGTTGGGTAAAAATGTGCATTAGCAACAGTTAAATGCGCATAGGAACTAGCCAAAACCCCTCAATTGATCACTTTGAATATTAAAAAATAACTTGTGGGAAAAAAGAATCAGAACGCAAATAAAAGTTAAAGAGTTAAAACGACAATTTCCAAAAACATGTAATAACTTTATTAGCGAGTGCCCGCGCTTAAACAACTTATGTTGTCAGCACTCTAAATAAATTGTTTTTACATTTAAACAATTATTAGTTGTTTTTGTTCTTTATTTCTCTTACAACCACAATTAGAGTCGGAAAAAAGCTTACTAATTATAGAATGAAATAAAAACGTAAGAAAATTAAAAATGCAAAGTGATCAGTATTTTCGATCAGCACGAAAATAAAAGTTAAGATTAAAAACGACAATTTCCAAAATAATGTAATCACCTTATTAGCGAGTGCCCGCGCTTAAACAACTTGTGTTCTCAACACTCTAAATAAATTTTTTTTACATTAAAACGATTATTAGTTGTTGTTGTTCTCTATTTCTCTTACAACTACAGTTAGAGTCGAAAAAAGCCAACCAATTGCAGAATGATATAAAAACGTAAGAAAATTAAAAAGCAAAGTGATCAGTGAGTCTTTGTTTTGACTTTGATGTTTGTTTAGGCTTCCCATTTATTAAGGTGGAAGTTTGAAATATATATCTCTAGTTATTCTAAGAAATGTTGGGTAAAGTTTCCCTGATGATCTGCATTAGCCACAGATAAATGCGCTTAGGAACTAGCTAAAACCCCTCAATTGATCAATTTGAATTTTAAAAAATTACTTTTGGGATAAAAGAATCAGAATGTAAATAAAAGTTAGAGTTAAAACGACAATTTCCAAAAACATGTAATAACGTTATTAGCGAGTGCCCGCGCTTAAAAAACTTATGTTGTCAGCACTCTAAATAAGTTGTTTTTACATTAAGACAATTATTAGTTGTTGTTTTTCTTTATTTCTCTTACAACTACAGTTAGAGTCGTAAAAAAGCTTACTAATTATAGAATGAAATAAAAACGTAAGAAAATTAAAAATGCAAAGCGATCAGTATTTACGATCAGCACGAAAATAAAAGTTTAAGAGTTAAAACTACAATTACCAAAAACATGTAATAATTTAATTAGCGAGTGCCCGCGCTTAAGCGACTTGCGTTTTCAACACTCTAAATAAATTGTTTTTACACTAAAACAACTATTAGTTGTTGTTGTTCTTTATTTCTCTTACAACTACAGTTAGAGTCGAAAAAAGCCAACCAATTGTACAATGAAATAAAAACATAAGAAAATTAAAATGGCAAGGTGATTAGTAAGTTATTTTTGTGACTTTTATGTTTGTTTAGACTTCCCATTTATTAAGGTGGAAGTTAGAAATAAATATATCTAGTTATTCTAAGATATGTTAAGTTTAGGTTCCCTGACAATCTGCATTAGCCCCAGTGAAATGCGCATAGGAACTAACTAAAACGCTTCATTTGATCATTTTGAATTTTAATAAATAACTTTTGGGAATAAAGAATCAGCACTAAAATAAAAGTTAAAGAGTTAAAACTACAATTCCCATAAACATGTAATAATTTAATTACCGACTGATCGCGCTTAAACAACTTGTGTTGTCAACACTCTAAATAAATTGTTTTTACATTAAAACAACTATTAGTTGTTGTTATTCTTTATTTCTCTTACAACTACAATTAGAGTCGGAAAAAGCCAACCAATTGTAGAATGAAATAAAAACGTAAGAAAATTAAAAAGGCAAAGTGATCAGCCTTTGTTTGTTTAGGCTTCCCATATATTAATGTGGTAGCTTGAAATAAATATCTCTAGTTATTCTAAGAATTGTTGGGTAAAAATATGCATTAGCAACAGTTAAATGCGCATAGGAACTAGCCAAAACCCCTCAATTGATCACTTTGAATATTAAAAAATAACTTGTGGGAAAAAAGAATCAGAACGCAAATAAAAGTTAAAGAGTTAAAACGACAATTTCCAAAAACATGTAATAACTTTATTAGCGAGTGCCCGCGCTTAAACAACTTATGTTGTCAGCACTCTTAATAAATTGTTTTTACATTTAAACAATTATTAGTTGTTTTTGTTCTTTATTTCTCTTACAACCACAATTAGAGTCGGAAAAAACTTACTAATTATAGAATGAAATAAAAACGTAAGAAAATTAAAAATGCAAAATGATCAGTATTTTCGATCAGCACGAAAATAAAAGTTAAGATTTAAAACGACAATTTCCAAAATAACGTAATAACTTTATTAGCGAGTGCCCGCGCTTAAGCAACTTATGTTGTCAACACTCTAAATAAGTTGTTTTTACATTAAGACAATTATTAGTTGTTGTTTTTCTTTATTTCTCTTACAACTACAGTTAGAGTCGAAAAAAGCCAACCAATTGTAGAACGAAATAAAAACGTAAGAAAATTAAAAAGCAAAGTGATCAGTGAGTCCTTGTTTTGACTTTGATGTTTGCTTAGGCTTCCCATTTATTAAGGTGGAAGTTTGAAATATATATCTCTAGTTATTCTAAGAAATGTTGGGTAAAGTTTCCCTGATGATCTGCATTAGCCACAGATAAATGCGCATAGGAACTATCTAAAACTCCTCAATTGATCACTTTGAATTTTAAAAAATTACTTTTGGGATAAAAGAATCAGAATGTAAATAAAAGTTAGAGTTAAAACGACAATTTCCAAAAACATGTAATAACTTTATTAGCGAGTGCCCGCGCTTAAACAACTTATGTTGTCAGCACTCTTAATAAATTGTTTTTACATTTAAACAATTATTAGTTGTTTTTGTTCTTTATTTCTCTTACAACCACAATTAGAGTCGGAAAAAAGCTTACTAATTATAGAATGAAATAAAAACGTAAGAAAATTAAAAATGCAAAATGATCAGTATTTTCGATCAGCACGAAAATAAAAGTTAAGATTAAAAACGACAATTTCCAAAATAATGTAATAACCTTATTAGCGAGTGCCCGCGCTTAAACATTTTGTGTTCTCAACACTCTAAATAAATTTTTTTTACATTAAAACGATTATTAGTTGTTGTTGTTCTCTATTTCTCTTACAACTACAGTTAGAGTCGAAAAAAGCCAACCAATTGTAGAATGAAATAAAAACGTAAGAAAATTAAAAAGCAAAGTGATCAGTGAGTCCTTGTTTTGACTTTGATGTTTGCTTAGGCTTCCCATTTATTAAGGTGGAAGTTTGAAATATATATCTCTAGTTATTCTAAGAAATGTTGGGTAAAGTTTCCCTGATGATCTGCATTAGCCACAGATAAATGCGCATAGGAACTATCTAAAACCCCTCAATTGATCACTTTGAATTTTAAAAAATTACTTTTGGGATAAAAGAATCAGAATGTAAATAAAAGTTAGAGTTAAAACGACAATTTCCAAAAACATGTAATAACTTTATTAGCGAGTGCCCGCGCTTAAAAAACTTATGTTGTCAGCACTCTATATAAATTGTTTTTACATTTAAACAATTATTAGTTGTTTTTGTTCGTTATTTCTCTTACAACTACAATTAGAGTCGTAAAAAAGCTTACTAATTATAGAATGAAATAAAAACGTAAGAAAATTAAAAATGCAAAGCGATCAGTATTTACGATCAGCACGAAAATAAGAGTTACGATTTAAAACGACAATTTCCAAAATAACGTAATAACTTTATTAGCGAGTGCCCGCGCTTAAACAACTTATGTTGTCAACACTCTAAATAAGTTGTTTTTACATTAAGACAATTATTAGTTGTTGTTTTTCTTTATTTCTCTTACAACTACAGTTAGAGTCGAAAAAAGCCAACCAATTGTAGAACGAAATAAAAACTTAAGAAAATTAAAAAGCAAAGTGATCAGTGAGTTCTTGTTTTGACTTTGATGTTTGTTTAGGCTTCCCATTTATTAAGGTGGAAGTTTGAAATAAATATATCTAGTTATTCTAAGATATGTTAAGTTTAGGTTCCCTGACAATCTGCATTAGCCCCAGTGAAATGCGCATAGGAACTAACTAAAACGCTTCATTTGATCATTTTGAATTTTAATAAATAACTTTTGGGAATAAAGAATCAGCACGAAAATAAAAGTTAAAGAGTTAAAACTACAATTCCCATAAACATGTAATAATTTAATTACCGACTGATCGCGCTTAAACAACTTGTGTTGTCAACACTCTAAATAAATTGTTTTTACATTAAAACAACTATTAGTTGTTGTTATTCTTTATTTCTCTTACAACTACAATTAGAGTCGGAAAAAGCCAACCAATTGTAGAATGAAATAAAAACGTAAGAAAATTAAAAAGGCAAAGTGATCAGCCTTTGTTTGTTTAGGCTTCCCATATATTAATGTGGTAGCTTGAAATAAATATCTCTAGTTATTCTAAGAATTGTTGGGTAAAAATATGCATTAGCAACAGTTAAATGCGCATAGGAACTAGCCAAAACCCCTCAATTGATCACTTTGAATATTAAAAAATAACTTGTGGGAAAAAAGAATCAGAACGCAAATAAAAGTTAAAGAGTTAAAACGACAATTTCCAAAAACATGTAATAACTTTATTAGCGAGTGCCCGCGCTTAAACAACTTATGTTGTCAGCACTCTTAATAAATTGTTTTTACATTTAAACAATTATTAGTTGTTTTTGTTCTTTATTTCTCTTACAACCACAATTAGAGTCGGAAAAAACTTACTAATTATAGAATGAAATAAAAACGTAAGAAAATTAAAAATGCAAAATGATCAGTATTTTCGATCAGCACGAAAATAAAAGTTAAGATTTAAAACGACAATTTCCAAAATAACGTAATAACTTTATTAGCGAGTGCCCGCGCTTAAGCAACTTATGTTGTCAACACTCTAAATAAGTTGTTTTTACATTAAGACAATTATTAGTTGTTGTTTTTCTTTATTTCTCTTACAACTACAGTTAGAGTCGAAAAAAGCCAACCAATTGTAGAACGAAATAAAAACGTAAGAAAATTAAAAAGCAAAGTGATCAGTGAGTCCTTGTTTTGACTTTGATGTTTGCTTAGGCTTCCCATTTATTAAGGTGGAAGTTTGAAATATATATCTCTAGTTATTCTAAGAAATGTTGGGTAAAGTTTCCCTGATGATCTGCATTAGCCACAGAAAAATGCGCATAGGAACTATCTAAAACCCCTCAATTGATCACTTTGAATTTTAAAAAATTACTTTTGGGATAAAAGAATCAGAATGTAAATAAAAGTTAGAGTTAAAACGACAATTTCCAAAATAACGTAATAACTTTATTAGCGAGTGCCCGCGCTTAAAAAACTTATGTTGTCAGCACTCTATATAAATTGTTTTTACATTTAAACAATTATTAGTTGTTTTTGTTCTTTATTTCTCTTACAACTACAATTAGAGTCGTAAAAAAGCTTACTAATTATAGAATGAAATAAAAACGTAAGAAAATTAAAAATGCAAAGCGATCAGTATTTACGATCAGCACGAAAATAAAAGTTAAGATTTAAAACGACAATTTCCAAAATAACGTAATAACTTTATTAGCGAGTGCCCGCGCTTAAACAACTTATGTTGTCAACACTCTAAATAAGTTGTTTTTACATTAAGACAATTATTAGTTGTTGTTTTTCTTTATTTCTCTTACAACTACAGTTAGAGTCGAAAAAAGCCAACCAATTGTAGAACGAAATAAAAACTTAGAAAATTAAAAAGCAAAGTGATCAGTGAGTTCTTGTTTTGACTTTGATGTTTGTTTAGGCTTCCCATTTATTAAGGTGGAAGTTTGAAATAAATATATCTAGTTATTCTAAGATATGTTAAGTTTAGGTTCCCTGACAATCTGCATTAGCCCCAGTGAAATGCGCATAGGAACTAACTAAAACGCTTCATTTGATCATTTTGAATTTTAATAAATAACTTTTGGGAATAAAGAATCAGCACGAAAATAAAAGTTAAAGAGTTAAAACTACAATTCCCATAAACATGTAATAATTTAATTACCGACTGATCGCGCTTAAACAACTTGTGTTGTCAACACTCTAAATAAATTGTTTTTACATTAAAACAACTATTAGTTGTTGTTATTCTTTATTTCTCTTACAACTACAATTAGAGTCGGAAAAAGCCAACCAATTGTAGAATGAAATAAAAACGTAAGAAAATTAAAAAGGCAAAGTGATCAGCCTTTGTTTGTTTAGGCTTCCCATATATTAATGTGGTAGCTTGAAATAAATATCTCTAGTTATTCTAAGAATTGTTGGGTAAAAATGTGCATTAGAAACAGTTAAATGCGCATAGGAACTAGCCAAAACCCCTCAATTGATCACTTTGAATATTAAAAAATAACTTGTGGGAAAAAAGAATCAGAACGCAAATAAAAGTTAAAGAGTTAAAACGACAATTTCCAAAAACATGTAATAACTTTATTAGCGAGTGCCCGCGCTTAAACAACTTATGTTGTCAGCACTCTTAATAAATTGTTTTTACATTTAAACAATTATTAGTTGTTTTTGTTCTTTATTTCTCTTACAACCATAATTAGTGTCGGAAAAAAGCTTACTAATTATAGAATGAAATAAAAACGTAAGAAAATTAAAAATGCAAGGTGATCAGTATTTTCGATCAGCACGAAAATAAAAGTTAAGATTAAAAACGTCAATTTCCAAAATAATGTAATAACCTTATTAGCGAGTGCCCGCGCTTAAACATTTTGTGTTCTCAACACTCTAAATAAATTTTTTTTACATTAAAACGATTATTAGTTGTTGTTGTTGTTCTCTATTTCTCTTACAACTACAGTTAGAGTCGAAAAAAGCCAACCAATTGTACAATGAAATAAAAACATAAGAAAATTAAAAAGCAAAGTGATCAGTGAGTTCTTGTTTTGACTTTGATGTTTGTTTAGGCTTCCCATTTATTAAGGTGGAAGTTTGAAATAAATATATCTAGTTATTCTAAGATATGTTAAGTAAAGGTTCCCTGACGATCTGCATTAGCCCCAGTGAAATGCGCATAGGAACTAGCTGAAACCCCTCAATTGATCATTTTGAATTTTAATAAATAACTTTTGGGAATAAAGAATCAGCACGAAAATAAAAGTTACAGAGTTAAAACTACAATTCCCAAAAACATGTAATAATTTAATTAGCGAATACCCGCGCTTAAACAACTTGTGTTGTCAACACTCTAAACAAATTGTTTTTACATTAAAACAACTATTAGTTGTTGTTATTCTTTATTTCTCTGACCACTACGATTAGAGTCGGAAAAAAGCCAACCAATTGTAGAATGAAATAAAAACGTAATAAAATTAAAAAGGCAAAGTGATCAGTGAGTTCTTGTTATGACTTTTATGTTTGTTTAGGCTTCCCATTTATTAATGTGAAAGTTTGAAATAAATATATCTAGTTATTCTAAGATATGTTAAGTAAACGGTCCCTGACGATCTGCATTAGCCCCAGTGAACTGCGCATAGGAACTAGCTCAAACCCCTTAATTGATCATTTTGAATTTTAATAAATAACTTTTGAGAATAAAGAATCAGCACGAAAATAAAAGTTACAGAGTTAAATCTACAATTCCCAAAAACATGTAATAATTTAATTAGCGACTGGCCGCGCTTAAACAACTTGTCTTTTCAACACTCGAAATAAATTGTTTTTACATTAAAACAACTATTAGTTGTTGTTGTTTTTATTTCTCTGACCACTACGATTAGAGTCGGAAAAAAGCCAACCAATTGTAGAATGAAATAAAAACGTAATAAAATTAAAAAGGCAAAGCGATCAGTATTTACGATCAGCACGAAAATAAGAGTTAAGATTTAAAACGACAATTTCCAAAATAACGTAATAACTTTATTAGCGAGTGCCCGCGCTTAAACAACTTATGTTGTCAACACTCTAAATAAGTTGTTTTTACATTAAGACAATTATTAGTTGTTGTTTTTCTTTATTTCTCTTACAACTACAGTTAGAGTCGAAAAAAGCCAACCAATTGTAGAATGATATAAAAACGTAAGAAAATTAAAAAGCAAAGTGATCAGTGAGTCTTTGTTTTGACTTTGATGTTTGTTTAGGCTTCCCATTTATTAAGGTGGAAGTTTGAAATATATATCTCTAGTTATTCTAAGAAATGTTGGGTAAAGTTTCCCTGATGATCTGCATTAGCCACAGATAAATGCGCTTAGGAACTAGCTAAAACCCCTCAATTGATCAATTTGAATTTTAAAAAATTACTTTTGGGATAAAAGAATCAGAATGTAAATAAAAGTTAGAGTTAAAACGACAATTTCCAAAAACATGTAATAACTTTATTAGCGAGTGCCCGCGCTTAAAAAACTTATGTTGTCAGCACTCTAAATAAGTTGTTTTTACATTAAGACAATTATTAGTTGTTGTTTTTCTTTATTTCTCTTACAACTACAGTTAGAGTCGTAAAAAAGCTTACTAATTATAGAATGAAATAAAAACGTAAGAAAATTAAAAATGCAAAGCGATCAGTATTTACGATCAGCACGAAAATAAAAGTTTAAGAGTTAAAACTACAATTACCAAAAACATGTAATAATTTAATTAGCGAGTGCCCGCGCTTAAGCGACTTGCGTTTTCAACACTCTAAATAAATTGTTTTTACACTAAAACAACTATTTGTTGTTGTTGTTCTTTATTTCTCTTACAACTACAGTTAGAGTCGAAAAAAGCCAACCAATTGTACAATGAAATAAAAACATAAGAAAATTAAAATGGCAAGGTGATTAGTAAGTTATTTTTGTGACTTTTATGTTTGTTTAGGCTTCCCATTTATTAAGGTGGAAGTTAGAAATAAATATATCTAGTTATTCTAAGATATGTTAAGTTTAGGTTCCCTGACAATCTGCATTAGCCCCAGTGAAATGCGCATAGGAACTAACTAAAACGCTTCATTTGATCATTTTGAATTTTAATAAATAACTTTTGGGAATAAAGAATCAGCACGAAAATAAAAGTTAAAGAGTTAAAACTACAATTCCCATAAACATGTAATAATTTAATTACCGACTGATCGCGCTTAAACAACTTGTGTTGTCAACACTCTAAATAAATTGTTTTTACATTAAAACAACTATTAGTTGTTGTTATTCTTTATTTCTCTTACAACTACAATTAGAGTCGGAAAAACCAATTAATTGTAGAATGAAATAAAAACGTAAGAAAATTAAAAAGGCAAAGTGATCAGCCTTTGTTTGTTTAGGCTTCCCATATATTAATGTGGTAGCTTGAAATAAATATCTCTAGTTATTCTAAGAATTGTTGGGTAAAAATGTGCATTAGCAACAGTTAAATGCGCATAGGAACTAGCCAAAACCCCTCAATTGATCACTTTGAATATTAAAAAATAACTTGTGGGAAAAAAGAATCAGAACGCAAATAAAAGTTAAAGAGTTAAAACGACAATTTCCAAAAACATGTAATAACTTTATTAGCGAGTGCCCGCGCTTAAACAACTTATGTTGTCAGCACTCTAAATAAATTGTTTTTACATTTAAACATTTATTAGTTGTTTTTGTTCTTTATTTCTCTTACAACTACAATTAGAGTCGTAAAAAAGCTTACTAATTATAGAATGAAATAAAAACGTAAGAAAATTAAAAATGCAAAGCGATCAGTATTTACGATCAGCACGAAAATAAAAGTTAAGATTTAAAACGACAATTTCCAAAATAACGTAATAACTTTATTAGCGAGTGCCCGCGCTTAAACAACTTATGTTGTCAACACTCTAAATAAGTTGTTTTTACATTAAGACAATTATTAGTTGTTGTTTTTCTTTATTTCTCTTACAACTACAGTTAGAGTCGAAAAAAGCCAACCAATTGTAGAACGAAATAAAAACTTAAGAAAATTAAAAAGCAAAGTGATCAGTGAGTTCTTGTTTTGACTTTGATGTTGGTTTAGGCTTCCCATTTATTAAGGTGGAAGTTTGAAATAAATATATCTAGTTATTCTAAGATATGTTAAGTAAAGGTTCCCTGACGATCTGCATTAGCCCCAGTGAAATGCGCATAGGAACTAGCTGAAACCCCTCAATTGATCATTTTGAATTTTAATAAATAACTTTTGGGAATAAAGAATCAGCACGAAAATAAAAGTTACAGAGTTAAAACTACAATTCCCAAAAACATGTAATAATTTAATTAGCGAATACCCGCGCTTAAACAACTTGTGTTGTCAACACTCTAAATAAATTGTTTTTACATTAAAACAACTATTAGTTGTTGTTATTCTTTATTTCTCTTACAACTACAATTAGAGTCGGAAAAAGCCAACCAATTGTAGAATGAAATAAAAACGTAGGAAAATTAAAAAGGCAAAGTGATCAGCCTTTGTTTGTTTAGGCTTCCCATATATTAATGTGGTAGCTTGAAATAAATATCTCTAGTTATTCTAAGAATTGTTGGGTAAAAATATGCATTAGCAACAGTTAAATGCGCATAGGAACTAGCCAAAACCCCTCAATTGATCACTTTGAATATTAAAAAATAACTTGTGGGAAAAAAGAATCAGAACGCAAATAAAAGTTAAAGAGTTAAAACGACAATTTCCAAAAACATGTAATAACTTTATTAGCGAGTGCCCGCGCTTAAACAACTTATGTTGTCAGCACTCTTAATAAATTGTTTTTACATTTAAACAATTATTAGTTGTTTTTGTTCTTTATTTCTCTTACAACCACAATTATAGTCGGAAAAAAGCTTACTAATTATAGAATGAAATAAAAACGTAAGAAAATTAAAAATGCAAAATGATCAGTATTTTCGATCAGCACGAAAATAAAAGTTAAGATTAAAAACGACAATTTCCAAAATAATGTAATAACCTTATTAGCGAGTGCCCGCGCTTAAACATTTTGTGTTCTCAACACTCTAAATAAATTTTTTTTACATTAAAACGATTATTAGTTGTTGTTGTTCTCTATTTCTCTTACAACTACAGTTAGAGTCGAAAAAAGCCAACCAATTGTAGAATGAAATAAAAACGTAAGAAAATTAAAAAGCAAAGTGATCAGTGAGTCCTTGTTTTGACTTTGATGTTTGCTTAGGCTTCCCATTTATTAAGGTGGAAGTTTGAAATATATATCTCTAGTTATTCTAAGAAATGTTGGGTAAAGTTTCCCTGATGATCTGCATTAGCCACAGATAAATGCGCATAGGAACTATCTAAAACCCCTCAATTGATCACTTTGAATTTTAAAAAATTACTTTTGGGATAAAAGAATCAGAATGTAAATAAAAGTTAGAGTTAAAACGACAATTTCCAAAAACATGTAATAACTTTATTAGCGAGTGCCCGCGCTTAAACAACTTATGTTGTCAGCACTCTTAATAAATTGTTTTTACATTTAAACAATTATTAGTTGTTTTTGTTCTTTATTTCTCTTACAACCACAATTAGAGTCGGAAAAAAGCTTACTAATTATAGAATGAAATAAAAACGTAAGAAAATTAAAAATGCAAAGCGATCAGTATTTACGATCAGCACGAAAATAAGAGTTAAGATTTAAAACGACAATTTCCAAAATAACGTAATAACTTTATTAGCGAGTGCCCGCGCTTAAACAACTTATGTTGTCAACACTCTAAATAAGTTGTTTTTACATTAAGACAATTATTAGTTGTTGTTTTTCTTTATTTCTCTTACAACTACAGTTAGAGTCGAAAAAAGCCAACCAATTGTAGAACGAAATAAAAACTTAAGAAAATTAAAAAGCAAAGTGATCAGTGAGTTCTTGTTTTGACTTTGATGTTTGTTTAGGCTTCCCATTTATTAAGGTGGAAGTTTGAAATAAATATATCTAGTTATTCTAAGATATGTTAAGTTTAGGTTCCATGACAATCTGCATTAGCCCCAGTGAAATGCGCATAGGAACTAACTAAAACGCTTCATTTGATCATTTTGAATTTTAATAAATAACTTTTGGGAATAAAGAATCAGCACGAAAATAAAAGTTACAGAGTTAAAACTACAATTCCCAAAAACATGTAATAATTTAATTACCGACTGATCGCGCTTAAACAACTTGTGTTGTCAACACTCTAAATAAATTGTTTTTACATTAAAACAACTATTAGTTGTTGTTATTCTTTATTTCTCTTACAACTACAATTAGAGTCGGAAAAAGCCAACCAATTGTAGAATGAAATAAAAACGTAAGAAAATTAAAAAGGCAAAGTGATCAGCCTTTGTTTGTTTAGGCTTCCCATATATTAATGTGGTAGCTTGAAATAAATATCTCTAGTTATTCTAAGAATTGTTGGGTAAAAATGTGCATTAGAAACAGTTAAATGCGCATAGGAACTAGCCAAAACCCCTCAATTGATCACTTTGAATATTAAAAAATAACTTGTGGGAAAAAAGAATCAGAACGCAAATAAAAGTTAAAGAGTTAAAACGACAATTTCCAAAAACATGTAATAACTTTATTAGCGAGTGCCCGCGCTTAAACAACTTATGTTGTCAGCACTCTTAATAAATTGTTTTTACATTTAAACAATTATTAGTTGTTTTTGTTCTTTATTTCTCTTACAACCATAATTAGTGTCGGAAAAAAGCTTACTAATTATAGAATGAAATAAAAACGTAAGAAAATTAAAAATGCAAAGTGATCAGTATTTTCGATCAGCACGAAAATAAAAGTTAAGATTAAAAACGTCAATTTCCAAAATAATGTAATAACCTTATTAGCGAGTGCCCGCGCTTAAACATTTTGTGTTCCCAACACTCTAAATAAATTTTTTTTACATTAAAACGTTTATTAGTTGTTGTTGTTGTTCTCTATTTCTCTTACAACTACAGTTAGAGTCGAAAAAAGCCAACCAATTGTAGAATGAAATAAAAACATAAGAAAATTAAACAGCAAAGTGATCAGTGAGTCCTTGTTTTGACTTTGATGTTTGTTTAGGCTCCCCATTTATTAAGGTGGAAGTTTGAAATATATATCTCTAGTTATTCTAAGAAATGTTGGGTAAAGTTTCCCTGATGATCTGCATTAGCCACAGATAAATGCGCATAGGAACTAGCTAAAACCCCTCAATTGATCACTTTGAATTTTAAAAAATTACTTTTGGGATAAAAGAATCAGAATGTAAATAAAAGTTAGAGTTAAAACGACAATTTCCAAAAACATGTAATAACTTTATTAGCGAGTGCCCGCGCTTAAACATTTTGTGTTCCCAACACTCTAAATAAATTGTTTTTACACTAAAACAACTATTAGTTGTTGTTGTTCTTTATTTCTCTTACAACTACAGTTAGAGTCGAAAATAGCCAACCAATTGTAGAATGATATAAAAACGTAAGAAAATTAAAAAGCAAAGTGATCAGTGAGTCCTTTTTTTGACTTTGATGTTTGTTTAGGCTTCCCATTTATTAAGGTGGAAGTTTGAAATATATATCTCTAGTTATTCTAAGAAATGTTGGGTAAAGTTTCCCTGATGATCTGCATTAGCCCCATTGAAATGCGCATTGGAACTAGCTGAAACCCCTCATTAGATCACTTTGAAGTATAATAATTAACTTTTGGGCAAAACGAATCAGCACGAAAATAAAAGTTTAAGAGTTAAAACTACAATTACCAAAAACATGTAATAATTTAATTAGCGAGTGCCCGCGCTTAAGCGACTTGCGTTTTCAACACTCTAAATAAATTGTTTTTACACTAAAACAACTATTAGTTGTTGTTGTTCTTTATTTCTCTTACAACTACAGTTAGAGTCGAAAAAAGCCAACCAATTGTACAATGAAATAAAAACATAAGAAAATTAAAATAGCAAGGTGATTAGTAAGTTATTTTTGTGACTTTTATGTTTGTTTAGGCTTCCCATTTATTAAGGTGGAAGTTAGAAATAAATATATCTAGTTATTCTAAGATATGTTAAGTTTAGGTTCCCTGATGATCTGCATTAGCCCCAGAGAAATGCGCATAGGAACTAGCTAAAAACCCTCAATTGATCATTTTGAATTTTAATAAATAACTTTTGAGAAGAAAGAATCACCACGAAAATAAAAGTTAAAGAATTAAAACTACAATTCCCAAAAACATGTAATAACTTTATTAGTGAGTGCCCGCGCTTAAACAACTTTTGTTCTCAATACTCTAAATAAATCTTTTTTACATTAAAACGATTATTAGTTGTTGTTGTTCTCTATTTCTCTTACAACTACAGTTAGAGTCGAAAAAAGCCAACCAATTGTACAATGAAATAAGAACATAAGAAAATTAAAAAGCAAAGTGATCAGTGAGTTCTTGTTTTGACTTTGATGTTTGTTTAGGCTTCCCATTTATTAAGGTGGAAGTTTGAAATAAATATATCTAGTTATTCTAAGATATGTTAAGTAAAGGTTCCCTGACGATCTGCATTAGCCCCAGTGAAATGCGCATAGGAACTAGCTGAAACCCCTCAATTGATCATTTTGAATTTTAATAAATAACTTTTGGGAATAAAGAATCAGCACGAAAATAAAAGTTACAGAGTTAAAACTACAATTCCCAAAAACATGTAATAATTTAATTAGCGAATACCCGCGCTTAAACAACTTGTGTTGTCAACACTCTAAACAAATTGTTTTTACATTAAAACAACTATTAGTTGTTGTTATTCTTTATTTCTCTGACGACTACGATTAGAGTCGGAAAAAAGCCAACCAATTGTAGAATGAAATAAAAACGTAATAAAATTAAAAAGGCAAAGTGATCAGTGAGTTCTTGTTATGACTTTTATGTTTGTTTAGGCTTCCCATTTATTAATGTGAAAGTTTGAAATAAATATATCTAGTTATTCTAAGATATGTTAAGTAAACGGTCCCTGACGATCTGCATTAGCCCCAGTGAACTGCGCATAGGAACTAGCTCAAACCCCTTAATTGATCATTTTGAATTTTAATAAATAACTTTTGAGAATAAAGAATCAGCACGAAAATAAAAGTTAAAGAGTTAAAACTACAATTCCCATAAACATGTAATAATTTAATTACCGACTGATCGCGCTTAAACAACTTGTGTTGTCAACACTCTAAATAAATTGTTTTTACATTAAAACAACTATTAGTTGTTGTTATTCTTTATTTCTCTTACAACTACAATTAGAGTCGGAAAAAGCCAACCAATTGTAGAATGAAATAAAAACGTAAGAAAATTAAAAAGGCAAAGTGATCAGCCTTTGTTTGTTTAGGCTTCCCATATATTAATGTGGTAGCTTGAAATAAATATCTCTAGTTATTCTAAGAATTGTTGGGTAAAAATGTGCATTAGAAACAGTTAAATGCGCATAGGAACTAGCCAAAACCCCTCAATTGATCACTTTGAATATTAAAAAATAACTTGTGGGAAAAAAGAATCAGAACGCAAATAAAAGTTAAAGAGTTAAAACGACAATTTCCAAAAACATGTAATAACTTTATTAGCGAGTGCCCGCGCTTAAACAACTTATGTTGTCAGCACTCTTAATAAATTGTTTTTACATTTAAACAATTATTAGTTGTTTTTGTTCTTTATTTCTCTTACAACCATAATTAGTGTCGGAAAAAAGCTTACTAATTATAGAATGAAATAAAAACGTAAGAAAATTAAAAATGCAAAGTGATCAGTATTTTCGATCAGCACGAAAATAAAAGTTAAGATTAAAAACGTCAATTTCCAAAATAATGTAATAACCTTATTAGCGAGTGCCCGCGCTTAAACATTTTGTGTTCTCAACACTCTAAATAAATTTTTTTTACATTAAAACGATTATTAGTTGTTGTTGTTGTTCTCTATTTCTCTTACAACTACAGTTAGAGTCGAAAAAAGCCAACCAATTGTAGAATGAAATAAAAACGTAAGAAAATTAAACAGCAAAGTGATCAGTGAGTCCTTGTTTTGACTTTGATGTTTGTTTAGGCTCCCCATTTATTAAGGTGGAAGTTTGAAATATATATCTCTAGTTATTCTAAGAAATGTTGGGTAAAGTTTCCCTGATGATCTGCATTAGCCACAGATAAATGCGCATAGGAACTAGCTAAAACCCCTCAATTGATCACTTTGAATTTTAAAAAATTACTTTTGGGATAAAAGAATCAGAATGTAAATAAAAGTTAGAGTTAAAACGACAATTTCCAAAAACATGTAATAACTTTATTAGCGAGTGCCCGCGCTTAAACAACTGGTGTTCTCAACACTCTAAATAAATTGTTTTTACACTAAAACAACTATTAGTTGTTGTTGTTCTTTATTTCTCTTACAACTACAGTTAGAGTCGAAAATAGCCAACCAATTGTAGAATGATATAAAAACGTAAGAAAATTAAAAAGCAAAGTGATCAGTGAGTCCTTTTTTTGACTTTGATGTTTGTTTAGGCTTCCCATTTATTAAGGTGGAAGTTTGAAATATATATCTCTAGTTATTCTAAGAAATGTTGGGTAAAGTTTCCCTGATGATCTGCATTAGCCCCATTGAAATGCGCATTGGAACTAGCTGAAACCCCTCATTAGATCACTTTGAAGTATAATAATTAACTTTTGGGCAAAACGAATCAGCACGAAAATAAAAGTTTAAGAGTTAAAACTACAATTACCAAAAACATGTAATAATTTAATTAGCGAGTGCCCGCGCTTAAGCGACTTGCGTTTTCAACACTCTAAATAAATTGTTTTTACACTAAAACAACTATTAGTTGTTGTTGTTCTTTATTTCTCTTACAACTACAGTTAGAGTCGAAAAAAGCCAACCAATTGTACAATGAAATAAAAACATAAGAAAATTAAAATGGCAAGGTGATTAGTAAGTTATTTTTGTGACTTTTATGTTTGTTTAGGCTTCCCATTTATTAAGGTGGAAGTTAGAAATAAATATATCTAGTTATTCTAAGATATGTTAAGTTTAGGTTCCCTGATGATCTGCATTAGCCCCAGAGAAATGCGCATAGGAACTAGCTAAAAACCCTCAATTGATCATTTTGAATTTTAATAAATAACTTTTGAGAAGAAAGAATCACAACGAAAATAAAAGTTAAAGAATTAAAACTACAATTCCCAAAAACATGTAATAACTTTATTAGTGAGTGCCCGCGCTTAAACAACTTTTGTTCTCAATACTCTAAATAAATCTTTTTTACATTAAAACGATTATTAGTTGTTGTTGTTCTCTATTTCTCTTACAACTACAGTTAGAGTCGAAAAAAGCCAACCAATTGTACAATGAAATAAAAACATAAGAAAATTAAAAAGCAAAGTGATCAGTGAGTTCTTGTTTTGACTTTGATGTTTGTTTAGGCTTCCCATTTATTAAGGTGGAAGTTTGAAATAAATATATCTAGTTATTCTAAGATATGTTAAGTAAAGGTTCCCTGACGATCTGCATTAGCCCCAGTGAAATGCGCATAGGAACTAGCTGAAACCCCTCAATTGATCATTTTGAATTTTAATAAATAACTTTTGGGAATAAAGAATCAGCACGAAAATAAAAGTTACAGAGTTAAAACTACAATTCCCAAAAACATGTAATAATTTAATTAGCGAATACCCGCGCTTAAACAACTTGTGTTGTCAACACTCTAAACAAATTGTTTTTACATTAAAACAACTATTAGTTGTTGTTATTCTTTATTTCTCTGACGACTACGATTAGAGTCGGAAAAAAGCCAACCAATTGTAGAATGGAATAAAAACGTAATAAAATTAAAAAGGCAAAGTGATCAGTGAGTTCTTGTTATGACTTTTATGTTTGTTTAGGCTTCCCATTTATTAATGTGAAAACATGTCATAATTTAATTAGCGAATGCCCGCGCTTAAACGACTTGTGTTGTCAACACTCGAAATAAATTGTTCTTACATTAAAACAACTATTAGTTGTTGTTGTTCTTTATTTCTCTTACAACTACAATTAGAGTCGGAAAAAGCCAACCAATTGTAGAATGAAATAAAAACGTAAGAAAATTAAAAAGGCAAAGTGATCAGCCTTTGTTTGTTTATGCTTCCCATATATTAATGTGGAAGCTTGAAATAAATATCTCTAGTTATTCTAAGAATTGTTGGGTAAAAATGTGCATTAGCAACAGTTAAATGCGCATAGGAACTAGCCAAAACCCCTCAATTGATCACTTTGAATTTTAAGAAATAACTTTTGAGAAAAATATATCAGCGCGAAAATAAAAGTTAAAGAGTTAAAACAACAATTCCCAAAAACGTAATAATTTTATTAGTGAGTGCCCGCGCTTAAACAACTTATGTTGTCAACACTCTAAATAAGTTGTTTTTACATTAAGACAACTATAAGTTGTTGTTGTTCTTTATTTCTCTTACAACTACAATTAGAGTCGGAAAAAAGCCAACCAATTGTAGAATGAAATAAAAACGTAAGAAAATTAAAATGGCAAGGTGATTAGTAAGTTATTTTTATGACTTTTATGTTTGTTTAGGCTTCCTATTTATTAATGTGGAAGTTTGAAATAAATATCTCTACTTATTCTAAGAAATTTTGGGTAAAGTTTCCCTGATGATCTGCATTAGCCCCAGAGAAATGCGCATAGGAACTAGCTAAAACACCCCTCAATTAATCAATTGAATATTAAAAAATAACTTTTGGGAAAAAAGAATCAGAACGCAAATAAAAGTTAAAGAGTTAAAACGACAATTTCCAAAAACTTGTAATAACTTTATTAGCGATGCCAGCGCTTAAACAACTTATGTTGTCAATACTCTAAATAAATTGTTTTTACATTTAAACAATTATTAGTTGTTTTTGTTCTTTATTTCTCTTACAACTACAATTAGATTCGGAAAAAAGCTTTCTAATTATAGAATGAAATAAAAACGTAAGAAAATTAAAAATGCAAAGTGATCAGTATTTTCGATCAGCACGAAAATAAAAGTTAAGATTTAAAACGACAATTTCCAAAATAATAAAATAACTTTATTAGCGAGTGCCCGTGCTTAAGCAACTTGTGTTCTCAACACTCTAAATAAATTTTTTTTTTTACATTAAAACGATTATTAGTTGTTGTTGTTCTCTATTTCTCTTACAACTACAATTAGAGTCGGAAAACAGCCAACCAATTGTAGAATGAAATAAAACCGCTTAGGCTTCCCATTTATTAATGTGAAATTTTGAAATAAATATCTCTAGTTATTCTAAGAAATGTTGGGTAAGGTTCCCTGATGATCCGCATTAGCCCCAGTGAATGCGCATAGGAACTAGCTAAAACCCCTCAAATGACCTCTTTGAATTTTAAATAATAACTTTTGGGAAAAAAGAATCAGAACACAAATAAAAGTTAAAGAGTTAAAACGACAATTTCCAAAAACACGTAATAACTTTATTAGCGAGTGCCCGCGCTTGAACAACTTCTGTTGTCAACACTCTAAATAAGTTGTTTTTACATTAAGACATTTATTAGTTGTTGTTGTTCTTTATTTCTCTTACAACTACAGTTAGAGTCGAAAAAAGCCAACCAATTATAGAATGAAATAAAAACGTAAGAAAATTAAAAAGGCAAGGTGATTAGTAAGATATTTTTATGACTTTTATGTTTTTTTAGGCATCCTATTTATTAATGTGGAAGTTTGAAATAAATATCTCTACTTATTCTAAAAAATTTTGGGTAAGGTTCTCTGATGATCTGCATTAGCCCCAGTGAAATGCGCATAGGAACTAGCTAAAACCCCTCATTTGATCATTTTGAATTTTAATAAATAACTTTTGGGAATAAAGAATCAGCACGAAAATAAAAGTTAAAGAGTTAAAACTACAATTCCCAAAAACATGTAATAATTTAATTAGCGACTGATCGCGCTTAAACAACTTGTGTTGTCAACACTCTAAATAAATTCTTTTTACATTAAAACGATTATTAGTTATTGTTGTTCTCTATTTCTCTTACAACTACAGTTAGAGTCGAAAAAAGCCAACCATTTGTAGAATGAAATAAAAACGTAAGAAAATTAAAAAGAAAAGTCATCAGTGAGTTCTTCTTTTGATTTTGATGTTTGTTTAGGCTTCCCATTTATTAAGGTGGAAGTTTGAAACATATATCTATAGTTATTCTAAGAAATGTTGGGTAAAGTTTCCCTGATGATCTGCATTAGCCCCATTGAAATGCGCATTGGAACTAGCTGAAACCCCTCATTAGATCACTTTGAATTTTAATAAATAACTTTTGGGCAAAACGAATCAGCACGAAAATAAAAGTTAAAGAGTTAAAACTACAATTACCAAAAACATGTAATAATTTAATTAGCGAGTGCCCGCGCTAAAGCGACTTGCGTTTTCAACACTCTAAATAAACTGCTTTTACAGTAAGACGTTTATTAGTTGTTGTTGTTCTTTATTTCTCTTACAACTACAATTAGAGTCGGAAAAAAGCCAACCAATTGTAGAATGAAATAAGAACGTAAGAAAATTAAAAAGGCAAGGTGATTAGTAAGATATTTTTATGACTTTTATGTTTGTTTAGGCTTCCCATTTATTAAGGTGGAAGTTTGAAATAAATATATCTAGTTATTCTGAGATATGTTAAGCTTAGGTTCCCTGATGATCTGCATTAGCCCCAGAGAAATGCGCATAGGAACTAGCTAAAACCCCTCAATTGATCATTTTGAATTTTAATAAATAACTTTTGAGAAGAAAGAATCACCACGAAAATAAAAGTTAAAGAATTAAAACTACAATTCCTAAAAACATGTAATAATTTAATTAGCGGATGCCTGCGCTTAAACAACTTGTGTTGTCAACACTCTAAATAAATTCTTTTTCACTAAAACAACTATTAGTTGTTGTTGTTTTTTATTTCTCTTACAACTACAGTTAGAGTCGAAAAAAGCCAACCAATTGTACAATGAAATTAAAACATAAGAAAATTAAAATGGCAAGGTGATTAGTAAGTTATTTTTATGACTTTTATGTTTGTTTAGGCTTCCCATTTATTAATGTGGAAGTTTGAAATAAATATCTCTACTTAATCTAAGAAATTTTGGGTAAAGTTTCCCTGGTGATCTGCATTAGCCCCAGAGAAATGCGCATAGGAACTAGCTAAAACCCCTCAATTGATCACTTTGAATATTAAAAAATAACTTTTGGGAAAAAAGAATTAGAACACAAATAAAAGTTAAAGAGTTAAAACGACAATTTCCAAAAACACGTAATAACTTTATTAGCGAATGCCTGCGCTTAAACAACTTGTGTTGTCAACACTCTAAATAAATTCTTTTTCACTAAAACAACTATTAGTTGTTGTTGTTCTTTATTTCTCTTACAACTACAGTTAGAGTCGGAAAAAGCCAACCAATTGTACAATGAAATAAAAACATAAGAAAATTAAAATGGCAAGGTGATTAGTAAGTTATTTTTATGACTTTTATGTTTGTTTAGGCTTCCCATTTATTAATGTGGAAGTTTGAAATAAATATCTCTACTTAATCTAAGAAATTTTGGGTAAAGTTTCCCTGGTGATCTGCATTAGCCCCAGAGAAATGCGCATAGGAACTAGCTAAAACCCCTCATTTGATCATTTTGAATTTTAATAAATAACTTTTGGGAATAAAGAATCAGCACGAAAATAAAAGTTACAGAGTTAAAACTACAATTCCCAAAAACATGTAATAATTTAATTAGCGAATACCCGCGCTTAAACAACTTGTGTTGTCAACACTCTAAACAAATTGTTTTTACATTAAAACAACTATTAGTTGTTGTTATTCTTTATTTCTCTGACGACTACGATTAGAGTCGGAAAAAAGCCAACCAATTGTAGAATGAAATAAAAACGTAATAAAATTAAAAAGGCAAAGTGATCAGTGAGTTCTTGTTATGACTTTTATGTTTGTTTAGGCTTCCCATTTATTAATGTGAAAGTTTGAAATAAATATATCTAGTTATTCTAAGATATGTTAAGTAAACGGTCCCTGACGATCTGCATTAGCCCCAGTGAACTGCGCATAGGAACTAGCTCAAACCCCTTAATTGATCATTTTGAATTTTAATAAATAACTTTTGAGAATAAAGAATCAGCACGAAAATAAAAGTTAAAGAGTTAAAACTACAATTCCCATAAACATGTAATAATTTAATTACCGACTGATCGCGCTTAAACAACTTGTGTTGTCAACACTCTAAATAAATTGTTTTTACATTAAAACAACTATTAGTTGTTGTTATTCTTTATTTCTCTTACAACTACAATTAGAGTCGGAAAAAGCCAACCAATTGTAGAATGAAATAAAAACGTAAGAAAATTAAAAAGGCAAAGTGATCAGCCTTTGTTTGTTTAGGCTTCCCATATATTAATGTGGTAGCTTGAAATAAATATCTCTAGTTATTCTAAGAATTGTTGGGTAAAAATGTGCATTAGAAACAGTTAAATGCGCATAGGAACTAGCCAAAACCCCTCAATTGATCACTTTGAATATTAAAAAATAACTTGTGGGAAAAAAGAATCAGAACGCAAATAAAAGTTAAAGAGTTAAAACGACAATTTCCAAAAACATGTAATAACTTTATTAGCGAGTGCCCGCGCTTAAACAACTTATGTTGTCAGCACTCTTAATAAATTGTTTTTACATTTAAACAATTATTAGTTGTTTTTGTTCTTTATTTCTCTTACAACCATAATTAGTGTCGGAAAAAAGCTTACTAATTATAGAATGAAATAAAAACGTAAGAAAATTAAAAATGCAAAGTGATCAGTATTTTCGATCAGCACGAAAATAAAAGTTAAGATTAAAAACGTCAATTTCCAAAATAATGTAATAACCTTATTAGCGAGTGCCCGCGCTTAAACATTTTGTGTTCTCAACACTCTAAATAAATTTTTTTTACATTAAAACGATTATTAGTTGTTGTTGTTGTTCTCTATTTCTCTTACAACTACAGTTAGAGTCGAAAAAAGCCAACCAATTGTAGAATGAAATAAAAACGTAAGAAAATTAAACAGCAAAGTGATCAGTGAGTCCTTGTTTTGACTTTGATGTTTGTTTAGGCTCCCCATTTATTAAGGTGGAAGTTTGAAATATATATCTCTAGTTATTCTAAGAAATGTTGGGTAAAGTTTCCCTGATGATCTGCATTAGCCACAGATAAATGCGCATAGGAACTAGCTAAAACCCCTCAATTGATCACTTTGAATTTTAAAAAATTACTTTTGGGATAAAAGAATCAGAATGTAAATAAAAGTTAGAGTTAAAACGACAATTTCCAAAAACATGTAATAACTTTATTAGCGAGTGCCCGCGCTTAAACAACTGGTGTTCTCAACACTCTAAATAAATTGTTTTTACACTAAAACAACTATTAGTTGTTGTTGTTCTTTATTTCTCTTACAACTACAGTTAGAGTCGAAAATAGCCAACCAATTGTAGAATGATATAAAAACGTAAGAAAATTAAAAAGCAAAGTGATCAGTGAGTCCTTTTTTTGACTTTGATGTTTGTTTAGGCTTCCCATTTATTAAGGTGGAAGTTTGAAATATATATCTCTAGTTATTCTAAGAAATGTTGGGTAAAGTTTCCCTGATGATCTGCATTAGCCCCATTGAAATGCGCATTGGAACTAGCTGAAACCCCTCATTAGATCACTTTGAAGTATAATAATTAACTTTTGGGCAAAACGAATCAGCACGAAAATAAAAGTTTAAGAGTTAAAACTACAATTACCAAAAACATGTAATAATTTAATTAGCGAGTGCCCGCGCTTAAGCGACTTGCGTTTTCAACACTCTAAATAAATTGTTTTTACACTAAAACAACTATTAGTTGTTGTTGTTCTTTATTTCTCTTACAACTACAGTTAGAGTCGAAAAAAGCCAACCAATTGTACAATGAAATAAAAACATAAGAAAATTAAAATGGCAAGGTGATTAGTAAGTTATTTTTGTGACTTTTATGTTTGTTTAGGCTTCCCATTTATTAAGGTGGAAGTTAGAAATAAATATATCTAGTTATTCTAAGATATGTTAAGTTTAGGTTCCCTGATGATCTGCATTAGCCCCAGAGAAATGCGCATAGGAACTAGCTAAAAACCCTCAATTGATCATTTTGAATTTTAATAAATAACTTTTGAGAAGAAAGAATCACCACGAAAATAAAAGTTAAAGAATTAAAACTACAATTCCCAAAAACATGTAATAACTTTATTAGTGAGTGCCCGCGCTTAAACAACTTTTGTTCTCAATACTCTAAATAAATCTTTTTTACATTAAAACGATTATTAGTTGTTGTTGTTCTCTATTTCTCTTACAACTACAGTTAGAGTCGAAAAAAGCCAACCAATTGTACAATGAAATAAAAACATAAGAAAATTAAAAAGCAAAGTGATCAGTGAGTTCTTGTTTTGACTTTGATGTTTGTTTAGGCTTCCCATTTATTAAGGTGAAAGTTTGAAATAAATATATCTAGTTATTCTAAGATATGTTAAGTAAAGGTTCCCTGACGATCTGCATTAGCCCCAGTGAAATGCGCATAGGAACTAGCTGAAACCCCTCAATTGATCATTTTGAATTTTAATAAATAACTTTTGGGAATAAAGAATCAGCACGAAAATAAAAGTTACAGAGTTAAAACTACAATTCCCAAAAACATGTAATAATTTAATTAGCGAATACCCGCGCTTAAACAACTTGTGTTGTCAACACTCTAAACAAATTGTTTTTACATTAAAACAACTATTAGTTGTTGTTATTCTTTATTTCTCTGACGACTACGATTAGAGTCGGAAAAACGCCAACCAATTGTAGAATGGAATAAAAACGTAATAAAATTAAAAAGGCAAAGTGATCAGTGAGTTCTTGTTATGACTTTTATGTTTGTTTAGGCTTCCCATTTATTAATGTGAAAACATGTCATAATTTAATTAGCGAATGCCCGCGCTTAAACGACTTGTGTTGTCAACACTCGAAATAAATTGTTCTTACATTAAAACAACTATTAGTTGTTGTTGTTCTTTATTTCTCTTACAACTACAATTAGAGTCGGAAAAAGCCAACCAATTGTAGAATGAAATAAAAACGTAAGAAAATTAAAAAGGCAAAGTGATCAGCCTTTGTTTGTTTATGCTTCCCATATATTAATGTGGAAGCTTGAAATAAATATCTCTAGTTATTCTAAGAATTGTTGGGTAAAAATGTGCATTAGCAACAGTTAAATGCGCATAGGAACTAGCCAAAACCCCTCAATTGATCACTTTGAATTTTAAGAAATAACTTTTGAGAAAAATATATCAGCGCGAAAATAAAAGTTAAAGAGTTAAAACAACAATTCCCAAAAACGTAATAATTTTATTAGTGAGTGCCCGCGCTTAAACAACTTATGTTGTCAACACTCTAAATAAGTTGTTTTTACATTAAGACAACTATAAGTTGTTGTTGTTCTTTATTTCTCTTACAACTACAATTAGAGTCGGAAAAAAGCCAACCAATTGTAGAATGAAATAAAAACGTAAGAAAATTAAAATGGCAAGGTGATTAGTAAGTTATTTTTATGACTTTTATGTTTGTTTAGGCTTCCTATTTATTAATGTGGAAGTTTGAAATAAATATCTCTACTTATTCTAAGAAATTTTGGGTAAAGTTTCCCTGATGATCTGCATTAGCCCCAGAGAAATGCGCATAGGAACTAGCTAAAACACCCCTCAATTAATCAATTGAATATTAAAAAATAACTTTTGGGAAAAAAGAATCAGAACGCAAATAAAAGTTAAAGAGTTAAAACGACAATTTCCAAAAACATGTAATAACTTTATTAGCGATGCCAGCGCTTAAACAACTTATGTTGTCAATACTCTAAATAAATTGTTTTTACATTTAAACAATTATTAGTTGTTTTTGTTCTTTATTTCTCTTACAACTACAATTAGATTCGGAAAAAAGCTTTCTAATTATAGAATGAAATAAAAACGTAAGAAAATTAAAAATGCAAAGTGATCAGTATTTTCGATCAGCACGAAAATAAAAGTTAAGATTTAAAACGACAATTTCCAAAATAATAAAATAACTTTATTAGCGAGTGCCCGTGCTTAAGCAACTTGTGTTCTCAACACTCTAAATAAATTTTTTTTTTACATTAAAACGATTATTAGTTGTTGTTGTTCTCTATTTCTCTTACAACTACAATTAGAGTCGGAAAACAGCCAACCAATTGTAGAATGAAATAAAACCGCTTAGGCTTCCCATTTATTAATGTGAAATTTTGAAATAAATATCTCTAGTTATTCTAAGAAATGTTGGGTAAGGTTCCCTGATGATCCGCATTAGCCCCAGTGAATGCGCATAGGAACTAGCTAAAACCCCTCAAATGACCTCTTTGAATTTTAAATAATAACTTTTGGGAAAAAAGAATCAGAACACAAATAAAAGTTAAAGAGTTAAAACGACAATTTCCAAAAACACGTAATAACTTTATTAGCGAGTGCCCGCGCTTGAACAACTTCTGTTGTCAACACTCTAAATAAGTTGTTTTTACATTAAGACATTTATTAGTTGTTGTTGTTCTTTATTTCTCTTACAACTACAGTTAGAGTCGAAAAAAGCCAACCAATTATAGAATGAAATAAAAACGTAAGAAAATTAAAAAGGCAAGGTGATTAGTAAGATATTTTTATGACTTTTATGTTTTTTTAGGCATCCTATTTATTAATGTGGAAGTTTGAAATAAATATCTCTACTTATTCTAAAAAATTTTGGGTAAGGTTCTCTGATGATCTGCATTAGCCCCAGTGAAATGCGCATAGGAACTAGCTAAAACCCCTCATTTGATCATTTTGAATTTTAATAAATAACTTTTGGGAATAAAGAATCAGCACGAAAATAAAAGTTAAAGAGTTAAAACTACAATTCCCAAAAACATGTAATAATTTAATTAGCGACTGATCGCGCTTAAACAACTTGTGTTGTCAACACTCTAAATAAATTCTTTTTACATTAAAACGATTATTAGTTATTGTTGTTCTCTATTTCTCTTACAACTACAGTTAGAGTCGAAAAAAGCCAACCATTTGTAGAATGAAATAAAAACGTAAGAAAATTAAAAAGAAAAGTCATCAGTGAGTTCTTCTTTTGATTTTGATGTTTGTTTAGGCTTCCCATTTATTAAGGTGGAAGTTTGAAACATATATCTATAGTTATTCTAAGAAATGTTGGGTAAAGTTTCCCTGATGATCTGCATTAGCCCCATTGAAATGCGCATTGGAACTAGCTGAAACCCCTCATTAGATCACTTTGAATTTTAATAAATAACTTTTGGGCAAAACGAATCAGCACGAAAATAAAAGTTAAAGAGTTAAAACTACAATTACCAAAAACATGTAATAATTTAATTAGCGAGTGCCCGCGCTAAAGCGACTTGCGTTTTCAACACTCTAAATAAACTGCTTTTACAGTAAGACGTTTATTAGTTGTTGTTGTTCTTTATTTCTCTTACAACTACAATTAGAGTCGGAAAAAAGCCAACCAATTGTAGAATGAAATAAGAACGTAAGAAAATTAAAAAGGCAAGGTGATTAGTAAGATATTTTTATGACTTTTATGTTTGTTTAGGCTTCCCATTTATTAAGGTGGAAGTTTGAAATAAATATATCTAGTTATTCTGAGATATGTTAAGCTTAGGTTCCCTGATGATCTGCATTAGCCCCAGAGAAATGCGCATAGGAACTAGCTAAAACCCCTCAATTGATCATTTTGAATTTTAATAAATAACTTTTGAGAAGAAAGAATCACCACGAAAATAAAAGTTAAAGAATTAAAACTACAATTCCTAAAAACATGTAATAATTTAATTAGCGGATGCCTGCGCTTAAACAACTTGTGTTGTCAACACTCTAAATAAATTCTTTTTCACTAAAACAACTATTAGTTGTTGTTGTTTTTTATTTCTCTTACAACTACAGTTAGAGTCGAAAAAAGCCAACCAATTGTACAATGAAATTAAAACATAAGAAAATTAAAATGGCAAGGTGATTAGTAAGTTATTTTTATGACTTTTATGTTTGTTTAGGCTTCCCATTTATTAATGTGGAAGTTTGAAATAAATATCTCTACTTAATCTAAGAAATTTTGGGTAAAGTTTCCCTGGTGATCTGCATTAGCCCCAGAGAAATGCGCATAGGAACTAGCTAAAACCCCTCAATTGATCACTTTGAATATTAAAAAATAACTTTTGGGAAAAAAGAATTAGAACACAAATAAAAGTTAAAGAGTTAAAACGACAATTTCCAAAAACACGTAATAACTTTATTAGCGAATGCCTGCGCTTAAACAACTTGTGTTGTCAACACTCTAAATAAATTCTTTTTCACTAAAACAACTATTAGTTGTTGTTGTTCTTTATTTCTCTTACAACTACAGTTAGAGTCGGAAAAAGCCAACCAATTGTACAATGAAATAAAAACATAAGAAAATTAAAATGGCAAGGTGATTAGTAAGTTATTTTTATGACTTTTATGTTTGTTTAGGCTTCCCATTTATTAATGTGGAAGTTTGAAATAAATATCTCTACTTAATCTAAGAAATTTTGGGTAAAGTTTCCCTGATGATCTGCATTAGCCCCAGAGAAATGCGCATAGGAACTAGCTAAAACCCCTCAATTGATCACTTTGAATATTAAAAAATAACTTTTGGGAAAAAAGAATCAGAACACAAATAAAAGTTAAAGAGTTAAAACGACAATTTCCAAAAACACGTAATAACTTTATTAGCGAATGCCTGCGCTTAAACAACTTGTGTTGTCAACACTCTAAATAAATTCTTTTTCACTAAAACAACTATTAGTTGTTGTTGTTCTTTATTTCTCTTACAACTACAGTTAGAGTCGAAAAAAGCCAACCAATTGTACAATGAAATAAAAACATAAGAAAATTAAAATGCAAGGTGATTAATAAGTTATTTTTATGACTTTTATGTTTGTTTAGGCTTCCCATTTATTAATGTGGAAGTTTGAAATAAATATCTCTACTTAATCTAAGAAATTTTGGGTAAAGTTTCCCTGATGATCTGCATTAGCCCCAGAGAAATGCGCATAGGAACTAGCTAAAACCCCTCAATTGATCACTTTGAATATTAAAAAATAACTTTTGGGAAAAAGAATCAGAACACAAATAAAAGTTAAAAAGTTAAAACGACAATTTCCAAAAACACGTAATAACTTTATTAGCGAATGCCTGCGCTTAAACAACTTGTGTTGTCAACACTCTAAATAAATTCTTTTTCACTAAAACAACTATTAGTTGTTGTTGTTCTTTATTTCTCTTACAACTACAGTTAGAGTCGAAAAGAGCCAACCAATTGTACAACGAAATAAAAACATAAGAAAATTAAAATGGCAAGGTGATTAGTAAGTTATTTTAATGACATTTATGTTTGTTTAGGCTTCCCATTTATTAATGTGGAAGTTTGAAATAAATATCTCTACTTAATCTAAGAAATTTTGGGTAAAGTTTCCCTGATGATCTGCATTAGCCCCAGAGAAATGCGGATAGGAACTAGCTAAAACCCCTCAATTGATCACTTTGAATATTAAAAAATAACTTTTGGGAAAAAAGAATCAGAACACAAATAAAAGTTAAAGAGTTAAAACGACAATTTCCAAAAACACGTAATAACTTTATTAGCGAATGCCTGCGCTTAAACAACTTGTGTTGTCAACACTCTAAATAAATTGTTTTTACACTAAAACAACTATTAGTTGTTGTTGTTCTTTATTTCTCTTACAACTACAGTTAGAGTCGAAAATAGCCAACCAATTGTAGAATGATATAAAAACGTAAGAAAATTAAAAAGCAAAGTGATCAGTGAGTCCTTTTTTTGACTTTGATGTTTGTTTAGGCTTCCCATTTATTAAGGTGGAAGTTTGAAATATATATCTCTAGTTATTCTAAGAAATGTTGGGTAAAGTTTCCCTGATGATCTGCATTAGCCACAGATAAATGCGCATAGGAACTAGCTAAAACCCCTCAATTGATCACTTTGAATTTTAAAAAATTACTTTTGGGATAAAAGAATCAGAATGTAAATAAAAGTTAGAGTTAAAACGACAATTTCCAAAAACATGTAATAACTTTATTAGCGAGTGCCCGCGCTTAAACAACTGGTGTTCTCAACACTCTAAATAAATTGTTTTTACACTAAAACAACTATTAGTTGTTGTTGTTCTTTATTTCTCTTACAACTACAGTTAGAGTCGAAAATAGCCAACCAATTGTAGAATGATATAAAAACGTAAGAAAATTAAAAAGCAAAGTGATCAGTGAGTCCTTTTTTTGACTTTGATGTTTGTTTAGGCTTCCCATTTATTAAGGTGGAAGTTTGAAATATATATCTCTAGTTATTCTAAGAAATGTTGGGTAAAGTTTCCCTGATGATCTGCATTAGCCACAGATAAATGCGCATAGGAACTAGCTAAAAACCCTCAATTGATCATTTTGAATTTTAATAAATAACTTTTGAGAAGAAAGAATCAGCACGAAAATAAAAGTTAAAGAATTAAAACTACAATTCCCAAAAACATGTAATAACTTTATTAGTGAGTGCCCGCGCTTAAACAACTTTTGTTCTCAATACTCTAAATAAATCTTTTTTACATTAAAACGATTATTAGTTGTTGTTGTTCTCTATTTCTCTTACAACTACAGTTAGAGTCGAAAAAAGCCAACCAATTGTACAATGAAATAAAAACATAAGAAAATTAAAAAGCAAAGTGATCAGTGAGTTCTTGTTTTGACTTTGATGTTTGTTTAGGCTTCCCATTTATTAAGGTGGAAGTTTGAAATAAATATATCTAGTTATTCTAAGATATGTTAAGTAAAGGTTCCCTGACGATCTGCATTAGCCCCAGTGAAATGCGCATAGGAACTAGCTGAAACCCCTCAATTGATCATTTTGAATTTTAATAAATAGCTTTTGGGAATAAAGAATCAGCACGAAAATAAAAGTTACAGAGTTAAAACTACAATTCCCAAAAACATGTAATAATTTAATTAGCGAATACCCGCGCTTAAACAACTTGTGTTGTCAACACTCTAAACAAATTGTTTTTACATTAAAACAACTATTAGTTGTTGTTATTCTTTATTTCTCTGACGACTACGATTAGAGTCGGAAAAAAGCCAACCAATTGTAGAATGGAATAAAAACGTAATAAAATTAAAAAGGCAAAGTGATCAGTGAGTTCTTGTTATGACTTTTATGTTTGTTTAGGCTTCCCATTTATTAATGTGAAAGTTTGAAATAAATATATCTAGTTATTCTAAGATATGTTAAGTAAACGGTCCCTGACGATCTGCATTAGCCCCAGTGAACTGCGCATAGGAACTAGCTCAAACCCCTTAATTGATCATTTTGAATTTTAATAAATAACTTTTGAGAATAAAGAATCAGCACGAAAATAAAAGTTAAAGAATTAAAACTGCAATTCCCGAAAACATGTAATAATTTAATTAGCGAATACCCGCGCTTAAACAACTTGTGTTGTCAACATTCTAAATAAATTGTTTTTACATTAAAACAACTATTAGTTGTTGTTATTCTTTATTTCTCTTACAACTACAATTAGAGTCGGAAAAAGCCAACCAATTGTAGAATGAAATAAAAACGTAAGAAAATTAAAAAGGCAAAGTGATCAGCCTTTGTTTGTTTAGGCTTCCCATATATTAATGTGGTAGCTTGAAATAAATATCTCTAGTTATTCTAAGAATTGTTGGGTAAAAATGTGCATTAGCAACAGTTAAATGCGCATAGGAACTAGCCAAAACCCCTCAATTGATCACTTTGAATATTAAAAAATAACTTGTGGGAAAAAAGAATCAGAACGCAAATAAAAGTTAAAGAGTTAAAACGACAATTTCCAAAAACATGTAATAACTTTATTAGCGAGTGCCCGCGCTTAAACAACTTATGTTGTCAGCACTCTAAATAAATTGTTTTTACATTTAAACAATTATTAGTTGTTTTTGTTCTTTATTTTTCTTACAACCACAATTAGAGTCGGAAAAAAGCTTACTAATTATAGAATGAAATAAAAACGTAAGAAAATTAAAAATGCAAAGTGATCAGTATTTTCGATCAGCACGAAAATAAAAGTTAAGATTAAAAACGACAATTTCCAAAATAATGTAATAACCTTATTAGCGAGTGCCCGCGCTTAAGCAACTTATGTTGTCAGCACTCTAAATAAATTGTTTTTACATTTAAACAATTATTAGTTGTTGTTATTCTTTATTTCTCTTACAACTACAATTAGAGTCGGAAAAAAGCCAACCAATTGTAGAATGAAATAAAAACGTAATAAAATGAAAAAGGCAAAGTGATCAGTGAGTTCTTGGTATGACTTTCATGTTTGTTTAGGCTTCCCTTTTATTAATGTGGAAGTTTGAAATAAATATATCTAGTTATTCTAAGATATGTTAAGTAAAGGTTCCCTGACGATCTGCATTAGGCCCAGTGAAATGCGCATAGGAACTAGCTCAAACCCCTTAACTGATCATTTTGAATTTTAATAAATAACTTTTGAGAATAAAGAATCAGCACGAAAATAAAAGTTAAAGAATTAAAACTGCAATTCCCAAAAACATGTCATAATTTAATTAGCGAATGCACGCGCTTAAACAACTTGTGTGTTCAACACTCTAAATAAATTGTTCTTACATTAAAACAACTATTAGTTGTTGTTGTTCTTAATTTCTCTTACAACTACAGTTAGAGTCGAAAAAAGCCAACCAATTCTAGAATGAAATAAAAACGTAAGAAAATTAAAAAGAAAAGTGATCAGTGAGTTCTTGTTTTGATTTTGATGTTTGTTTAGGCTTCCCATTTATTAAGGTGGAAGTTTGAAATAAATATATCTAGTTATTCTAAGATATGTTAAGTAAAGGTTCCCTGACGATCTGCATTAGCCCCAGTGAAATGCGCATAGGAACTAGCTGAAACCCCTCAATTGATCATTTTGAATTTTAATAAATAACTTTTATGAATAAAGAATCAGCACGAAAATAAAAGTTACAGAGTTAAAACTACAATTCCCAAAAACATGTAATAATTTAATTAGCGACTGACCGCGCTTAAACAACTTGTCTTTTCAACACTCTAAATAAATTGTTTTTACATTTAAACAACTATTAGTTGTTATTGTTTTTATTTCTCTGACCACTGCAATTAGAGTCGGAAAAAAGCCAACCAATTGTAGAATGAAATAAAAACGTAATAAAATTAAAAAGGCAAAGTGATCAGTGAGTTCTTGGTATGACTTTCATGTTTGTTTAGGCTTCCCTTTTATTAATGTGGAAGTTTGAAATAAATATATCTAGTTATTCTAAGATATGTTAAGTAAAGGTTCCCTGACGATCTGCATTAGCCCCAGTGAAATGCGCATAGGAACTAGCTCAAACCCCTTAACTGATCATTTTGAATTTTAATAAATAACTTTTGAGAATAAAGAATCAGCACGAAAATAAAAGTTAAAGAATTAAAACTGCAATTCCCAAAAACATGTCATAATTTAATTAGCGAATGCCCGCGCTTAAACGACTTGTGTTGTCAACACTCGAAATAAATTGTTCTTACATTAAAACAACTATTAGTTGTTGTTGTTCTTTATTTCTCTTACAACTACAATTAGAGTCGGAAAAAGCCAACCAATTGTAGAATGAAATAAAAACGTAAGAAAATTAAAAAGGCAAAGTGATCAGCCTTTGTTTGTTTATGCTTCCCATATATTAATGTGGAAGCTTGAAATAAATATCTCTAGTTATTCTAAGAATTGTTGGGTAAAAATGTGCATTAGCCCCAGTGAAATGCGCATAGGAACTAGCTCAAACCCCTTAACTGATCATTTTGAATTTTAATAAATAACTTTTGAGAATAAAGAATCAGCACGAAAATAAAAGTTAAAGAATTAAAACTGCAATTCCCAAAAACATGTCATAATTTAATTAGCGAATGCCCGCGCTTAAACAACTTATGTTGTCAACACTCTAAATAAGTTGTTTTTACATTAAGACAACTATAAGTTGTTGTTGTTCTTTATTTCTCTTACAACTACAATTAGAGTCGGAAAAAAGCCAACCAATTGTAGAATGAAATAAAAACGTAAGAAAATTAAAATGGCAAGGTGATTAGTAAGTTATTTTTATGACTTTTATGTTTGTTTAGGCTTCCTATTTATTAATGTGGAAGTTTGAAATAAATATCTCTACTTATTCTAAGAAATTTTGGGTAAAGTTTCCCTGATGATCTGCATTAGCCCCAGAGAAATGCGCATAGGAACTAGCTAAAACACCCCTCAATTAATCAATTGAATATTAAAAAATAACTTTTGGGAAAAAAGAATCAGAACGCAAATAAAAGTTAAAGAGTTAAAACGACAATTTCCAAAAACATGTAATAACTTTATTAGCGATGCCAGCGCTTAAACAACTTATGTTGTCAATACTCTAAATAAATTGTTTTTACATTTAAACAATTATTAGTTGTTTTTGTTCTTTATTTCTCTTACAACTACAATTAGATTCGGAAAAAAGCTTTCTAATTGTAGAATGAAATAAAAACGTAAGAAAATTAAAAATGCAAAGTGATCAGTATTTTCGATCAGCACGAAAATAAAAGTTAAGATTTAAAACGACAATTTCCAAAATAATAAAATAACTTTATTAGCGAGTGCCCGTGCTTAAACAACTTGTGTTCTCAACACTCTAAATAAATTTTTTTTTTTACATTAAAACGATTATTAGTTGTTGTTGTTCTCTATTTCTCTTACAACTACAATTAGAGTCGGAAAACAGCCAACCAATTGTAGAATGAAATAAAACCGCTTAGGCTTCCCATTTATTAATGTGAAATTTTGAAATAAATATCTCTAGTTATTCTAAGAAATGTTGGGTAAGGTTCCCTGATGATCCGCATTAGCCCCAGTGAATGCGCATAGGAACTAGCTAAAACCCCTCAAATGACCTCTTTGAATTTTAAATAATAACTTTTGGGAAAAAAGAATCAGAACACAAATAAAAGTTAAAGAGTTAAAACGACAATTTCCAAAAACACGTAATAACTTTATTAGCGAGTGCCCGCGCTTGAACAACTTCTGTTGTCAACACTCTAAATAAGTTGTTTTTACATTAAGACATTTATTAGTTGTTGTTGTTCTTTATTTCTCTTACAACTACAGTTAGAGTCGAAAAAAGCCAACCAATTATAGAATGAAATAAAAACGTAAGAAAATTAAAAAGGCAAGGTGATTAGTAAGATATTTTTATGACTTTTATGTTTTTTTAGGCATCCTATTTATTAATGTGGGAGTTTGAAATAAATATCTCTACTTATTCTAAAAAATTTTGGGTAAGGTTCTCTGATGATCTGCATTAGCCCCAGTGAAATGCGCATAGGAACTAGCTAAAACCCCTCATTTGATCATTTTGAATTTTAATAAATAACTTTTGGGAATAAAGAATCAGCACGAAAATAAAAGTTAAAGAGTTAAAACTACAATTCCCAAAAACATGTAATAATTTAATTAGCGACTGATCGCGCTTAAACAACTTGTGTTGTCAACACTCTAAATAAATTCTTTTTACATTAAAACGATTATTAGTTATTGTTGTTCTCTATTTCTCTTACAACTACAGTTAGAGTCGAAAAAAGCCAACCATTTGTAGAATGAAATAAAAACGTAAGAAAATTAAAAAGAAAAGTCATCAGTGAGTTCTTCTTTTGATTTTGATGTTTGTTTAGGCTTCCCATTTATTAAGGTGGAAGTTTGAAACATATATCTATAGTTATTCTAAGAAATGTTGGGTAAAGTTTCCCTGATGATCTGCATTAGCCCCATTGAAATGCGCATTGGAACTAGCTGAAACCCCTCATTAGATCACTTTGAATTTTAATAAATAACTTTTGGGCAAAACGAATCAGCACGAAAATAAAAGTTAAAGAGTTAAAACTACAATTACCAAAAACATGTAATAATTTAATTAGCGAGTGCCCGCGCTAAAGCGACTTGCGTTTTCAACACTCTAAATAAACTGCTTTTACAGTAAGACGTTTATTAGTTGTTGTTGTTCTTTATTTCTCTTACAACTACAATTAGAGTCGGAAAAAAGCCAACCAATTGTAGAATGAAATAAGAACGTAAGAAAATTAAAAAGGCAAGGTGATTAGTAAGATATTTTTATGACTTTTATGTTTGTTTAGGCTTCCCATTTATTAAGGTGGAAGTTTGAAATAAATATATCTAGTTATTCTGAGATATGTTAAGCTTAGGTTCCCTGATGATCTGCATTAGCCCCAGAGAAATGCGCATAGGAACTAGCTAAAACCCCTCAATTGATCATTTTGAATTTTAATAAATAACTTTTGAGAAGAAAGAATCACCACGAAAATAAAAGTTAAAGAATTAAAACTACAATTCCTAAAAACATGTAATAATTTAATTAGCGGATGCCTGCGCTTAAACAACTTGTGTTGTCAACACTCTAAATCAATTCTTTTTCACTAAAACAACTATTAGTTGTTGTTGTTTTTTATTTCTCTTACAACTACAGTTAGAGTCGAAAAAAGCCAACCAATTGTACAATGAAATTAAAACATAAGAAAATTAAAATGGCAAGGTGATTAGTAAGTTATTTTTATGACTTTTATGTTTGTTTAGGCTTCCCATTTATTAATGTGGAAGTTTGAAATAAATATCTCTACTTAATCTAAGAAATTTTGGGTAAAGTTTCCCTGATGATCTGCATTAGCCCCAGAGAAATGCGCATAGGAACTAGCTAAAACCCCTCAATTGATCACTTTGAATATTAAAAAATAACTTTTGGGAAAAAAGAATCAGAACACAAATAAAAGTTAAAGAGTTAAAACGACAATTTCCAAAAACACGTAATAACTTTATTAGCGAATGCCTGCGCTTAAACAACTTGTGTTGTCAACACTCTAAATAAATTCTTTTTCACTAAAACAACTATTAGTTGTTGTTCTTTATTTCTCTTACAACTACAGTTAGAGTCGAAAAAAGCCAACCAATTGTACAATGAAATAAAAACATAAGAAAATTAAAATGCAAGGTGATTAATAAGTTATTTTTATGACTTTTATGTTTGTTTAGGCTTCCCATTTATTAATGTGGAAGTTTGAAATAAATATCTCTACTTAATCTAAGAAATTTTGGGTAAAGTTTCCCTGATGATCTGCATTAGCCCCAGAGAAATGCGCATAGGAACTAGCTAAAACCCCTCAATTGATCACTTTGAATATTAAAAAATAACTTTTGGGAAAAAAGAATCAGAACACAAATAAAAGTTAAAAAGTTAAAACGACAATTTCCAAAAACACGTAATAACTTTATTAGCGAATGCCTGCGCTTAAACAACTTGTGTTGTCAACACTCTAAATAAATTCTTTTTCACTAAAACAACTATTAGTTGTTGTTGTTCTTTATTTCTCTTACAACTACAGTTAGAGTCGAAAAAAGCCAACCAATTGTACAATGAAATAAAAACATAAGAAAATTAAAATGGCAAGGTGATTAGTAAGTTATTTTTATGACTTTTATGTTTGTTTAGGCTTCCCATTTATTAATGTGGAAGTTTGAAATAAATATCTCTACTTAATCTAAGACATTTTGGGTAAAGTTTCCCTGATGATCTGCATTAGCCCCAGAGAAATGCGCATAGGAACTAGCTAAAACCCCTCAATTGATCGCTTTGAATATTAAAAAATAACTTTTGGGAAAAAAGAATCAGAACACAAATAAAAGTTAAAGAATTAAAACTACAATTCCCAAAAACATGTAATAATTTAATTAGCGAATGCCTGCGCTTAAATAACTTGTGCTGTCAACACTCTAAATAAATTCTTTTTCACTAAAACAACTATTAGTTGTTGTTGTTCTTTATTTCTCTTACAACTACAGTTAGAGTCGAAAAAAGCCAACCAATTGTACAATGAAATAAAAACATAAGAAAATTAAAATGGCAAGGTGATTAGTAAGTTATTTTTATGACTTTTATGTTTGTTTAGGCTTCCCATTTATTAATGTGGAAGTTTGAAATAAATATCTCTACTTAATCTAAGAAATTTTGGGTAAAGTTTCCCTGGTGATCTGCATTAGCCCCAGAGAAATGCGCATAGGAACTAGCTAAAACCCCTCAATTGATCACTTTGAATATTAAAAAATAACTTTTGGGAAAAAAGAATCAGAACACAAATAAAAGTTAAAGAGTTAAAACGACAATTTCCAAAAACACGTAATAACTTTATTAGCGAATGCCTGCGCTTAAACAACTTGTGTTGTCAACACTCTAAATAAATTCTTTTTCACTAAAACAACTATTAGTTGTTGTTGTTCTTTATTTCTCTTACAACTACAGTTAGAGTCGAAAAAAGCCAACCAATTGTACAATGAAATAAAAACATAAGAAAATTAAAATGGCAAGGTGATTAGTAAGTTATTTTTATGACTTATGTTTGTTTAGGCTTCCCATTTATTAATGTGGAAGTTTGAAATAAATATCTCTACTTAATCTAAGAAATTTTGGGTAAAGTTTCCCTGATGATCTGCATTAGCCCCAGAGAAATGCGCCTAGGAACTAGCTAAAACCCCTCAATTGATCACTTTGAATATTAAAAAATAACTTTTGGGAAAAAAGAATCAGAACACAAATAAAAGTTAAAGAGTTAAAACGACAATTTCCAAAAACACGTAATAACTTTATTAGCGAATGCCTGCGCTTAAACAACTTGTGTTTTCAACACTCTAAATAAATCCTTTTTCACTAAAACAACTATTAGTTGTTGTTGTTCTTTATTTCTCTTACAACTACAGTTAGAGTCGAAAAAAGCCAACCAATTGTACAATGAAATAAAAACATAAGAAAATTAAAATGGCAAGGTGATTAGTAAGTTATTTTTATGACTTTTATGTTTGTTTAGGCTTCCCATTTATTAATGTGGAAGTTTGAAATAAATATCCCTACTCAATCTAAGAAATTTTGGGTAAAGTTTCCCTGATGATCTGCATTAGCCCCAGAGAAATGCGCATAGGAACTAGCTAAAACCCCTCAATTGATCACTTTGAATATTAAAAAATAACTTTTGGGAAAAAAGAATCAGAACACAAATAAAAGTTAAAGAATTAAAACTACAATTCCCAAAAACATGTAATAATTTAATTAGCGAATGCCTGCGCTTAAACAACTTGTGTTGTCAACACTCTAAATAAATTCTTTTTCACTAAAACAACTATTAGTTGTTGTTGTTCTTTATTTCTCTTACAACTACAGTTAGAGTCGAAAAAAGCCAACCAATTGTACAATGAAATAAAAACATAAGAAAATTAAAATGGCAAGGTGATTAGTAAGTTATTTTTATGACTTTTATGTTTGTTTAGGCTTCCCATTTATTAATGTGGAAGTTTGAAAAAAATATCTCTACTTAATCTAAGAAATTTTGGGTAAAGTTTCCCTGATGATCTGCATTAGCCCCAGAGAAATGCGCATAGGAACTAGCTAAAACCCCTCAATTGATCACTTTGAATATTAAAAAATAACTTTTGGGAAAAGGAATCAGAACACAAATAAAAGTTAAAGAGTTAAAACGACAATTTCTAAAAACACGTAATAACTTTATTAGCGAATGCCTGCGCTTAAGCAACTTGTGTTGTCAACACTCTAAATAAATTCTTTTTCACTAAAACAACTATTAGTTGTTGTTGTTCTTTATTTCTCTTACAACTACAGTTAGAGTCGAAAAAAGCCAACCAATTGTACAATGAAATAAAAACATAAGAAAATTAAAATGGCAAGGTGATTAGTAAGTTATTTTTATGACTTTTATGTTTGTTTAGGCTTCCCATTTATTAATGTGGAAGTTTGAAATATATATCTCTACTTAATCTAAGAAATTTTGGGTAAAGTTTCCCTGATGATCTGCATTAGCCCCAGAGAAATGCGCATAGGAACTAGCTAAAACCCCTCAATTGATCACTTTGAATATTAAAAAATAACTTTTGGGAAAAAAGAATCAGAACACAAATAAAAGTTAAAGAGTTAAAACGACAATTTCCAAAAACACGTAATAACTTTATTAGCGAATGCCTGCGCTTAAACAACTTGTGTTGTCAACACTCTAAATAAATTCTTTTTCACTAAAACAACTATTAGTTGTTGTTGTTCCTTATTTCTCTTACAACTACAGTTATAGTTGAAAAAAGCCAACCAATTGTACAATGAAATAAAAACATAAGAAAATTAAAATGCAAGGTGATTAATAAGTTATTTTTATGACTTTTATGTTTGTTTAGGCTTCCCATTTATTAATGTGGAAGTTTGAAATAAATATCTCTACTTAATCTAAGAAATTTTGGGTAAAGTTTCCCTGATGATCTGCATTAGCCCCAGAGAAATGCGCATAGGAACTAGCTAAAACCCCTCAATTGATCACTTTGAATATTAAAAAATAACTTTTGGGAAAAAAGAATCAGAACACAAATAAAAGTTAAAAAGTTAAAACGACAATTTCCAAAAACACGTAATAACTTTATTAGCGAATGCCTGCGCTTAAACAACTTGTGTTGTCAACACTCTAAATAAATTCTTTTTCACTAAAACAACTATTAGTTGTTGTTGTTCTTTATTTCTCTTACAACTACAGTTAGAGTCGAAAAGAGCCAACCAATTGTACAACGAAATAAAAACATAAGAAAATTAAAATGGCAAGGTGATTAGTAAGTTATTTTAATGACATTTATGTTTGTTTAGGCTTCCCATTTATTAATGTGGAAGTTTGAAATAAATATCTCTACTTAATCTAAGAAATTTTGGGTAAAGTTTCCCTGATGATCTGCATTAGCCCCAGAGAAATGCGCATAGGAACTAGCTAAAACCCCTCAATTGATCACTTTGAATATTAAAAAATAACTTTTGGGAAAAAAGAATCAGAACACAAATAAAAGTTAAAGAGTTAAAACGACAATTTCCAAAAACACGTAATAACTTTATTAGCGAATGCCTGCGCTTAAACAACTTGTGTTGTCAACACTCTAAATAAATTCTTTTTCACTAAAACAACTATTAGTTGTTGTTGTTCTTTATTTCTCTTACAACTACAGTTAGAGTCGAAAAAAGCCAACCAATTGTACAATGAAATAAAAACATAAGAAAATTAAAATGGCAAGGTGATTAGTAAGTTATTTTTATGACTTTTATGTTTGTTTAGGCTTCCCATTTATTAATGTGGAAGTTTGAAATAAATATCTCTACTTAATCTAAGACATTTTGGGTAAAGTTTCCCTGATGATCTGCATTAGCCCCAGAGAAATGCGCATAGGAACTAGCTAAAACCCCTCAATTGATCGCTTTGAATATTAAAAAATAACTTTTGGGAAAAAAGAATCAGAACACAAATAAAAGTTAAAGAGTTAAAACTACAATTCCCAAAAACATGTAATAATTTAATTAGCGAATGCCTGCGCTTAAATAACTTGTGCTGTCAACACTCTAAATAAATTCTTTTTCACTAAAACAACTATTAGTTGTTGTTGTTCTTTATTTCTCTTACAACTACAGTTAGAGTCGAAAAAAGCCAACCAATTGTACAATGAAATAAAAACATAAGAAAATTAAAATGGCAAGGTGATTAGTAAGTTATTTTTATGACTTTTATGTTTGTTTAGGCTTCCCATTTATTAATGTGGAAGTTTGAAATAAATATCTCTACTTAATCTAAGAAATTTTGGGTAAAGTTTCCCTGGTGATCTGCATTAGCCCCAGAGAAATGCGCATAGGAACTAGCTAAAACCCCTCAATTGATCACTTTGAATATTAAAAAATAACTTTTGGGAAAAAAGAATCAGAACACAAATAAAAGTTAAAGAGTTAAAACGACAATTTCCAAAAACACGTAATAACTTTATTAGCGAATGCCTGCGCTTAAACAACTTGTGTTGTCAACACTCTAAATAAATTCTTTTTCACTAAAACAACTATTAGTTGTTGTTGTTCTTTATTTCTCTTACAACTACAGTTAGAGTCGAAAAAAGCCAACCAATTGTACAATGAAATAAAAACATAAGAAAATTAAAATGGCAAGGTGATTAGTAAGTTATTTTTATGACTTATGTTTGTTTAGGCTTCCCATTTATTAATGTGGAAGTTTGAAATAAATATCTCTACTTAATCTAAGAAATTTTGGGTAAAGTTTCCCTGATGATCTGCATTAGCCCCAGAGAAATGCGCCTAGGAACTAGCTAAAACCCCTCAATTGATCACTTTGAATATTAAAAAATAACTTTTGGGAAAAAAGAATCAGAACACAAATAAAAGTTAAAGAGTTAAAACGACAATTTCCAAAAACACGTAATAACTTTATTAGCGAATGCCTGCGCTTAAACAACTTGTGTTTTCAACACTCTAAATAAATCCTTTTTCACTAAAACAACTATTAGTTGTTGTTGTTCTTTATTTCTCTTACAACTACAGTTAGAGTCGAAAAAAGCCAACCAATTGTACAATGAAATAAAAACATAAGAAAATTAAAATGGCAAGGTGATTAGTAAGTTATTTTTATGACTTTTATGTTTGTTTAGGCTTCCCATTTATTAATGTTGAAGTTTGAAATAAATATCCCTACTCAATCTAAGAAATTTTGGGTAAAGTTTCCCTGATGATCTGCATTAGCCCCAGAGAAATGCGCATAGGAACTAGCTAAAACCCCTCAATTGATCACTTTGAATATTAAAAAATAACTTTTGGGAAAAAAGAATCAGAACACAAATAAAAGTTAAAGAATTAAAACTACAATTCCCAAAAACATGTAATAATTTAATTAGCGAATGCCTGCGCTTAAACAACTTGTGTTGTCAACACTCTAAATAAATTCTTTTTCACTAAAACAACTATTAGTTGTTGTTGTTCTTTATTTCTCTTACAACTACAGTTAGAGTCGAAAAAAGCCAACCAATTGTACAATGAAATAAAAACATAAGAAAATTAAAATGGCAAGGTGATTAGTAAGTTATTTTTATGACTTATGTTTGTTTAGGCTTCCCATTTATTAATGTGGAAGTTTGAAATAAATATCTCTACTTAATCTAAGAAATTTTGGGTAAAGTTTCCCTGATGATCTGCATTAGCCCCAGAGAAATGCGCCTAGGAACTAGCTAAAACCCCTCAATTGATCACTTTGAATATTAAAAAATAACTTTTGGGAAAAGGAATCAGAACACAAATAAAAGTTAAAGAGTTAAAACGACAATTTCTAAAAACACGTAATAACTTTATTAGCGAATGCCTGCGCTTAAGCAACTTGTGTTGTCAACACTCTAAATAAATTCTTTTTCACTAAAACAACTATTAGTTGTTGTTGTTCTTTATTTCTCTTACAACTACAGTTAGAGTCGAAAAAAGCCAACCAATTGTACAATGAAATAAAAACATAAGAAAATTAAAATGGCAAGGTGATTAGTAAGTTATTTTTATGACTTTTATGTTTGTTTAGGCTTCCCATTTATTAATGTGGAAGTTTGAAATATATATCTCTACTTAATCTAAGAAATTTTGGGTAAAGTTTCCCTGATGATCTGCATTAGCCCCAGAGAAATGCGCATAGGAACTAGCTAAAACCCCTCAATTGATCACTTTGAATATTAAAAAATAACTTTTGGGAAAAAAGAATCAGAACACAAATAAAAGTTAAAGAGTTAAAACGACAATTTCCAAAAACACGTAATAACTTTATTAGCGAATGCCTGCGCTTAAACAACTTGTGTTGTCAACACTCTAAATAAATTCTTTTTCACTAAAACAACTATTAGTTGTTGTTGTTCCTTATTTCTCTTACAACTACAGTTATAGTTGAAAAAAGCCAACCAATTGTACAATGAAATAAAAACATAAGAAAATTAAAATGCAAGGTGATTAATAAGTTATTTTTATGACTTTTATGTTTGTTTAGGCTTCCCATTTATTAATGTGGAAGTTTGAAATAAATATCTCTACTTAATCTAAGAAATTTTGGGTAAAGTTTCCCTGATGATCTGCATTAGCCCCAGAGAAATGCGCATAGGAACTAGCTAAAACCCCTCAATTGATCACTTTGAATATTAAAAAATAACTTTTGGGAAAAAAGAATCAGAACACAAATAAAAGTTAAAAAGTTAAAACGACAATTTCCAAAAACACGTAATAACTTTATTAGCGAATGCCTGCGCTTAAACAACTTGTGTTGTCAACACTCTAAATAAATTCTTTTTCACTAAAACAACTATTAGTTGTTGTTGTTCTTTATTTCTCTTACAACTACAGTTAGAGTCGAAAAGAGCCAACCAATTGTACAACGAAATAAAAACATAAGAAAATTAAAATGGCAAGGTGATTAGTAAGTTATTTTAATGACATTTATGTTTGTTTAGGCTTCCCATTTATTAATGTGGAAGTTTGAAATAAATATCTCTACTTAATCTAAGAAATTTTGGGTAAAGTTTCCCTGATGATCTGCATTAGCCCCAGAGAAATGCGCATAGGAACTAGCTAAAACCCCTCAATTGATCACTTTGAATATTAAAAAATAACTTTTGGGAAAAAAGAATCAGAACACAAATAAAAGTTAAAGAGTTAAAACGACAATTTCCAAAAACACGTAATAACTTTATTAGCGAATGCCTGCGCTTAAACAACTTGTGTTGTCAACACTCTAAATAAATTCTTTTTCACTAAAACAACTATTAGTTGTTGTTGTTCTTTATTTCTCTTACAACTACAGTTAGAGTCGAAAAAAGCCAACCAATTGTACAATGAAATAAAAACATAAGAAAATTAAAATGGCAAGGTGATTAGTAAGTTATTTTTATGACTTTTATGTTTGTTTAGGCTTCCCATTTATTAATGTGGAAGTTTGAAATAAATATCTCTACTTAATCTAAGAAATTTTGGGTAAAGTTTCCCTGGTGATCTGCATTAGCCCCAGAGAAATGCGCATAGGAACTAGCTAAAACCCCTCAATTGATCACTTTGAATATTAAAAAATAACTTTTGGGAAAAAAGAATCAGAACACAAATAAAAGTTAAAGAGTTAAAACGACAATTTCCAAAAACACGTAATAACTTTATTAGCGAATGCCTGCGCTTAAACAACTTGTGTTGTCAACACTCTAAATAAATTCTTTTTCACTAAAACAACTATTAGTTGTTGTTGTTCTTTATTTCTCTTACAACTACAGTTAGAGTCGAAAAAAGCCAACCAATTGTACAATGAAATAAAAACATAAGAAAATTAAAATGGCAAGGTGATTAGTAAGTTATTTTTATGACTTATGTTTGTTTAGGCTTCCCATTTATTAATGTGGAAGTTTGAAATAAATATCTCTACTTAATCTAAGAAATTTTGGGTAAAGTTTCCCTGATGATCTGCATTAGCCCCAGAGAAATGCGCCTAGGAACTAGCTAAAACCCCTCAATTGATCACTTTGAATATTAAAAAATAACTTTTGGGAAAAAAGAATCAGAACACAAATAAAAGTTAAAGAGTTAAAACGACAATTTCCAAAAACACGTAATAACTTTATTAGCGAATGCCTGCGCTTAAACAACTTGTGTTTTCAACACTCTAAATAAATCCTTTTTCACTAAAACAACTATTAGTTGTTGTTGTTCTTTATTTCTCTTACAACTACAGTTAGAGTCGAAAAAAGCCAACCAATTGTACAATGAAATAAAAACATAAGAAAATTAAAATGGCAAGGTGATTAGTAAGTTATTTTTATGACTTTTATGTTTGTTTAGGCTTCCCATTTATTAATGTGGAAGTTTGAAATAAATATCCCTACTCAATCTAAGAAATTTTGGGTAAAGTTTCCCTGATGATCTGCATTAGCCCCAGAGAAATGCGCATAGGAACTAGCTAAAACCCCTCAATTGATCACTTTGAATATTAAAAAATAACTTTTGGGAAAAAAGAATCAGAACACAAATAAAAGTTAAAGAATTAAAACTACAATTCCCAAAAACATGTAATAATTTAATTAGCGAATGCCTGCGCTTAAACAACTTGTGTTGTCAACACTCTAAATAAATTCTTTTTCACTAAAACAACTATTAGTTGTTGTTGTTCTTTATTTCTCTTACAACTACAGTTAGAGTCGAAAAAAGCCAACCAATTGTACAATGAAATAAAAACATAAGAAAATTAAAATGGCAAGGTGATTAGTAAGTTATTTTTATGACTTTTATGTTTGTTTAGGCTTCCCATTTATTAATGTGGAAGTTTGAAATAAATATCTCTACTTAATCTAAGAAATTTTGGGTAAAGTTTCCCTGATGATCTGCATTAGCCCCAGAGAAATGCGCATAGGAACTAGCTAAAACCCCTCAATTGATCACTTTGAATATTAAAAAATAACTTTTGGGAAAAGGAATCAGAACACAAATAAAAGTTAAAGAGTTAAAACGACAATTTCTAAAAACACGTAATAACTTTATTAGCGAATGCCTGCGCTTAAGCAACTTGTGTTGTCAACACTCTAAATAAATTCTTTTTCACTAAAACAACTATTAGTTGTTGTTGTTCTTTATTTCTCTTACAACTACAGTTAGAGTCGAAAAAAGCCAACCAATTGTACAATGAAATAAAAACATAAGAAAATTAAAATGGCAAGGTGATTAGTAAGTTATTTTTATGACTTTTATGTTTGTTTAGGCTTCCCATTTATTAATGTGGAAGTTTGAAATATATATCTCTACTTAATCTAAGAAATTTTGGGTAAAGTTTCCCTGATGATCTGCATTAGCCCCAGAGAAATGCGCATAGGAACTAGCTAAAACCCCTCAATTGATCACTTTGCATATTAAAAAATAACTTTTGGGAAAAAAGAATCAGAACACAAATAAAAGTTAAAGAGTTAAAACGACAATTTCCAAAAACACGTAATAACTTTATTAGCGAATGCCTGCGCTTAAACAACTTGTGTTGTCAACACTCTAAATAAATTCTTTTTCACTAAAACAACTATTAGTTGTTGTTGTTCCTTATTTCTCTTACAACTACAGTTATAGTTGAAAAAAGCCAACCAATTGTACAATGAAATAAAAACATAAGAAAATTAAAATGGCAAGGTGATTAGTAAGTTATTTTTATGACTTTTATGTTTGTTTAGGCTTCCCATTTATTAATGTGGAAGTTTGAAATAAATATCTCTACTTAATCTAAGAAATTTTTGGTAAAGTTTCCCTTATGGTCTGCATTAGCCCCAGAGAAATGCGCATAGGAACTAGCTAAAACCCCTCAATTGATCACTTTGAATATTAAAAAATAACTTTTGGGAAAAAAGAATCAGAACACAAATAAAAGTTAAAGCATTAAAACTACAATTCCCAAAAAAATTTAATAATTTAATTAGCGACTGGCTGCGCTTAAACAACTTGTGTTGTCAACAGTCTAAATAAATTCTTTTTACATTAAAACAACTATTAGTTGTTGTTGTTCTTTATTTCTCTTACAACTACAATTAGAGTCGGAAAAAAGCCAACCAATTGTAGAATGAAATTAAAACGTAAGAAAATTAAAATGGCAAGGTGATTAGTAAGTTATTTTTATGACTTTTATGTTTGTTTAGGCTTCCCATTTATCAATGTGGAAGTGTGAAATAAATATCTCTACTTATTCTAAGAAATTTTGGGTAAAGGTTCCTTGGTGATCTGCATTAGGCCCAGTGAAATGCGCATAGGAACTACCTAAAACCCCTCAATTGATCACTTTGAATTTTAAAAAATAACTTTTGGTAAAAAAGAATCAGAACGCAAATAAAAGTTAAAGAGTTAAAACGACAATTTCCAAAAACATGTAATAACTTTATTAGCGAATGCCAGCGCTTAAACAACTTATTTTGTCAATACTCTAAATAAATTGTTTTTACATTTAAACAATTATTAGTTGTTTTTGTTCTTTATTTCTCTTACAACTACAATTAGATTCGGAAAAAAGCTTTCTAATTATAGAATGAAATAAAAACGTAAGAAAATTAAAAATGCAAAGTGATCAGTATTTTCGATCAGCACGAAAATAAAAGTTAAGATTTAAAACGACAATTTGCAAAATCATGTGATAACTTTATTAGCGAATGCCCGCGCTTAAACAACTTGTGTTGTCAATACTCTAAATAAATTGTTTTTCATTAAAACGATTATTATTTGTTGTTGTTTTTCTCTATTTCTCTTACAACTACAGTTAGAGTCGAAAAAAGCCAACCAATTATACAATGAAATAAAAACATAAGAAAATTAAAATGGCACAGTGATTAGTAAGTTATTTTTATGACTTTTATGTTTGTTTAGGCTTCCCATTTATTAATGTGGAAGTTCGAAATAAATATCTCTACTTATTCTAAGAAATTTTGGGTAAAGTTTCCCTGATGATCTGCATTAGCCCCAGAGAAATGCGCATAGGAACTAGCTAAAACCCCTCAATTAATCAATTGAATATTAAAATATAACTTGTGGGAAAAAAGAATCAGAACGCAAATAAAAGTTAAAGAGTTAAAACGACAATTTCCAAAAACATGTAATAACTTTATTAGCGAGTGCCCGCGCTTAAACAACTTATGTTGTCAGCACTCTAAATAAATTGTTTTTACATTTAAACAATTATTAGTTGTTTTTGTTCTTTATTTCTCTTACAACTACAATTAGATTCGGAAAAAAGCTTTCTAATTATAGAATGAAATAAAAACGTAAGAAAATTAAAAATGCAAAGTGATCAGTATTTTCGATCAGCACGAAAATAAAAGTTAAGATTTAAAACGACAATTTCCAAAATAATAAAATAACTTTATTAGCGAGTGCCCGCGCTTAATCAACTTGTGTTCTCAACACTCTAAATAATTTTTTTTTTACATTAAAACGATTATTAGTTGTTGTTGTTCTCTATTTCTCTTACAACTACAATTAGAGTCGGAAAACAGCCAACCAATTGTAGAATGAAATAAAAACGCTTAGGCTTCCCATTTATTAATGTGAAATTTTGAAATAAATATCTCTAGTTATTCTAAGAAATGTTGGGTAAGGTTCCCTGATGATCTGCATTAGCCCCAGTGAATGCGCATAGGAACTAGCTAAAACCCCTCAAATGATCTCTTTGAATTTTAAATAATATCTTTTGGGAAAAAAGAATCAGAACACAAATAAAAGTTAAAGAGTTAAAACGACAATTCCCAAAAACATGTAATAATTTAATTAGCGAATGCCTGCGCTTAAATAACTTGTGCTGTCAACACTCTAAATAAATTCTTTTTCACTAAAACAACTATTAGTTGTTGTTGTTCTTTATTTCTCTTACAACTACAGTTAGAGTCGAAAAAAGCCAACCAATTATAGAATGAAATAAAAACGTAAGAAAATTAAAAAGGCAAGGTGATTAGTAAGATATTTTTATGACTTTTATGTTTTTTTAGGCATCCTATTTATTAATGTGGAAGTTTGAAATAAATATCTTTACTTATTCTAAGAAATTTTGGGTAAGGTTCTCTGATGATCTGCATTAGCCGCAGTGAAATGCGCATAGGAACTAGCTAAAACCCCTCATTTGATCATTTTGAATTTTAATAAATAACTTTTGGGAATAAAGAATCAGCACGAAAATAAAAGTTAAAGAGTTAAAACTACAATTCCCAAAAACATGTAATAATTTAATTAGCGACTGATCGCGCTTACACAACTTGTGTTGTCAACACTCTAAATAAATTCTTTTTACATTAAAACGATTATTAGTTATTGTTGTTCTCTATTTCTCTTACAACTACATTAGAGTCGAAAAAAGCCAACCAATTGTAGAATGAAATAAAAACGTAAGAAAATTAAAAAGAAAAGTCATCAGTGAGTTCTTGTTTTGATTTTGATGTTTGTTTAGGCTTCCCATTTATTAAGGTGGAAGTTTGAAACATATATCTCTAGTTATTCTAAGAAATGTTGGGTAAAGTTTCCCTGATTATCTGCATTAGCCCCATTGAAATGCGCATTGGAACTAGCTGAAACCCCTCATTAGATCACTTTGAATTTTAATAAATAACTTTTGGGCAAAACGAATCAGCACGAAAATAAAAGTTAAAGAGTTAAAACTACAATTACCAAAAACATGTAATAATTTAATTAGCGAGTGCCCGCGCTAAAGCGACTTGCGTTTTCAACACTCTAAATAAACTGCTTTTACAGTAAGACGTTTATTAGTTGTTGTTGTTCTTTATTTCTCTTACAACTACAATTAGAGTCGGAAAAAAGCCAACCAATTGTAGAATGAAATAAGAACGTAAGAAAATTAAAAAGGCAAGGTGATTAGTAAGATATTTTTATGACTTTTATGTTTGTTTAGGCTTCCCATTTATTAAGGTGGAAGTTTGAAATAAATATATCTAGTTATTCTAAGATATGTTAAGCTTAGGTTCCCTGATGATCTGCATTAGCCCCAGAGAAATGCGCATAGGAACTAGCTAAAACCCCTCAATTGATCATTTTGAATTTTAATAAATAACTTTTGAGAAGAAAGAATCACCACGAAAATAAAAGTTAAAGAATTAATACTACAATTCCCAAAAACATGTAATAATTTAATTAGCGAATGCCTGCGCTTAAACAACTTGTGTTGTCTACACTCTAAATAAATTCTTTTTCACTAAAACAACTATTAGTTGTTGTTGTTCTTTATTTCTCTTACAACTACAATTAGAGTCGGAAAAAAGCCAACCAATTGTAGAATGAAATAAAAACGCTTAGGCTTCCCATTTATTAATGTGAAATTTTGAAATAAATATCTCTAGTTATTCTAAGAAATGTTGGGTAACGTTCCCTGATGATCTGCATTAGCCCCAGTCAATGCGCATAGGAACTAGCTAAAACCCCTCAAATGATGTCTTTGAATTTTAAATAATAACTTTTGGGAAAAAAGAATCAGAACACAAATAAAAGTTAAATAGTTAAAACGACAATTTCCAAAAACACGTAATAACTTTATTAGCGAGTGCCCGCGCTTGAACAACTTCTGTTGTCAACACTCTAAATAAGTTGTTTTTACATTAAGACATTTATTAGTTGTTGTTGTTCTTTATTTCTCTAACAACTACAGTTAGAGTCGAAAAAAGCCAACCAATTGTAGAATGAAATAAAAACGTAAGAAAATTAAAAAGGCAAGGTGATTAGTAAGATATTTTTATGACTTTTATGTTTGTTTAGGCATCCTATTTATTAATGTGGAAGTTTGAAATAAATATCTCTACTTACTCTAAGAAATTTTGGGTAAAGATTCCTTGGTGATCTGCATTAGGCCCAGTGAAATGCGCATAGGAACTAGCTAAAACCCCTCAATTGATTACTTTGAATTTTAAAAAATAACTTTTGGTAAAAAAGAATCAGAACGCAAATAAAAGTTAAAGAGTTAAAACGACAATTTCCAAAAACATGTAATAACTTTATTAGCGAATGCCAGCGCTTAAACAACTTATGTTGTCAATACTCTAAATAAATTGTTTTTACATTTAAACAATTATTAGTTGTTTTTGTTCTTTATTTCTCTTACAACTACAATTAGATTCGGAAAAAAGCTTTCTAAATATGGAATGAAATAAAAACGTAAGAAAATTAAAAATGCAAAGTGATCAGTATTTTCGATCAGCACAAAAATAAAAGTTAAGATTTAAGACGACAATTTCCAAAATCATGTGATAACTTTATTAGCGAGTGCCCGCGCTTAAACAACATGTGTTGTCAATACTCTAAATAAATTGTTTTTCATTAAAACGATTATTAGTTGTTGTTGTTGTTCTCTATTTCTCTTACAACTACAGTTAGAGTCGAAAAAAGCCAACCAATTGTACAATGAAATAAAAACATAAGAAAATTAATATGGCAAGGTGATTAGTAAGTTATTTTTATGACTTTTATGTTTGTTTAGGCTTCCCATTTATTAATGTGGAAGTTTGAAATAAATATCTCTACTTATTCTAAGAAATGTTGGGTAACGTTCCCTGATGATCTGCATTAGCCCCAGTCAATGCGCATAGGAACTAGCTAAAACCCCTCAAATGATGTCTTTGAATTTTAAATAATAACTTTTGGGAAAAAAGAATCAGAACGCAAATAAAAGTTAAAGAGTTAAAACGACAATTTCCAAAAACATGTAATAACTTTATTAGCGAATGCCAGCGCTTAAACAACTTATGTTGTCAATACTCTAAATAAATTGTTTTTACATTTAAACAATTATTAGTTGTTTTTGTTCTTTATTTCTCTTACAACTACAATTAGATTCGGAAAAAAGCTTTCTAAATATGGAATGAAATAAAAACGTAAGAAAATTAAAAATGCAAAGTGATCAGTATTTTCGATCAGCACAAAAATAAAAGTTAAGATTTAAGACGACAATTTCCAAAATCATGTGATAACTTCATTAGCGAGTGCCCGCGCTTAAACAACATGTGTTGTCAATACTCTAAATAAATTGTTTTTCATTAAAACGATTATTAGTTGTTGTTGTTGTTCTCTATTTCTCTTACAACTACAGTTAGAGTCGAAAAAAGCCAACCAATTGTACAATGAAATAAAAACATAAGAAAATTAATATGGCAAGGTGATTAGTAAGTTATTTTTATGACTTTTATGTTTGTTTAGGCTTCCCATTTATTAATGTGGAAGTTTGAAATAAATATCTCTACTTATTCTAAGAAATTTTGGGTAAAGTTTCCCTGATGATCTGCATTAGCCCCAGAGAAATGCGCATAGGAACTAGCTAAAACCCCTCAATTAATCAATTGAATATTAAAAAATAACTTTTGGGAAAAAAGAATCAGAACGCAAATAAAAGTTAAAGAGTTAAAACGACAATTTCCAAAAACATGTAATAACTTTATTAGCGAGTGCCCGCGCTTAAACAACTTATGTTGTCAGCACTCTAAATAAATTGTTTTTACATTTAAACAATTATTAGTTGTTTTTGTTCCTTATTTCTCTTACAACTACAATTAGAGTCGGAAAAAAGCTTACTAATTATAGAATGAAATAAAAACGTAAGAAAATTAAAAATGCACAGTGATCAGTATTTTCGATCAGCACGAAAATAAAAGTTAAGATTTAAAACGACAATTTCCAAAATAATAAAATAACTTTATTAGCGAGTGCCCGCGCTTAAACAACTTGTGTTCTCAACACTCTAAATAAATTTTTTTTTTACACTAAAACGATTATTAGTTGTTGTTGTTCTCTATTTCTCTTACAACTACAATTAGAGTCGGAAAACAGCCAACCAATTGTAGAATGAAATAAAAACGCTTAGGCTTCCCATTTATTAATGTGAAATTTTGAAATAAATATCTCTAGTTATTCTAAGAAATGTTGGGTAAGGTTCCCTGATGATCTGCATTAGACCCAGTCAATGCGCATAGGAACTAGCTAAAACCCCTCAAATGATCTCTTTGAATTTTAAATAATAACTTTTGGGAAAAAAGAATCAGAACACAAATAAAAGTTAAATAGTTAAAACGACAATTTCCAAAAACACGTAATAACTTTATTAGCGAGTGCCCGCGCTTGAACAACTTCTGTTGTCAACACTCTAAATAAGTTGTTTTTACATTAAGACATTTATTAGTTGTTGTTGTTCTTTATTTCTCTTACAACTACAGTTAGAGTCGAAAAAAGCCAACCAATTGTAGAATGAAATAAAAACGTAAGAAAATTAAAAAGGCAAGGTGATTAGTAAGATATTTTTATGACTTTTATGTTTGTTTAGGCATCCTATTTATTAATGTGGAAGTTTGAAATAAATATCTCTACTTACTCTAAGAAATTTTGGGTAAGGTTCTCTGATGATCTGCATTAGCCCCAGTGAATGCGCATAGAAACTAGCTAAAACCCCTCAAATCATCTCTTTGAATTTTAAATAATAACTTTTGGGAAAAAAGAATCAGAACACAATTAAAAGTTAAAGAGTTAAAACGACAATTTCCAAAAACACGTAATAACTTTATTAGCGAGTGCCCGCGCTTAAACAACTTCTGTTGTCAACACTCTAAATAAGTTGTTTTTACATTAAGACATTTATTAGTTGTTGTTGTTCTTTATTTCTCTTACAACTACAGTTAGAGTCGAAAAAAGCCAACCGATTATAGAATGAAATAAAAACGTAAGAAAATTAAAAAGGTAAGGTGATTAGTAAGATATTTTTATGACTTTTATGTTTGTTTAGGCTTCCCATTTATTAAGGTGGAAGTTTGAAATAAATATATCTAGTTATTCTAAGATATGTTAAGTTTAGGTTCCCTGATGATCTGCATTAGCCCCAGAGAAATGCGCATAGGAACTAGCTAAAACCCCTCAATTGATCATTTTGAATTTTAATAAATAACTTTTGAGAAGAAAGAATCACCACGAAAATAAAAGTTAAAGAATTAAAACTACAATTCCCAAAAACATGTAATAATTTAATTAGCGAATGCCTGCGCTTAAACAACTTGTGTTGTCAACACTCTAAATAAATTCTTTTTCACTAAAACAACTATTAGTTGCTGTTGTTCTTTATTTCTCTTACAACTACAGTTAGAGTCGAAAAAAGCCAACCGATTGTACAATGAAATAAAAACATAAGAAAATTAAAATGGCAAGGTGATTAGTAAGTTATTTTTATGACTTTTATGTTTGTTTAGGCTTCCCATTTATTAATGTGGAAGTTTGAAATAAATATCTCTACTTAATCTAAGAAATTTTGGGTAAAGTTTCCCTGATGATCTGCATTAGCCCCAGAGAAATGCGCATAGGAACTAGCTAAAACCCCTCAATGGATCACTTTGAATATTAAAAAATAACTTTTGGGAAAAAAGAATCAGAACACAAATAAAAGTTAAAGAGTTAAAACGACAATTTCCAAAAACACGTAATAACTTTATTAGCGAGTGCCCGCGCTTAAACAACTTATGTTGTCAACACTCTAAATAAGTTGTTTTTACAGTAAGACAATTATTAGTTGTTGTTTTTCTTTATTTCTCTTACAACTACAGTTAGAGTCGAAAAAAGCCAACCAATTGTAGAACGAAATAAAAACTTAAGAAAATTAAAAAGCAAAGTGATCAGTGAGTTCTTGTTTTGACTCTGATGTTGGTTTAGGCTTCCCATTTATTAAGGTGGAAGTTTGAAATAAATATATCTAGTTATTCTAAGATATGTTAAGTAAAGGTTCCCTGACGATCTGCATTAGCCCCAGTGAAATGCGCATAGGAACTAGCTCAAACCCCTTAACTGATCATTTTGAATTTTAATAAATAACTTTTGAGAATAAAGAATCAGCACGAAAATAAAAGTTAAAGAATTAAAACTGCAATTCCCAAAAACATGTCATAATTTAATTAGCGAGTGCCCGCGCTAAAGCGACTTGCGTTTTCAACACTCTAAATAAACTGCTTTTACAGTAAGACGTTTATTAGTTGTTGTTGTTCTTTATTTCTCTTACAACTACAATTAGAGTCGGAAAAAAGCCAACCAATTGTAGAATGAAATAAGAACGTAAGAAAATTAAAAAGGCAAGGTGATTAGTAAGATATTTTTATGACTTTTATGTTTGTTTAGGCATCCTATTTATTAATGTGGAAGTTTGAAATAAATATCTCTACTTAATCTAAGAAATTTTGGGTAAAGTTTCCCTGATGATCTGCATTAGCCCCAGTGAATGCGCATAGGAACTAGCTAAGAACCCTCAAATGATCTCTTTGAATTTTAAATAATAACTTTTGGGAAAAAAGGATGAGAACACAAATAAAACTTAAAGAGTTAAAACGACAATTTCCAAAAACATGTAATAACTTTATTAGCGAATGCCCGCGCTTAAACAACTTGTGTTGTCAACACTCTAAATAAATTGTTCTTACATTAAAACAACTATTAGTTGTTGTTGTTCTTTATTTCTCTTACAACTACAATTAGAGTCGGAAAATGCCAACCAATTGTAGAATGAAAAAAAAGCGTAAGAAAATTAAAAAGGCAAGGTGATTAGTAAGATATTTTTATGACTTTTATGTTTGTTTAGGCATCCTATTTATTAATGTGGAAGTTTGAAATAAATATCTCTACTTAATCTAAGAAATTTTGGGTAAAGTTTCCCTGATGATCTGCATTAGCCCCAGTGAATGCGCATAGGAACTAGCTAAGAACCCTCAATTAATCAATTGAATATTAAAAAATAACTTTTGGGAAAAAAGAATCAGAACGCAAATAAAAGTTAAAGAGTTAAAACGACAATTTCCAAAAACATGTAATAACTTTATTAGCGAGTGCCCGCGCTTAAGCAACTTATGTTGTCAGCACTCTAAATAAATTGTTTTTACATTTAAACAATTATTAGTTGTTTTTGTTCCTTATTTCTCTTACAACTACAATTAGAGTCGGAAAAAAGCTTACTAATTATAGAATGAAATAAAAACGTAAGAAAATTAAAAATGCACAGTGATCAGTATTTTCGATCAGCACGAAAATAAAAGTTAAGATTTAAAACGACAATTTCCAAAATAATAAAATAACTTTATTAGCGAGTGCCCGCGCTTAAACAACTTGTGTTCTCAACACTCTAAATAAATTTTTTTTTTACATTAAAACGATTATTAGTTGTTGTTGTTCTCTATTTCTCTTACAACTACAATTAGAGTCGGAAAACAGCCAACCAATTGTAGAATGAAATAAAAACGCTTAGGCTTCCCATTTATTAATGTGAAATTTTGAAATAAATATCTCTAGTTATTCTAAGAAATGTTGGGTAAGGTTCCCTGATGATCTGCATTAGACCCAGTCAATGCGCATAGGAACTAGCTAAAACCCCTCAAATGATCTCTTTGAATTTTAAATAATAACTTTTGGGAAAAAAGAATCAGAACACAAATAAAAGTTAAATAGTTAAAACGACAATTTCCAAAAACACGTAATAACTTTATTAGCGAGTGCCCGCGCTTGAACAACTTCTGTTGTCAACACTCTAAATAAGTTGTTTTTACATTAAGACATTTATTAGTTGTTGTTGTTCTTTATTTCTCTTACAACTACAGTTAGAGTCGAAAAAAGCCAACCAATTGTAGAATGAAATAAAAACGTAAGAAAATTAAAAAGGCAAGGTGATTAGTAAGATATTTTTATGACTTTTATGTTTGTTTAGGCATCCTATTTATAAATGTGGAAGTTTGAAATAAATATCTCTACTTACTCTAAGAAATTTTGGGTAAGGTTCTCTGATGATCTGCATTAGCCCCAGTGAATGCGCATAGAAACTAGCTAAAACCCCTCAAATCATCTCTTTGAATTTTAAATAATAACTTTTGGGAAAAAAGAATCAGAACACAATTAAAAGTTAAAGAGTTAAAACGACAATTTCCAAAAACACGTAATAACTTTATTAGCGAGTGCCCGCGCTTAAACAACTTCTGTTGTCAACACTCTAAATAAGTTGTTTTTACATTAAGACATTTATTAGTTGTTGTTGTTCTTTATTTCTCTTACAACTACAGTTAGAGTCGAAAAAAGCCAACCGATTATAGAATGAAATAAAAACGTAAGAAAATTAAAAAGGTAAGGTGATTAGTAAGATATTTTTATGACTTTTATGTTTGTTTAGGCTTCCCATTTATTAAGGTGGAAGTTTGAAATAAATATATCTAGTTATTCTAAGATATGTTAAGTTTAGGTTCCCTGATGATCTGCATTAGCCCCAGAGAAATGCGCATAGGAACTAGCTAAAACCCCTCAATTGATCATTTTGAATTTTAATAAATAACTTTTGAGAAGAAAGAATCACCACGAAAATAAAAGTTAAAGAATTAAAACTACAATTCCCAAAAACATGTAATAATTTAATTAGCGAATGCCTGCGCTTAAACAACTTGTGTTGTCAACACTCTAAATAAATTCTTTTTCACTAAAACAACTATTAGTTGCTGTTGTTCTTTATTTCTCTTACAACTACAGTTAGAGTCGAAAAAAGCCAACCGATTGTACAATGAAATAAAAACATAAGAAAATTAAAATGGCAAGGTGATTAGTAAGTTATTTTTATGACTTTTATGTTTGTTTAGGCTTCCCATTTATTAATGTGGAAGTTTGAAATAAATATCTCTACTTAATCTAAGAAATTTTGGGTAAAGTTTCCCTGATGATCTGCATTAGCCCCAGAGAAATGCGCATAGGAACTAGCTAAAACCCCTCAATGGATCACTTTGAATATTAAAAAATAACTTTTGGGAAAAAAGAATCAGAACACAAATAAAAGTTAAAGAGTTAAAACGACAATTTCCAAAAACACGTAATAACTTTATTAGCGAGTGCCCGCGCTTAAACAACTTATGTTGTCAACACTCTAAATAAGTTGTTTTTACAGTAAGACAATTATTAGTTGTTGTTTTTCTTTATTTCTCTTACAACTACAGTTAGAGTCGAAAAAAGCCAACCAATTGTAGAACGAAATAAAAACTTAAGAAAATTAAAAAGCAAAGTGATCAGTGAGTTCTTGTTTTGACTCTGATGTTGGTTTAGGCTTCCCATTTATTAAGGTGGAAGTTTGAAATAAATATATCTAGTTATTCTAAGATATGTTAAGTAAAGGTTCCCTGACGATCTGCATTAGCCCCAGTGAAATGCGCATAGGAACTAGCTCAAACCCCTTAACTGATCATTTTGAATTTTAATAAATAACTTTTGAGAATAAAGAATCAGCACGAAAATAAAAGTTAAAGAATTAAAACTGCAATTCCCAAAAACATGTCATAATTTAATTAGCGAGTGCCCGCGCTAAAGCGACTTGCGTTTTCAACACTCTAAATAAACTGCTTTTACAGTAAGACGTTTATTAGTTGTTGTTGTTCTTTATTTCTCTTACAACTACAATTAGAGTCGGAAAAAAGCCAACCAATTGTAGAATGAAATAAGAACGTAAGAAAATTAAAAAGGCAAGGTGATTAGTAAGATATTTTTATGACTTTTATGTTTGTTTAGGCATCCTATTTATTAATGTGGAAGTTTGAAATAAATATCTCTAGTTATTCTAAGAAATGTTGGGTAAGGTTCCCTGATGATCTGCATTAGACCCAGTCAATGCGCATAGGAACTAGCTAAAACCCCTCAAATGATCTCTTTGAATTTTAAATAATAACTTTTGGGAAAAAAGAATCAGAACACAAATAAAAGTTAAATAGTTAAAACGACAATTTCCAAAAACACGTAATAACTTTATTAGCGAGTGCCCGCGCTTGAACAACTTCTGTTGTCAACACTCTAAATAAGTTGTTTTTACATTAAGACATTTATTAGTTGTTGTTGTTCTTTATTTCTCTTACAACTACAGTTAGAGTCGAAAAAAGCCAACCAATTGTAGAATGAAATAAAAACGTAAGAAAATTAAAAAGGCAAGGTGATTAGTAAGATATTTTTATGACTTTTATGTTTGTTTAGGCATCCTATTTATTAATGTGGAAGTTTGAAATAAATATCTCTACTTACTCTAAGAAATTTTGGGTAAGGTTCTCTGATGATCTGCATTAGCCCCAGTGAATGCGCATAGAAACTAGCTAAAACCCCTCAAATCATCTCTTTGAATTTTAAATAATAACTTTTGGGAAAAAAGAATCAGAACACAATTAAAAGTTAAAGAGTTAAAACGACAATTTCCAAAAACACGTAATAACTTTATTAGCGAGTGCCCGCGCTTAAACAACTTCTGTTGTCAACACTCTAAATAAGTTGTTTTTACATTAAGACATTTATTAGTTGTTGTTGTTCTTTATTTCTCTTACAACTACAGTTAGAGTCGAAAAAAGCCAACCGATTATAGAATGAAATAAAAACGTAAGAAAATTAAAAAGGTAAGGTGATTAGTAAGATATTTTTATGACTTTTATGTTTGTTTAGGCTTCCCATTTATTAAGGTGGAAGTTTGAAATAAATATATCTAGTTATTCTAAGATATGTTAAGTTTAGGTTCCCTGATGATCTGCATTAGCCCCAGAGAAATGCGCATAGGAACTAGCTAAAACCCCTCAATTGATCATTTTGAATTTTAATAAATAACTTTTGAGAAGAAAGAATCACCACGAAAATAAAAGTTAAAGAATTAAAACTACAATTCCCAAAAACATGTAATAATTTAATTAGCGAATGCCTGCGCTTAAACAACTTGTGTTGTCAACACTCTAAATAAATTCTTTTTCACTAAAACAACTATTAGTTGCTGTTGTTCTTTATTTCTCTTACAACTACAGTTAGAGTCGAAAAAAGCCAACCGATTGTACAATGAAATAAAAACATAAGAAAATTAAAATGGCAAGGTGATTAGTAAGTTATTTTTATGACTTTTATGTTTGTTTAGGCTTCCCATTTATTAATGTGGAAGTTTGAAATAAATATCTCTACTTAATCTAAGAAATTTTGGGTAAAGTTTCCCTGATGATCTGCATTAGCCCCAGAGAAATGCGCATAGGAACTAGCTAAAACCCCTCAATGGATCACTTTGAATATTAAAAAATAACTTTTGGGAAAAAAGAATCAGAACACAAATAAAAGTTAAAGAGTTAAAACGACAATTTCCAAAAACACGTAATAACTTTATTAGCGAGTGCCCGCGCTTAAACAACTTATGTTGTCAACACTCTAAATAAGTTGTTTTTACAGTAAGACAATTATTAGTTGTTGTTTTTCTTTATTTCTCTTACAACTACAGTTAGAGTCGAAAAAAGCCAACCAATTGTAGAACGAAATAAAAACTTAAGAAAATTAAAAAGCAAAGTGATCAGTGAGTTCTTGTTTTGACTCTGATGTTGGTTTAGGCTTCCCATTTATTAAGGTGGAAGTTTGAAATAAATATATCTAGTTATTCTAAGATATGTTAAGTAAAGGTTCCCTGACGATCTGCATTAGCCCCAGTGAAATGCGCATAGGAACTAGCTCAAACCCCTTAACTGATCATTTTGAATTTTAATAAATAACTTTTGAGAATAAAGAATCAGCACGAAAATAAAAGTTAAAGAATTAAAACTGCAATTCCCAAAAACATGTCATAATTTAATTAGCGAGTGCCCGCGCTAAAGCGACTTGCGTTTTCAACACTCTAAATAAACTGCTTTTACAGTAAGACGTTTATTAGTTGTTGTTGTTCTTTATTTCTCTTACAACTACAATTAGAGTCGGAAAAAAGCCAACCAATTGTAGAATGAAATAAGAACGTAAGAAAATTAAAAAGGCAAGGTGATTAGTAAGATATTTTTATGACTTTTATGTTTGTTTAGGCATCCTATTTATTAATGTGGAAGTTTGAAATAAATATCTCTACTTAATCTAAGAAATTTTGGGTAAAGTTTCCCTGATGATCTGCATTAGCCCCAGTGAATGCGCATAGGAACTAGCTAAGAACCCTCAAATGATCTCTTTGAATTTTAAATAATAACTTTTGGGAAAAAAGGATGAGAACACAAATAAAACTTAAAGAGTTAAAACGACAATTTCCAAAAACATGTAATAACTTTATTAGCGAATGCCCGCGCTTAAACAACTTGTGTTGTCAACACTCTAAATAAATTGTTCTTACATTAAAACAACTATTAGTTGTTGTTGTTCTTTATTTCTCTTACAACTACAATTAGAGTCGGAAAATGCCAACCAATTGTAGAATGAAATAAAAACGTAAGAAAATTAAAAAGGCAAGGTGATTAGTAAGATATTTTTATGACTTTTATGTTTGTTTAGGCATCCTATTTATTAATGTGGAAGTTTGAAATAAATATCTCTACTTAATCTAAGAAATTTTGGGTAAAGTTTCCCTGATGATCTGCATTAGCCCCAGTGAATGCGCATAGGAACTAGCTAAGAACCCTCAATTAATCAATTGAATATTAAAAAATAACTTTTGGGAAAAAAGAATCAGAACGCAAATAAAAGTTAAAGAGTTAAAACGACAATTTCCAAAAACATGTAATAACTTTATTAGCGAGTGCCCGCGCTTAAACAACTTGTGTTCTCAACACTCTAAATAAATTTTTTTTTTACATTAAAACGATTATTAGTTGTTGTTGTTCTCTATTTCTCTTACAACTACAATTAGAGTCGGAAAACAGCCAACCAATTGTAGAATGAAATAAAAACGCTTAGGCTTCCCATTTATTAATGTGAAATTTTGAAATAAATATCTCTAGTTATTCTAAGAAATGTTGGGTAAGGTTCCCTGATGATCTGCATTAGACCCAGTCAATGCGCATAGGAACTAGCTAAAACCCCTCAAATGATCTCTTTGAATTTTAAATAATAACTTTTGGGAAAAAAGAATCAGAACACAAATAAAAGTTAAATAGTTAAAACGACAATTTCCAAAAACACGTAATAACTTTATTAGCGAGTGCCCGCGCTTGAACAACTTCTGTTGTCAACACTCTAAATAAGTTGTTTTTACATTAAGACATTTATTAGTTGTTGTTGTTCTTTATTTCTCTTACAACTACAGTTAGAGTCGAAAAAAGCCAACCAATTGTAGAATGAAATAAAAACGTAAGAAAATTAAAAAGGCAAGGTGATTAGTAAGATATTTTTATGACTTTTATGTTTGTTTAGGCATCCTATTTATAAATGTGGAAGTTTGAAATAAATATCTCTACTTACTCTAAGAAATTTTGGGTAAGGTTCTCTGATGATCTGCATTAGCCCCAGTGAATGCGCATAGAAACTAGCTAAAACCCCTCAAATCATCTCTTTGAATTTTAAATAATAACTTTTGGGAAAAAAGAATCAGAACACAATTAAAAGTTAAAGAGTTAAAACGACAATTTCCAAAAACACGTAATAACTTTATTAGCGAGTGCCCGCGCTTAAACAACTTCTGTTGTCAACACTCTAAATAAGTTGTTTTTACATTAAGACATTTATTAGTTGTTGTTGTTCTTTATTTCTCTTACAACTACAGTTAGAGTCGAAAAAAGCCAACCGATTATAGAATGAAATAAAAACGTAAGAAAATTAAAAAGGTAAGGTGATTAGTAAGATATTTTTATGACTTTTATGTTTGTTTAGGCTTCCCATTTATTAAGGTGGAAGTTTGAAATAAATATATCTAGTTATTCTAAGATATGTTAAGTTTAGGTTCCCTGATGATCTGCATTAGCCCCAGAGAAATGCGCATAGGAACTAGCTAAAACCCCTCAATTGATCATTTTGAATTTTAATAAATAACTTTTGAGAAGAAAGAATCACCACGAAAATAAAAGTTAAAGAATTAAAACTACAATTCCCAAAAACATGTAATAATTTAATTAGCGAATGCCTGCGCTTAAACAACTTGTGTTGTCAACACTCTAAATAAATTCTTTTTCACTAAAACAACTATTAGTTGCTGTTGTTCTTTATTTCTCTTACAACTACAGTTAGAGTCGAAAAAAGCCAACCGATTGTACAATGAAATAAAAACATAAGAAAATTAAAATGGCAAGGTGATTAGTAAGTTATTTTTATGACTTTTATGTTTGTTTAGGCTTCCCATTTATTAATGTGGAAGTTTGAAATAAATATCTCTACTTAATCTAAGAAATTTTGGGTAAAGTTTCCCTGATGATCTGCATTAGCCCCAGAGAAATGCGCATAGGAACTAGCTAAAACCCCTCAATGGATCACTTTGAATATTAAAAAATAACTTTTGGGAAAAAAGAATCAGAACACAAATAAAAGTTAAAGAGTTAAAACGACAATTTCCAAAAACACGTAATAACTTTATTAGCGAGTGCCCGCGCTTAAACAACTTATGTTGTCAACACTCTAAATAAGTTGTTTTTACAGTAAGACAATTATTAGTTGTTGTTTTTCTTTATTTCTCTTACAACTACAGTTAGAGTCGAAAAAAGCCAACCAATTGTAGAACGAAATAAAAACTTAAGAAAATTAAAAAGCAAAGTGATCAGTGAGTTCTTGTTTTGACTCTGATGTTGGTTTAGGCTTCCCATTTATTAAGGTGGAAGTTTGAAATAAATATATCTAGTTATTCTAAGATATGTTAAGTAAAGGTTCCCTGACGATCTGCATTAGCCCCAGTGAAATGCGCATAGGAACTAGCTCAAACCCCTTAACTGATCATTTTGAATTTTAATAAATAACTTTTGAGAATAAAGAATCAGCACGAAAATAAAAGTTAAAGAATTAAAACTGCAATTCCCAAAAACATGTCATAATTTAATTAGCGAGTGCCCGCGCTAAAGCGACTTGCGTTTTCAACACTCTAAATAAACTGCTTTTACAGTAAGACGTTTATTAGTTGTTGTTGTTCTTTATTTCTCTTACAACTACAATTAGAGTCGGAAAAAAGCCAACCAATTGTAGAATGAAATAAGAACGTAAGAAAATTAAAAAGGCAAGGTGATTAGTAAGATATTTTTATGACTTTTATGTTTGTTTAGGCATCCTATTTATTAATGTGGAAGTTTGAAATAAATATCTCTACTTAATCTAAGAAATTTTGGGTAAAGTTTCCCTGATGATCTGCATTAGCCCCAGTGAATGCGCATAGGAACTAGCTAAGAACCCTCAAATGATCTCTTTGAATTTTAAATAATAACTTTTGGGAAAAAAGGATGAGAACACAAATAAAACTTAAAGAGTTAAAACGACAATTTCCAAAAACATGTAATAACTTTATTAGCGAATGCCCGCGCTTAAACAACTTGTGTTGTCAACACTCTAAATAAATTGTTCTTACATTAAAACAACTATTAGTTGTTGTTGTTCTTTATTTCTCTTACAACTACAATTAGAGTCGGAAAATGCCAACCAATTGTAGAATGAAATAAAAACGTAAGAAAATTAAAAAGGCAAGGTGATTAGTAAGATATTTTTATGACTTTTATGTTTGTTTAGGCATCCTATTTATTAATGTGGAAGTTTGAAATAAATATCTCTACTTAATCTAAGAAATTTTGGGTAAAGTTTCCCTGATGATCTGCATTAGCCCCAGTGAATGCGCATAGGAACTAGCTAAGAACCCTCAAATGATCTCTTTGAATTTTAAATAATAACTTTTGGGAAAAAAGGATGAGAACACAAATAAAACTTAAAGAGTTAAAACGACAATTTCCAAAAACATGTAATAACTTTATTAGCGAATGCCAGGGCTTAAACAACTTATGTTGTCAATACTCTAAATAAATTGTTTTTACATTTAAACAATTATTAGTTGTTTTTGTTCCTTATTTCTCTTTCAACTACTTTTAGAGTCGGAAAAAAGCTTACTAATTATAGAATGAAATAAAAACGTAAGAAAATTAAAAATGCAAAGTGATCAGTATTTTCGATCAGCACGAAAATAAAAGTTAAGATTTAAAACGACAATTTCCAAAATAATGTAATAACTTTATTAGCGAGTGCCCGCGTTTAAACAACTTGTGTTCTCAACACTCTAAATAAGTTGTTTTTACAGTAAGACAATTATTAGTTGTTGTTTTTCTTTATTTCTCTTACAACTACAGTTAGAGTCGAAAAAAGCCAACCAATTGTAGAACGAAATAAAAACTTAAGAAAATTAAAAAGCAAAGTGATCAGTGAGTTCTTGTTTTGACTCTGATGTTGGTTTAGGCTTCCCATTTATTAAGGTGGAAGTTTGAAATAAATATATCTAGTTCCCTGACAATCTGCATTAGCCCCAGTGAAATGCGCATAGGAACTAGCTAAAACGCCTCATTTGATCATTTTGAATTTTAATAAATAACTTTTGGGAATAAAGAATCAGCACGAAAATAAAAGTTAAAGAGTTAAAACTACAATTCCCAAAAACATGTAATAATTTAATTAGCGACTGACCGCGCTTAAACAACTTGTCTTTTCAACACTCTAATTAAATTGTTTTTACATTTAAACAACTATTAGTTGTTGTTGTTTTTTTTATTTTTCTGACCACTGCAATTAGAGTCGGAAAAAAGCCAACCAATTGTAGAATGAAATAAAAACGTAATAAAATTAAAAAGGCAAAGTGATCAGTGAGTTCTTGGTATGACTTTCATGTTTGTTTAGGCTTCCCATTTATTAATGTGGAAGTTTGAAATAAATATATCTAGTTATTCTAAGATATGTTAAGTAAAGGTTCCCTGACGATCTGCATTAGCCCCAGTGAAATGCGCATAGGAACTAGCTCAAACCCCTTAACTGATCATTTTGAATTTTAATAAATAACTTTTGAGAATAAAGAATCAGCACGAAAATAAAAGTTAAAGAATTAAAACTGCAATTCCCAAAAACATGTAATAATTTAATTAGCGAATGCCCGCGCTTAAACAACTTGTGTTGTCAACACTCTAAATAAATTCTTTTTACATTAAAACGATTATTAGTTATTGTTGTTCTCTATTTCTCTTACAGCTACAGTTAGAGTCGAAAAAAGCCAACCAATTGTAGAATGAAATAAAAACGTAAGAAAATTAAAAAGAAAAGTCATCAGTGAGTTCTTGTTTTGATTTTGATGTTTGTTTAGGCTTCCCATTTATTAAGGTGGAAGTTTGAAACATATATCTCTAGTTATTCTAAGAAATGTTGGGTAAAGTTTCACTGATGATCTGCATTAGCCCCATTGAAATGCGCATTGGAACTAGCTGAAACCCCTCATTAGATCACTTTGAATTTTAATAAATAACTTTTGGGCAAAACGAATCAGCACGAAAATAAAAGTTAAAGAGTTAAAACTACAATTACCAAAAACATGTAATAATTTAATTAGCGACTGACCGCGCTTAAACAACTTGTCTTTTCAACACTCTAAATAAATTGTTTTTACATTAAAACAACTATTAGTTGTTGTTGTTCTTTATTTCTCTTACAACTACAATTAGAGTCGGAAAAAGCCAACCAATTGTAGAACGAAATAAAAACGCTTAGGCTTCCCATTTATTAATGTGAAAGTTTGAAATAAATATCTCTAGTTATTCTAAGAAATGTTGGGTAAGGTTCCCTGATGATCTGCATTAGCCCCAGTGAATGCGCATAGGAACTAGCTAAAACCCCTCAAATGATCTCTTTGAATTTTAAATAATAACTTTTGGGAAAAAGGAATCAGAACACAAATAAAAGTTAAAGAGTTAAAAAGACAATATCCAAAATAATGTAATAACTTTATTAGCGAGTGCCCGCGCTTAAGCAACTTGTGTTCTCAACACTCAAAATAAATTGCTTTTACATTAATACAATTATTAGTTGTTGTTGTTCTTTATTTCTCTTACAACTGCAATTAGAGTCGGAAAACAGCCAACCAATTGTAGAATGAAATAAAAACGCTTAGGCTTCCCATTTATTAATGTGAAAGTTTGAAATAAATATCTCTAGTTATTCTAAGAAATGTTGGGTAATGGTTCCCTGATGATCTGCATTAGCCCCAGTGAAATGCGCATAGGAACTAGCTAAAACCCCTAAATTTATCACTTTGAATTTTAATTAATAACTTTTGGAAAAACAGAATCAGTACAAAAATAAAATTTAATCACTAAGGATTTAAAGCATAAACGCCTATTAATGGAATAATACGAAACAATATTTTTATGCAAATTATGTATATTGAACTTTTAATACTGGTAAACAAGAGTATTAAGTTTGTAATCAAGTGCAAAACAAACACGTCCGTTCACTTTAGCATATATGCACCAAAACAAAACAAATGCACTAAAAACAATAACATTAGTACACATTTAATGTGAAAAAATAATATTACAACAAAATTTAACATGTATAACAAATATCAACATATGCACCAAAACAAAACAAATCTACCAAAACAATAAAAAATGCACCAAACCAACAACAAAGGCTCCAAACCAATAATATTAAAGCACATTTACTTTGAAAACTTACAAAAACATTAATATTAAACCACAAAGCTATCATTTACTTTGCAAAATTAATATTACACCCAAACTTTATAATGTATACTGAAATATCAACACGTGCTCCAAAACAAAACAAATACACCAAAACCATAATATTAAAGCACATTTACTTTGAAAAATCAATATTATGCCAAAACTCAACATGTATACTAAAAATCAACATATGCACCAAAACAAAACAAATGCAGCAAAACAATAAAAATTGCACCACACCAACAACAAATGCTCCACACCAATAATAATAAAACACATTTAAGCTGGATTCACCCATGGTTTCAGAACAAAATTTACGTTCTCAAACAATTTTTTTTATATGTAGTTTGACGTTTCTCTTTCAGAGAGAGAGAGAGAGCGAAAGAGAGCAACATGTTTCGGAACCACTGTTGCCAGAAGTGCAGACTTCTCTGCATTTTGCTGATTTTTTTGTTGCAAATATGACGAAGTGAGACTTGCAGGTTTTTTGAATTCATTGCTTAGACTTCACTATTCTTTATTTTCCTTCTTTTCTGTTGTTTATATGTATATACGTACACACGGCGAATTCATGTACCAGGTGGTGTCAACAAAATACAGCTAAAACCATTTAGGATAAATTAAATTATAAAAATCAAATCTATCTCTTGTTTTTAAAATATATACTTGGTTATTTAATAACATCAATAAAATGTTTCAAAGCGAAACTACAGAAATTCAAAATTTATACATATATACAAATGAAACGATTGTTGAAAAATGTCATGAGTAATTTTTAAAAAAAAAGATTTGTTAGAATCTGAAGTACAATTAATAGTCTACAAAAATAAATTAATTTCTTAAATACTAGTAATATTTATTTAGGTCTATATGCAGGAAAATTAATTACAACTGCAGAAGTTAGCAATGACGAAATTGAAGAAATCGTAAAAAATTTTATAGACTTTTATATTGAGCTTTGTGACCAACTTCTTAAAAGATTTGATTTTGGAGAACAATTAAAATGTTTAAAATGAATAAATCCAGATATTTTAGTTAATGGTGAGTTGAATTCAATATTTGAAATTGTTAAAGAGTTTCCAAAATTAATATGCCAATAAGATGTGCAAGTAATTGACGCTGAGTTTAGAGAGCTTAAGCTTCTTTATTTGAAAAATTTTTTAAATAAAAATAACAATTTATTACACTTTTGGAAAAATATATGTAAAATTAAAAGTTTTGAATCGAGAATATTATTCCCAAAATTGTGCCTATTTATTCAATAAATATTTGTAAATAAATAAAACAAGTCAAAGAAATCGTTTAGATAAGGAATCGCTTGAAGGAATTTTGTATACAAAAGACTTCCTTACATTAAATAAATCAATTTGTTTTAATACTCAAATTCAAAATAAAGTTTACGAGAAATAACTTCTGAAATTAACAATAAATAAATATATAAAATTATTTTAAATACGATGATATGATAATATGGAAGGTCTATTAATAGATAATTTGTATGTACAATGTATTTGGATATACTTTTTATGTTTTATATAAAAATTATACATATGCTTACACATATATTTTTTCTTTTGTATAAATTAACTTTTGATTTTAATGTTCCAAAAAAATTTTAAATATCACCTTTAATCTTAGTTTGTTATATGAATTCGAAAATAAAAACGAAATCAACCGCAAAATAAGGTATTTTATTTTCCCAGATTTTTTGCATATTTTTTCCAGATATTTTAGCCCAATTTTGCCGATTTATTAGAAAAAATTTCTGGCAACAGTGTTCGGAACATGAATAGGTTTAATTTTAATTCACGTTCCGAAACATTGCAACTGTGCTGCTAGTAAGTTTGATTTTTTAAGTAAAGTAGAACTGGGATGAGTATTATATGTACGTATATATAATAAAATACAGAACTTTTTTTTATACTTTTGTGTGTATAAAGCTGGATTCACCCATGGTTTTAGAAGAATATTGACGTTCTACAACAATTTTAGTTTTTTGAGAGTATGTCCTGAAGCGGTTCACTCACTTCGCACATTTGTTCTGGAACATCAAGGCTACCATATGAAATAATGTTGTAAACTATGTGTGTGGGTTTTACAATTGGGCAATACCACTATTTATTTAATTTTATTTATAACAATATTCACCAGTTATATATATTTTAATACCAAACAATAAAAAACAAGTGCTCCGTATTTTATTATATACACAAACAATATGAAACAAGTGTGTTGTTATACATACATAAGTATAAAACAAGTTCTGTATTTTACTATACATATGTACATATAACATGTTGTGGCATCTCAGTTCTACTTTACTTAAGAAATTAAACTCTCTGGCAGCACAGTTGCAATGTTTCGGAACGTGAATTAAAATTAAACCAATTCAGGTTCGAAAACATGTTACTCTCTTTCGCTCTCTCTTTCTTTCTCACTCTCTAAAACAGAAACGTCAAACTAAATATAAAAAAAATGTTTCAGAACGTGAAATTTGTTCTGAAACCATGGGTGAATCCAGCTTAAGACATAAATTTGTCAACCTTTTGTATAGAAATGCTTCTAAGTTAAAAAACTTAAATAAATATATAAAAAAAGATTAAATGAAGTGGCGTTTTTTTATTCCCGCAGGTCGTGCCGAAATATATTATTGAATATATATATATATATATATATATATATATATATATATATATATATATATGTATATATATAAGAAATATATTATATATATATATAAGAAAAATTGGAATAATGTCTAGTGAAATGAATATTGATACCAATGATATCCTTGCGTATTATGATATCCACTGATAATCATTTGGGATACAGGGAAAAGGATACTGTAAGAGGTAAATCTCCCTTTTGTATTGTGTCCATGTTCGTTTGAGAAATTTTTACCAGTGATGACAATTTCCTCGCTTTCTAGGAAATGTTGGAATTAACTGTATGGGAGATGTTGATTTCAATTGGTTGGGCAGTGATTTATTTCACGATGATGCCCCAAGCCAAAATGCATCGCACAAGTCAGTTGTAGTTTTGAAGAAAAAAACAAGGTATAAAACAAAATTTATTTCCATCTTTAGATGAATGAAACTATTGAGAATGTATACTTTTGGTCACAGAAAACACAGAATGTGTGAATTTTTAAGTGACGGCAGACAAAATTTTCACAGTGCCATAAACGAAACGATTAGTTAAGAGGATCCCAACCTGAAAATATCCATACCGATATACTCCATACATAATAATCACGACAACCCTAGCATTTTTGGTGGATTAAGTTCTTTGGATTTGTTATCTTCCACGGGCTTATTTCATTATTTTTGCCGATGGACTGATTTCAGTAAGTTTTCTGTATATTTAAATTTAAGACAAGCATACTTGTATGTATGTAGAAATAATAAATTTATTATAAATTAATTGAAATGAAATTAATTGCAATTGAAATGCGTTTTATTTCATCCAATTTGGTTAGGTCAGGATTGTTAGCAACCCCATCACCCTACCCGTCAAGAATGACCGGTCACCGGTGACACCATACCCGTCGAGGATGACCGGTCGCCGGTGACACCATACCCGTCAAGTGTGACCGGTCACGAGTGAAACCATACCATTCATTAGTGAAAAATTTATATAGAACAGTAACATGATGTAAGATCACACATACACAAAAGTTTTTATCAGGTTTTTCATTTTGGCCTTAATAAAACGACAGAAACTTTGTTTGCAAGAACATGCCAGTCATATGACCGTCACTGTTCTTGCAGGTTTAGTTTCCGTTAGTCATTTCTTGCAGGGATGATTCCTTTAGTGGAATCATCCCTGCAATGGGATGCCTTGCAAGGCGAATCCATTAGTGGATTCGCCTTTCTTGTACTAATTCGGATTCTGCGCGTTATACACTGTATGTAATTTGCAAAAAGCTCTTGTGTTAATATATAGATGTGAATAGAAAAAAATAGAAATAATATATGTATGTATTACAACTAGGCGAGTTTTTTAAATTTTCAACTTTTTGAGAAGAACGAAAATGCACATAATGTAAATTTTGGCATAAAACAATCCGCTATATTCGGAGAAGACTACAACTATGAGAACATCATCATCAGCGGTCAATTTCTTGTTTATTTATAAATTAAGACCAATAATTTACATAATTTTGCATATAAACATATATTTCTATCTTGTCAGTGGTGGCTTATCCTTATCGAACTCAAGTTTAATGGAATCTCAGCAGCAAATTCAGAGCCCATATTTTGATGATGTTAATGCTAGAAATGTCAGTACACTAACCGATAAAACTGCAATATTAAAGTGTCGTGTGAAAAATAAAGGCAATCGTACTGTATCTTGGATGCGCAAGAAGGATTTACACATACTTACTACAAATATATATACATATACAAGCGATCAGAGATTTTTAGTCCTACACCCGCCTGGAAGTGATGACTGGGATTTGAAAATTGAATATGCTCAAGAGCGTGATAATGGTATATATGAATGCCAAGTAAATACAGAACCAAAAATTAATTTGGCTGTAATGCTGGAAGTAACAGCAATAGCCGTTGTTGAAAATAGAATCTTCGAGCCGCCTTACTATAATGCCAAATCGGCAAGAGCGAGAATTTTGGGCTCAACTGAGATACATGTAAAACGTGATAGTACGATAGCTTTGGCGTGTTCAGTAAATATACATGCGTCTTCTGTTTTATGGTATCATGGTTCGTCAGTTGTGGATTTCAATTCGCTCCGTGGTGGCATTAGTTTGGAAACGGAAAAAACAGACACAGGTACAACAAGTCGTTTGATGTTAACGAGAGCATCACTAAAAGATTCTGGTAACTACACATGCGCGCCAGTGGGCGCAATTTCAGCATCGGTGCGAGTCCATGTCTTAAACGGTGAGCAACCAGCCGCTATGCAAACAAGTAAAGGTTTTCGAATATCGCCGTCTGTTTGTATGTTCATTGTGACGTTCAGTGTATTTTCAATAGCGTTCTGGCATTATTCGACCATATCACAAGTTTCTAAGATTATTTCAATTTACAAAATTTCGCCAGAGAAAAATTTAATATACACAAAAATAATCAGAACTCGACATATTGAACAGCAACCTGGATACCAAAAAATTTATAACAAAAAAAATTGTCGCAAGCAACGGCATATACCTGTAATTACCACGAGACATGAAATTTTTTATCGATCACATCGAATAAGATGACTTGTCTTCAAGTTGCTTGAAAATGTGAAATAATAAAATTGACTCTACATTTAAAAACAGAGCGTATGAAATATTTCAACGATGAATATTTGATTAATCAAAAACCAACCTAAGCTGATAGAGAAAGGGATATACTTCATCAACTAATTATTTTCATGCATTTCGAAAAGATGTGATTTTCTCTAATTGTAAAATAATTATATACAAAAAAACGGTATTTTGTTTAAAACTATAATATATATGCACACTACATTTAGAAAATAATTAAATTTTATATACATATGTAAGTAATATGAAATATATAAAAGAAACAATAAATTATCTGTTAACAAAAAAGCTAAAGGAATTTCATATTATAGTTTTTTTTCTTGATGTCGAAGTAACAGTAAAAAAATGCACAATGAAACGGTTGATCTATTTTCTTTGCCAGAGTTGAACTTAAAAGCAAAATATCGGTTTCATGATTCCAGTGTACGAAAAATAGTAGACAGGATGAAAAATCATTGAGTCTAATTATTCATTCCGTTCCGCAATTGCGGAAAATATTTTTCGTGCGGAAGCAAAATTTGATATTACTCATTTCGTTGCTGCGGCATATTTCCGCAGTTGCGGTATCAGCTTCACCGTGACGGTATTGCCATATTAAGATAGGAGGCCAATGTACACGGCATGCGATTGCGGGCGGCCGTCAGCTGTTTAATTTTCCGCTTGAAGTTGCTTATGGTAGGCCAATGAACGCGGCATTTTTAAGTATCAAAACCCAAAATATTTAATTACATTTTAAATCAAGTTTATATTTATTTCTTTTAGATATATTTTTGTAACCAGCCGAACATTTTTCATACAAATGGAAATGTTTTTTCACTTCTGCAATAAATTTTTTATCTTCTATGGTATCCATCTTGTTTCATATTTCAAGCGGCAATGACAAAAAGTATAAAAAAGTTCTACTATGCCGCGTGGAAGATTCCTTTAGTGTTGCCAGATTTATTTATATCCTACTCAGATATAATATCAAGGCGAATTAATACAGGTGACCTTATCGCTACAACAATGCAACTATAACAAAAACAACATGCAATTCGCCTTATTCAAAAAACCAATCCTTCAAACACAATTGTCAAAAAAACACAATTGTCAAAAAAATTACTAGTCAAGTTTAGTTGAGACTTCAAAAAACATTATAAAGTAAGAATTTAACAAAATTATTACAAAGAAAACTTATATCTATAATATTTTTAAACAATGATAATAATGTTTGTTATACAGTGACAATCTTATCAATTTATGTGAATATGTGTAATAACAATGTTTGTAATATACAATGTTTGTTCCCGGCACAATACATAATCTTTATATAGAAAGGAATGGACTTAAAAACTAAACTTAAAACTAAGAGAAAGGAAAATAAGAAATAAATAAACATTAGCCTCTGAGTGCTCCAGTAACTTTTGGAACATAAAATCTTGGCATTAAACTGTTAACACAAGCAATTTCTTGTTCAACATAACCCAAGGGAGAGTACTACAAAGTGTTGAGGCAATTACAACCCGCTTGATTATTAAGTATGTTTTGAATTAATACATCATCGATTGTGTGGGACTGTTCTAGAATGATCATTACATTTCAAGAGATTGTTAAAATTTACTCCTAAATATAAAATTAGCAACGAAAGGAGCATTTTGTCCATCTATCGTGTTTTTTATGTAGATTTTGATAGGGTCTCTACTGTTTGCTTATAACTTCTATTAATTGATATTTGCTTATTTATTAAATAATTAGCAACCTTATTGCAACAGTCATCATAAAATATATACATATTTCTATACAGTGTAGGTTTAGTGGGTATTTGGCTAATAAAATAAATGTTCAAAATTGCTAGATTTTTCCTCTGATTATGATACAAATCGGTAAGCGTGTAACATAATGAACATACCTTTGCAAATAAAACGTATATACATAGGCCAAAACGTATAATATTAGGTTATAAGATGTTTTGGTGTAAAATGCATCAGTAAATTTATGCTTCCTCCATTTTCAAGTAATATGAAGCTTAAAAATTTTAAACGATATACATATGTAATTAAAATGTTTTCTTTATTGATTTTTATGTGTAACTATTAACTATGATAAAATTAATTTAAACGATTTTTTTTGGAAATTAAAAACTAATAAGTTATAAGTATCTAATTAATGAAATATTATTATGTATTAGAAATAATTAAGAAAACAATGTGCGAAATATAAAGAGAATTTTTTTGAATATAATATTAAAAAATGAATATGTAATAAGTATCTGATTAATGAAATATGTTTATGTCTTAGAAATAATTAAAAAAAACAATATGTAAAAAGAGAATTATGTTGAATAAAATAATAAAAAATTAATATGTAATAAGTATTTAATTAATGAAATATGTTTATGTATTAGGAATAAGTAAGAAAACAAAGTGGGAAGTCAAAAGAGAATTATATTGATAATATTAAATATTTATCTTAAGCATTTTCTTGAAACCCATAAGACGATGCTTTGAGTTTTGCACCTTAAGCCTTCTATTTAAATTTCTCACACGAAAATGTATGCGGCATTTGAAAAATAATTTTTTTATTTTTTCATCTAAATGGACGTGCTTGCTGCGGTCAAAAAGTTGCTGCTGCAAATTCTCACAATGAGAAATTTCTGATCCATTAAATTGGTTAAAAATTTCCTCCAATCTTTTTATATCTGCCAAAAAACTTTCTTTTGGTTTCTTCAATGAGCACTTGGATATTTGGTCGACCCATGAAAACGAATATGTATGACACTCGTGTTCTTCAAGATTCAGTTTCTGATGATATAACCAGATACATATTCCAGTGCATCCTCTTGAAGAATACCAATGTCATCGAAATTCGTGTCATGTAGGTCACCAAGCTCATCGTCATTCGCGTCTACAGAAGAATCTTCAATGACTTCCTTTTCTTGCGTTTCACATATTTCGGGAATATACGCAACACCGACGCCTAGGGAAGCGTTAAGCCATTCGGTTTTGTCTATTTCGACATTACCTTTGCCATCAAGAAGTTCGGTGTTTCTCGCTTAAAAGAAAATTACGTTTTATCAAAAAATATAGTTCTTCAAAACAACAAAAACTTACCTAAAATATATTTTCGCAGCCTATATTTAAAGTCGATTGGTGACGGATGATCATTCAATCCTCCTCTACTTCTCATTGCACCAAAGAAGTGCTCCAATACATCCTGATTAAGCCTATCGGTAACTAGGTATGTCATACCAAACTTTTCTACATATTTCTTAAGCTGCATTAATGCAGAAGTGGTAATTAATATACCCTTTTGAAATGGTTGTAACGACTTTCGTCCATAAAAAATAAGCGAGGACATAAGTTTTATCATTTTTAATAAAACTTCGTCTTGGCTTTCCAGCGCTAGCCCGTATGGTTGCTATAGCGGTTTAAATAAGTAAATAAATGAATAAATAAACAAATATATATATATATATATATATATATATATATATATATATATTTATATGTATATATATATATATATATATATATATATATATATTTATATATTAATATGTATATATATATATATATATATATATATATATTAATATATTAATATATATATATATATATATATATATATATATTAATATATTAATATGTATATATATATATATATATATATATATATATAGATTAATATATTAATATATATATATATATATATATATATATATATATATGTATATATATATATATATATATATATATATATATATATTAATATATATATATATATATATATATATATATATATATATATATATATATATTAATATATTAATATATATATATATATATACACATATATATATATATATATATATATATATATATATATTTAGTAATTTTATTAATAACCAATAAAAGAATCGAGTGGTATTTATTTAATTCAGTATGTTTTATTTAATTTAAGGAACTTATTAAAAACTAAAATTAATATGAAATTAAAAAGTATTAAGCGAGTGCCGAGATCGTGTGTACACAAATCGAGAGATACCAAAAAGAATGAGAAGAGAATATAAAGTAAATGTAATAAGTAAAAGCGGTTTTCTATAAGAGTTACAAAAGAAGTAACGATTATCTAAAAGAAGTTAACGAAACAAATAAATGGTGACAGGTTGCCACAGTACTCCCCTCCTAGAGGAAAGCTACCGGAACCTCACTGGGGGATTAACACGTCGACCACACTTGGTAGATTTCATCGGTAGTTCTGGAGTATTTTGTTGAGCTGGAAGCGATTTTTCTGTTTCATCAGAGTTAACATTTTCGGTAGGTTCAGGTTGTTGACAATCAATTTCATCTCCATTGGAATCTGGTTGGAAAACTTGTGGTTCCTCTAGAGGTTGATTTTGTCTTTCAAAAATATTTGTGTCCTCGTACTCAATAAAGGCAGGCTTAAGTCTGTCGATGTTGATGTTGCTATAACGGCCTCCTATATCGATGGTAAAATACTTCGGAGTTTTGCGAACAATGCGATATGGACCATCGTACGGGTGTGATAATGACGGACGTATTGAATCATTTCGTACGAAGACATGGGATGTCGAATTCAGTGAAGAACGTTCTTGGTGTTGTATGATGCGACGTATCGGTTGGATGAAGCTTTCGCATTGCTGTACGGAATTGTTCAACGACTTCGCTGGTTGCTACAGTTGGATTGGTGTTGACGAAAAACTCACCAGGAATTCTTAAATTTGTCCCATATATAAGTTCGGCAGGCGATGCGTTAATATCTGGTTTAAATGCGACACGTAGTCCAAGCAAAATGGAAGGTAGGCTATGAATCCATCTAGCTTAATCATTGCAGAGAATTGCAGTTTTGAAAACGCGGTGCCACCTTTCTATTATACCGTTTGATTCAGGATGGTATGGGGTTGTACGAAGGTGGGTACTACCAATGAGAGTTGTCAACTCAGTGAAAACTGAAGATTCGAACTGCCTTCCTCTGTCAGACGTTATCTTGGCTGGAACACCAAATCTTGCAATCCAATTGTGCACGATAGCTTTTGCAACGGTTTCGGCCGTAATGTCAGGTATTGGCACTGCCTCGGGCCACCTCGTAAAGCGGTCGATCATTGTCAAACAATAACGTTGACCTTCACACAGCGGAAAGGGACCCACAATGTCGATATTGATGTGTGCAAAGCGTTCGTTTGGCGGTGTGTGTTTGATTGGCTGGGACTTCGTGTGGCGTTGTATTTTCGAGCGCTGGCATGCGATGCAGTTGCGAACAAATTTTGCAGCATCTTTTCGGATCGATGGCCAAACAAAACGGGTGGTTAACATTTTTGTTGTTGCTCGAATACCAGGATGAGCTAGACCATGAACAGTAGATAATATTTGCGTACGAAACTCCTTCGGGACGTAAGGGCGGACATTGTTTGTTGTCGTATCGCAAACCAAACTAAGCTCGGATCCTGGAAGTACAAAAGACGTTAGTTTAAGTGAATTAGAAGTTATACCTGACTGCAAGTTTTTTAGCTCATCATATTCTCTTTGGGAAATGGCAATTTTTTCAAAATCGACTGTTTGATTAATGGACTGGATACGTGAAAGGAAATCCGCTGTAGCATTTTGTTCACCTGGTACGTGGCGAATATCAGTGGTGAATTGTGCAATAAAGTCTAACTGTCGAGCTCTGCGTGGCGATGCTTTTTCAGACTTTTGGCGAAATGCATAAACTAAGGGGTTGTGATCTGTTACGATGTAACATTTTCTACCCTCTAGCATGTACCGAAAGTGACACGTACCTTGATACATCGCTGTCAGTTCACGATCGTAGGTGCTATATTTTTGTTATGAAGACGTTAATCTTTTGGAATAAAATCCTAAAGGTTGAAGAACACCATTTACACACTGATGAAGAGCAGCACCGACTGCACTGTCAGAAGCATCGACGTAAAGTGCTAAGTCTGCGTTTTTTGCTGGATGTGCCAATAGCGTTACGTTGCTTAACTCGTCCTTACACTTGATGAAGGCATCTACTGCTTCAGGTGTCCACTCTAACACTGTGCAATCATTCTTAATGTTACCTTTTATAAGTGCTTGAAGTTTCAACTGGTCTGAAGCAGCATTTGGCAAAAAACGTTTGTAGAAATTAAGTGTAGCAATAAATCTTTTTAATTCTTTGGCAAGAGCTGGTTTTGGGAAGTCACGAATTGCTGCAACTCGATCGGGAAGTGGTTGTATACCGTTTTCGGTGACGTAATTGCCTTGAAATTGGATTTTGGACTTGCCAAATTCGCATTTGTCGACATTAATAGATAGGTTGTTTGCTCGCAATCTGTTGAAAACTTCACAAAGATCCTTACGGTGTTGTTCCATTGATGTTGAAGCGACAAAAATGTCGTCGATATAGGCAAAGGCGAAATCCAAGCCGCGCAGCACCTCGTTGATGAGCCTTTGGAAGGTCTGCGCAGCGTTGCAGAGTCCAAAGGTCATAAATTTGAACTCGTAGAGTCCAAAAGGTGTTATTATAGCTTTTTTGGCGACATCCTCGGGGCGGACGGGAACCTGATGAAAGGCCTTCTGAAGGTCGATTTTTTAGAACATTTTCTTACCGTTAAGATTGCTGGTGAAATCTGACAAGTACGGGAGCGGGTATCGATCACGAACAGTTTGTGCGTTTAAAGCACGACAATCACCACACGGCCTCCAAGAACCATTAGATTTTTGCACCATGTGTAGTGGGCTGAACCAGTTACTGCTGGAAGGTTGGCATATACCAGCTTTTAACAAGATGTCGAATTCAGCTCGTGCTGCGGCTAGTTTTTCAGGCGATAAGCGTCGTGCTCGTGAGTATACTGGTTGGCCAAATGTCTCGATATGGTGAAAAATTGTTGACTTCGTAGTCGTGCCATACGGTTTTATTTGCGTGACGTCAGGAAAATCATGTAAAATATCTTGAAACGGATCAGATGCGTTAACTACTGCAGCCTGCAATTGAGAAATTGGTATCGAAGTTTGACAGTTGTCAATGAGACGATTGCGGCGTAAATCAATCATTAAGTCATAGAATCTCAAAAAATCTGCGCCAATTATAGGACTCGTGACATCAGCTATCAAAAATAACCACTCGATTGTGCGTCTTAGTCCTAAATTTAAAACTATGCGCTTCTGACCAAGCACCTTAATTGGCAAACCGTTTGCAGCATACAGTTTGGTGGCGGCAGGTTTAACATCGACAGAACTTGATGTTAACGGAGGACGGACACATCTGCACCTGTATCAACTAAAAAAACTTGTTTGGTTACTGGATCTCTGATTTGTAGACGGAATAATTTGCTATTCGTGGAAGGGTTTCCGCTATCCTCTACCACGAGCGCTTGGCTTCAATCAGATCTTTGAGCTGGAGTGGATGTTACAGTGCTGACCGAACTACGTTTAAGACGGCACGGGCTTCTACACTTTTGGGCATTTCTGCCATATCTTTTATGGTACCAACACTCGCTAGGGTTCGTTGAAGAGTTGGCGTTACTGGCTGAATTGTTTGGTGGTACATGGCGGGGTTGAAAACTTGCTGGGTTACGAGACTGATGACGACTGCGGGAACGTGAGCGAATAGTAAAGTTCTCAAACTGCTTTGTGAGGTTATGAACGGCCTGACGTAATTCATCGATTTCGCTTGAACCTTGTTTAGCAATTGCTCTAATGCTTCTAGCTGACATAGCATCTACAATCGAATCAGCAATTCGAGTAAATTCAGCGGCTGTTCCACTTGACGCGGTGACAACAGGTTGAACAATGTCAGGAAGTCGTTTGATCCATAAACTTTTAAAGGCGGTCTCACCAAGAGTAGTTCCTGCTACACGTTTCATTTCGTAGTAGAGTTCTGACGGCTTCTTGTCTCCTAGAGGCAACTCGGACAGTAGGCGGTTGAGTCTTCGCTGCTCACTATCTGCAAAATGATAAATTATTTTGGTCCGTATGTAACTATAGCGTTCATTTTGAGGCATCTCCGCAATCACTTCCGACAATTGTGAAATTACGCTTGGGTCTAAGGCTGCCAACACTGTTGCAGTGAACCAAAAGTCCATTGTCGTGAACCATGACTCAATGTTACAGCTGGCCATCTGCGGTAATGGAAGACGAGCGTACACCACGGAAAGATTTGCAGCGGCTGGAGATTCTGGACGAGGTTGTTGCGTAACAACCGTTGTTGTCGATGTATTTCCACTGTCGTTTAATTCGGTCATATTGTTTTTTTTTCGAAAAAATTCTAGAAATTTGCGTACCGTTACACCGTTATTAAAGGCACTTTGTTTTTGTATAAAACACACGCGTTGTTAAAATTTTTCTGTACCACTAGATCACGTCGGGGTCACCAATTTAGTAATTTTATTAATTACCAATAAAAGAATCTAGTGGTATTTATTTAATTCAGTATGTTTTATTTAATTTAAGGAACTTATTAAAAACTAAAACTAATATGAAATTAAAAAGTATAAAGCGAGTGCCGAGATCGTGTGTACACAAATCGAGAGATACCAAAAAGAATGAGAAGAGAATATAAAGTAAATGTAATAAGTAAAAGCGGTTTTCTATAAGAGTTACAAAAGAAGTAACGATTATCTAAAAGAAGTTAACGAAACAAATAAATGGTGACAGGTTGCCACATATATATATATATATATATATATATATATATATATTAATATATATAAATATATATATATATATATATATATATATATATATATTTATATATATTAATATATGCATATATATATATATATATATATATATATATATACATATATATATATATATATATATATATATACATATATATATATATATATATATATATATATATACATATATATATACATATATACATATATCTATATATATATATATATATATATATATATATATACATATACATATACATATATTAGTTTTGTAGTACTTAAACAATATTAAATAATGCCCATAAAAGTTACAACTTACCTTACCAGGGTAATTAAAATCGCTTATTTTTGAGTTCATGATATCGAACCATTCATTTATATGTTGAATGAAGTTTGCAGTTTTTATTGGGTTATACATCTGCATTCCCAAACTCTCACACCTTCTAATTGCATTAGCTGTTGTATTCGAAAATAGTTTCGCAGCTAATTTTACTTTTTGTCTTGCTGGATGTTTTAAGCAGAAAGTAAAATAAATACATATATGTATGTATGTAGAATATATTTTAAATTGAATAAAAACGACTTACCTGCACCTTTTACTTCGAGATCCTCATGAGTCAGCTTGAATGCAATAGACATATCCGATTTCGAGGTAAAACTTAATAAGTCTGCAATGGTTTTTGCAGACAATAGGGTATTTTCATAAGCTATACCATCGTCCAAATAGTGATTTCGCACAAGTTTTAGTAAATGTGGGGCATCAGCAAAAACAAAAACTTTATCTTCCTCAGATATAGGGCTTTGAAACCATGGCTTATCTACAATATAATGCGAATTAAATATAATATTAAGTAACATTAATTTTCAATTATTATTTAAAAACATGTGGTAATAAGTGTTACTAAGCTATTCAAACAAAACATATCTAACTCCAAAACATTTGTTATACCAATAAAAGAAATTATTATTAATTACAGATATTAAATTTTGAAAACAACATTAGTATGTACTTATAGATATGTATATATATTTTTCTATTACCATTTTTAGTACTTCCAACGTTGGAGCCAGCCATAAAGCAATATCGAGATATTTAATATGAATAAGATTTATAACCGAAGTGGTGTAGTGTCAAGTGTGACGTTGTGTCATTTTATTCATCCTTAAGGATTCTATTTTAAATTGTATATAAAAAGTATTAAGTGTTATTAAGATATTGAAAGCAATTATATCAAAACCTAATAACTGTCTTACTTACCAATCTGTTCATAAAAAATTACAAATAATCCTACCACCGATACAAATATTACATCTTAAAAAGATCATACAAATATTTTAATTACCCTTTAAAAGTAAATATAACGTTTCTTCGAAGTAGTGTGGTGTCAGGTGTTGCATGGTGTTGTTTTAATTATCCTCTACTTACCTAAGGTAACACCCAATTCTCGCAACAACTTACAATTGCTTGGCCCCATATCACAAACTGTAGCTATAACCGGAAATCCCGCATCATACAGCTGTCTTATTATAGTTTCTAAAAGTTCCTTTGTGACTTTGCAGTCAATATCATAGAAAACCGGCTGTTTCCACGACGTTTTAAGACCTCGAGCAATAACTACTTGGACATATTTGGCAGGCTTTTTTACGACATCTCTCACAACATCATATTCATATACTTCAGCTACCTTCATCTCATCAAAGGCTAGTATACAAATTCTTTCTTCTACAGGTAAATCGGTGGTATTTTTCATAAAATTTATGCAAGATGAGAGAATGCCTTCACTTATAGGCACCTTTCCACACCAACGCTGCAGAGTTGACCTGTGAGGCAGCGGAAACCCTTTTTTATAAAGGTGATTGCATGCCCTGGCACCTGCCGCATGAAGACATATTGCGCTAGATATATCCTGCCATCTCCATTGTATTCTCCCTGGTGACATTATTTTCCTTATCTGGCCTTCCGTAAATATGTTACGCATTGCTTCAACAGCAGCGTTTGCTTGAGAAAGTTGGCATTTTAAATCTTTGTTTTCTGCCTCCAAAATGCGTATACGTTGAAAGTATTCCTTTCCTTCCATTTCAAATGAAAATGAACTGCAATTTAAAAAATAAAATCCTTGCATTGGTTGAAGCTTTCTAAGGAGAGTCAACGCAAAATCAAAAAATTTTTAGTTAAGGCAAATAACCGCTTATTTTAAATACCAGTCCATGTCACAAACATTTACATAATTATAGAAATGAGTACAGAAAACTGTGTAAGATTTTTAACGATGGATAGAAATAACTGCTGTAAAGCGCTTTTTTCATAAAAACTTAAATATAAAAATTTATTTAACGCAGTTAAATTTGTTGTATTGTATTTACAAGTATGTAGATAGTAATGAAATTGTTCAGCACTTACTCAGTTTGGGTTTCTTCCTCTTTATATTCCAGCTTACGCTTACTTTCTTTTTCTGCAGGTAATGTGTCTAAATATGATGGATCCAAGCTGTCAGTACTAAAATAATAACGATATGTATTAATCTACGCTTATGTATGCGTATATTTATCATCATATACATACATATGTACAAACATACGTATGATAATGGTTTGTTCTTACCCTGTCATTGAAGTTTCCATTATAGATGTATCCTGATGTTCCATTGATGGGTCTAAGTAGTAATTACTAACAAAAAATTCCATTACACGTTTTATTATAAAAAAGTATTACTTACGGTTGGATTTCTATCAAACACGGCTCCGCGTCAGGCATTAGATATGCTCTGCTTCCAGCATTCACAATGCTTGAGGAAAGAAAATGGTTAGCACAAATTCGAGCTGTCGGTGTTAGACTAACACCACAAATCTCGCTTCATCTTCTTCGGTCCTCTTCCTTGCTAGGAACACGGAACAAATTTCCGCTATCCTTTGGGTAATTAATTTTACACACACGGCAGATAGTTTTTTTTAATATATGTATTTATCAATACAAGACACTATTAAGGCGCACGGAAATTTTATATTTTACATATGTACATATATTTATGTAATTATATTTTATTTCTAACGATACACAACCAAAATTTCAATTTTTAACACAAATTTCAAAGACTGGCAAAAATATTTATGTATGAAAAGTCAGTTAATTTTGAAGGATTGGTTTTTAACGGCTTGGGGCGAATCAAACAGCTGAGAATCATCTGCGCTAATAAGGTCACCTGTATTAATTTGCCTTGTATAATATGAAATTTATTTCTTGGGTGCATTTCATTGGCACTTTTTACCAAATCGTCAGTAGACTTCAACCACAGTTTTGAAAAGTTTTAAACTTCTCAACTTATTAAAACACTTTTATAAGCCATCTGAGAATTATGTTAATAAATTAACTATAAAAATTCACAAATGATTTAAAAAAATCACATTATAATAAGTGTAGTAGGTTATAAAACTTATACAAACCAAAAACCAACAAACAACTTTTATTCGATATGAATCTATTTTACTTTTCTACACCTTCATACAATTAGAAATCCTTTGGATAACAATGAAAGTATTTATAAGGCAAATGAAAAATAAAATCTCAATTTAATTGTTAATAAATGAACTATTTGGCATACTGTCATTGTACTATTATAATATGAAATTTATTTCTTGGGTGATTAAGCAATGTCTTGGTCCCGAAGAAAAATTTAGAGTGGCAACCGTGATAGTTACCATTAAAGAGAGCGTAAAAAGTTTTTACTCTTAGCCCGAGAAACTTGTGGAGAGAAATATCAAAGGAGAGACTATTTTAAGGTATACGTACATCTGTATACATATGTATGTTTGTGCTTCTGTGTATTTTCTTTTTATTTTTTTCATAAAAAAAGTATGTGAACGGTGTGACCAGATTTTAAAGTAATATAAAGCTAAATCAGGTTTAAAATAGAGCTGAAGAAGGAATTTCAAAGCCATATATGAAGCCAAATTTTTTTATATCTTTGCAATAGCAACTTTTCATTATATCTATATTTTTATACCTTAAATGTTGTTTATGTAGGTCAATTTATTTATTAAGTAAATATTCTGTTCATAAACATAACTTTTATATATTTTGAAATAGAAATATATTACACAATATTAAAATTAAAGAAAAAGCTAAACATTGTGATGAAGTATTTCCAGCTAAACATTAAAACACAAAGCTAAATTTAGCTCCAAAAGAGCAGATATGGTCACACTGTATGTGAATAAGGAAATGAGCTTTACAAGTGCTTGTGTTAATGTAGGGAAAAGAATACGTATTTAATTTTTATAGAAGCAAATACACCTATATCGACTCGCACCGACGTACATACATACATGCATGTGTATATTATTTATGTGCAATATTTGATGCAATTTTTGAGGACTACTTTTACTTTCAACTTCGTAATATCTATAGTATTTAATTTAAAATTACTTTATTGGCAATAACATATATTAAAAAAAGTAGTTTCCTCTTATAATGAAAATTTTAATTTTCTGAGCACTTGATGATTTGTACTTATATGAAGAATGCTTATGCAGTAAAGTTATATTAAGCATATCTATTCCATGTTTGTAACATACGTTGTTTTCATCGAACCGTGTTTAGTGCGTCGACTAACCATTAAAGCAATTAAAAATATTCATATGGTGGAAAAGGCAAAACAAAAAAGGGCAGTTTTCTTCGGTTTTGCAAAGTATGACAAAATTATTACAAACAAATAACAGCCATAAGTATAGTTGAAATTATAATAAATACCAATTATGAAGAAATTACTTTAAACAATCTTACTCGCATATAAACAAAGAAAAAATTCGTGTCATCATCCAGAACGGAACACGTTCACACGCGCACATACGAAGGATCAGAAGACTACAGTACGAACAAAAGACTTTTCCAAGAATTTCCGTTTTATTATTAGTGGGTTTTAATTCTGTACTTCTATCTGTAACAGTGCTTGTTATATACCAATAGTTTTTACCATAATTAGTCGAGATATATTCCTTATTAGACGCAGCAGGAGAGTTTGGACTATAGGATAGTACTAGGCCCTAAACGAACTTGAGTAGTTATGCTCTATTCAGTGGCAGGATTTAGGAACATTTCGGACCTTTAAAAAAATAAAACTAATTTCAAAAGTTATAAACATATATTTAGTCACTAGTATAGCTAACAAGTTAGGGATTTATACAAAATTTATTTCGTTTAGAAATCTTTTAAAACAAAAATTTTATAGATGTTTAAAAATTAAGATTTTATTAAAAAACATCACATTTTTGCAAAATAATGAGAATGTCCATTTTGAGTCACCCTGTTCACAGTGATATAGTTAAAATAAAGAGGAAATTTGTGGTTCCCGAGGTATACAATGTACTTTTTCCACACAGTGGAGAATTCTAGCCGGACATTAGACTAAAACTCAATATAAAGAAATGTAAAAATCTAAGTATGCAGCTCGACAGACAACAAAATACTGCATTGTATAGTGATTTCTCAAGGCATTTGCTTGAGATTTGTCGTTTTGCGACACTCTTAAAATCAGGAAAGTTGAGTATATTGCATGCGCTTTTATAGAAACATTTACGATATACTTTTTTGTGCCTAAACGAATAAAGATTTTACATTGATTTTCTTTCTTTATGAAAAAAATGCTGTTTATTTTAGTTTTTAGAAGAATTTTATTTTAAAATTTTATAATAAGAAATCTTGCACGAAATTAAAATTTTTTTTTTTAACTTTTTTCTAACAAAAAAGGTTTTTGAAAGTGAGTGCCATCGAGCTCGTAAAAATGTTATAATACACTTTATGAAATCTCTACTTTCAGGAAAAAAAGAAACCTTGCGCATATTTGCCCCATTTTTTTGGAGAATCTTTTTGAGTAAGAAACCGTCTTGTCAGTTATTAAATATATAAAAAATAAACAAATCTAGCCTGGAGGTACTCAGCTTTTTGCTATATGTTGTGGTTATTGCAAAAAATTATTGTGATAACCTTTTTGAAATTTCGTGAGTAAAATGGAAAAAGTGTATTCAAGATTAGAGTTACGCCAAATACTACAGGAATCTAATACTACGCTCGTTAAAGAGAAATTTAAATTTTTAGTCAGAAAATTGTGCGAAATTTCAAAATGTCAAAGAGATGATGATATAGCAGCACTAAACTAAGAAAGGACAAATTTTTAACTATGCATGCCGCATGGCTGGAAGGAACAGTGTCTATGTAACGTCTACAAATGCTATTCGTAAACTACGAATATAAATGTTTTTATTAGTATCGACATAAAAGCTTAAAAATGAATATGTTTTGGAAACCAGAAAAAAAAATTTACAGAGGCGTTTTAGGGAGGGCTGATTGGAGGGATACCTCCCCCTTCCCAAAGAAGCTCAAATATTAAGTTTTTATGGTATTAACACATAAGTAATTCATTCCTTTTAATATTTACATTATTTTTGCAAAAAATATTTTATGTCGCCGCCCACAAAAGGGGGACGGAAAAAATGTCACTTTACGATCTTTTCGCCCCACTTTTAGGTTTTTGAACTGTCGCTGACGTTAACAGTTCGCTTTTCTAAGCAAAAGTACGGGAAACTTAAAACAAAATTTTATTTATCAGTGGTAGGATTAGTTCTTCTTAGGGCAACTTTTTTCCCCTTGGTCCGATTTTTCTTATTTTTTAGCTTATTTAGAAACACCCAATAACTTTTTAGAAGAAATACAAAATTTCCGGGCGATTCAAAATGGACATTCCCATTATTTTGCAAAAACTAGAAATTTCCTAATAAGTTTTTAATTTTTAAACATCTATAACCTTTTTATTTTAAAAGATTTCTAAACAAAATAAATTTTGTATAATTGTCCAATTTGTTAGCTATACTTGTGGAAAAAACTTCTTAAAATTAATTTAATTTTTTTAAATGTCCAACATTTTCCTAAATCCTGCCACTTAATAGAGCATAATTTCTGAAGTTCATTTAGAGACTAGTACTATCTTATAGTACGAGTCCTCCTCTACACTCCTATACCCCATTATATATCGGGCACGATCCGACCGTGAGCACCGGAGCAAATTTTCTGACATAAGGTCATATATTTTTTTTTAGTGAAAAACGTGTTTTCTGTTGTTTTAATTTTTGAAGTAGTTTTCATCAAATCGCTTTTATGAAAGACGGATTTCAGATGGAAAATTTTTTTGGCTTTTGATTTAATCTACCGTTATTATAAAGGTATAAAATAGTTTTTTTTCGGAATTGCCTGGGCATAGTGTATATGTTGAAAAATAATATTTTTTCCATTAATTATATTAGACTAATATATATACATTTTTGTTACACATCTTTGAAAATCCTACGACTCGTTCACGAGTTAGGGTGAAATATGTCTACGTACCTGACTAATTTAGGGGGGAAATATTGCTACGTCTATGAAAAAAAAATCCCGATCTGATGGAAAAAAACCGAAAACGGATTTGAGTTTAGCGCATCAAAATCCTTATAGTCCACATAGTTCTATTAAAGGGGGGATTTTGCTGCTGAGCACTTTAATAGTTCTTGACAACATTTTTATCGTTCTAAAATTTAATGAACATATATTAGACAATTTTATATTTACAAATTTGTCATTAAAGCTTACATATAATTTCTGTTATAAATTTAAATAGAAACCTACGTCATCTTCATTAAAACCATTTTATCTAAACTTAATTTAATCAATGTTTGTAATATTTATGCTACTTAATTAACTAAATTTTAACTCAAACTTGTTCGAAAAACGAGCTTTTGACGTATTAAAAATCACAGGGGCCAAAGGTTAGCACTTTTTGACAAAATATTAATTTCTTAATAAGTATAAGTTGTAAATTTGACTTAAAATATTAGGCTGTGTGTAAAACAAACTTTTATAACAAGTTTTAAAGATTTAAAGTTTCACAAATTTTCAGTTGAACACTGTCACAGCCAGTGGAGATCTCTTCGTGATAGGTTTGTGCAGAAAATGGCGTCAGCAAAACCAAAATCCGGAGCTGATGCTGAAGAAATGCGCAAGTGGTGCTCTTTTGACTCAATGTCCTTTTCTAAAAAGTACGTTGCACCGAGAAGGATTGTAAGAAAATATGGCTGAGTCCCTAGATATAGCCGGGCATGTATCAACAAACATGTGCTTATATTTTTAAACAGTAGCTCGTTTCTGTAACTCTCGTTCACACGAAACGACGGTAACGAACAAAAAACTATGTGAATTGAAACAGAAAATCGTTTCTTACATGCTAGAGTTTCTGTAATTACTTTTTGTGAGAACTGTTTGTCATTCGACCGCTTTTGACGTAAGTCATTGGAAATTTTTCAATAAAAGTGTTTCTGTAAGGAAATTTTGTGAGAAGTTTTACACTTGATTTGTCAAAACAACTCACAATTTAAAACGGCACACACTGGGGCCCGTCCATACAAGGTTGTGCTCAAAGCTCAATTTCTTAAATTTTCGAATTAAAAAATAATAATTTTGTTGGAGTAATGGGTACAAAATATCACATCACCGGTAAAAAAATTGATGCGCTAACTAATATCATCTGTTGAATACGTCAACTCAAAGTTAGCTGATTGTGGAAAATAAAACGTGTTTTATAACATACGCCAGCCGAAGGAGGATTTTCAAATATTCATTTCTGCCGTTTAAAGATAAAATTCTTTAAAGTGAATTATGTCGTCTATCAATCAAGGTATGGTAATTGTTTTATATATATTGTTTGATAAATAAGTTCATTGGTTTTTGATCTATGACTTATAACCAGGGCAACCAAAAATATGCTTTAAAAAAAGGATTTTAAGCGCATAAAAAATGCTGTAAAAAACAGGAAAAATGCTCTTAAAATGTAAAAAATATGCTCTAAAAAGTTTTGTTTTTCTTAAAAATATAAGATTTTATTTAAAAAATAATGAAAAAATAAACATGTTAGGGAATTCATTAAATAACTTGTTACTTTAGGAACATATTACATGTCTAAGACAACATATGCTAAATACATATGTACATACTAATTTATGTAATATAAAATACGAATTAAAAACTACTTTGTAAGCAAATTTGTACAAGTATAAGTCTGTGAAATATATTAGCTTAATTCATATTGGAATCGCAATAAATTACGACGTGTTCACTTAAATCTCAAAAAGAAAGTTCTGTCTGTTGCTTCTAAAAATACTTTTATAAAAAGAAAAACTTCTTTCTACATCCGCTGAATTCATTGGAGCATATTTAAAAGACAAAACTCCGCCCACATCGTATTCTGAAGTTGGGCTTGCTTTAGAACCAGTCAGCTGACTAGAAACATTTTTTATTGTTTCAAGGCCTTTGTTTTTATCCATAACTCGTTTTAACTTATTTTGAAGTCAGGCACATTGTCGATCTTTTTAACGGTGTCGTTCACTATTTTTATTTGCTCAGTTAGGGAAATACCAGCAGTTTGAAATTTTTTGATATTGTTGGCAATAAATCCATAATTCGATGCAATAAAAACTAAATCTGTTTTTGTTTTAGATTTACGTAAAGCTTCTTTGGCAATTTTAATCGATTGAGCATCATCTGTTAAACTATCTAAAACTTTCAAAACTTTTTCGTTATTGGTAGCATAACAATTTACAGCCTCAATCCATGTACCCCAACGGGTTGTTATTGGTTCAGGTGGGAGAGAAAGTTCCGGATACATTTCTTTAAATACTTCTACTCTGCATGGTGCTTTTAGAAAAATCTTTTTAACATTAGAAATTATTTTGTCCACATTTTCATAATGATCCCTTATAGTTTCACAAACTCTATGAAGACCATGGGCTAAACGTGTTATATGTGCCATTTTTGTGTAAAACGTTTTAATGGCTTTGGCGGCTTTCACCATGTATGGAGCAGCGTCTGTTACAAAAAGTAAAACCAATTCTTTATTAAAGTTAACATCTAAGATTTTAATAGAATCATCAAAAAGTTTTGCGATTGTCGAATGATTCGTATTAATTAGGATTATGGTGTTTAATAAAAACTTTTTTTATAGTGTCTTCATCAGAACTCAATATTCCAACTATAACGTTTGCTACATTTCTTCCTTTACCATCCATAGTTTCGTCAATCGATACCCATACGTATTGATTTTTTAGCATATTTTTTATATTTTCGATGCAGTTTGTGTAAAGTCTGTTGATATGCTTCGAACCAAGGGTAGATTCACATGGAACTTTGTAATCCGTAAATGTCTCGAAAAGTTTTTTAATGTTTTCATTTCTAAGTTTATACAAAGGGATGTCAGCAGATACAAATGCTTCACATAACTTTTCTTCGAAGAAAATATTGTTGCAAGATTGCGCAGCCGATTCAAACAAGAACGCCTGAGATTTACCTTTATTTGCATGTCTTTCCTTTAATTGGGTATGTTTCGCACTTTCTACGTGCTGTTTGCCGAAAAAAGTTCTACCTACGGACACAGATTTATTGCACAAGGTACAGAGAAGAACTTTTCTGTCAGTTTTAAATTCTGTGTGCTCTTTGACAATATTCCTTAATTTAGTTGCCTGAGACAACTTTTGTTTTGGCATTTTCTAAAAAAAAAGAACTGTAGATAGCAACAATTTGGATTTACATATATATATACTCAACTCAAATTTCTTTTTGCACGACATCTTTAACTATTAAGAATTAAGAACTTTAACCATGTATGTATTAAGAATTAAGAACTTTTAATATTTCCACCTCTTTCTTTTTCTGCAGGTAATGTGTCTAAATATGATGGATCCAAGCTGTCAGTACTAAAATAATAACGATATGTATTAAGCTACGCTTATGTATGCGTATATTTATCATCATATACATACATATGTACAAACATACGTATGATAATGGTTTGTTCTTACCCTGTCATTGAAGTTTCCATTATAGATGTATCCTGATGTTCCATTGATGGGTCTAAGTAGTAATTACTAACAAAAAATTCCATTACACGTTTTATTATAAAAAAGTATTACTTACGGTTGGATTTCTATCAAACACGGCTCCGCGTCAGGCATTAGATATGTTCTGCTTCCAGCATTCACAATGCTTGAGGAAAGAAAATGGTTAGCACAAATTCGAGCTGTCGGTGTTAGACTAACACCACAAATCTCGCTTCATCTTCTTCGGTCCTCTTCCTTGCTAGGAACACGGAACAAATTTCCGCTACCCTTTGGGTAATTAATTTTACACACACGGCAGATAGTTTTTTTTAATATATGTATTTATCAATACAAGACACTATTAAGGCGCACGGAAATTTTATATTTTACATATGTACATATATTTATGTAATTATATTTTATTTCTAACGATACACAACCAAAATTTCAATTTTTAACACAAATTTCAAAGACTGGCAAAAATATTTATGTATGAAAAGTCAGTTAATTTTGAAGGATTGGTTTTTAACGGCTTGGGGCGAATCAAACAGCTGAGAATCATCTGCGCTAATAAGGTCACCTGTATTAATTCGCCTTGTATAATATGAAATTTATTTCTTGGGTGCATTTCATTGGCACTTTTTACCAAATCGTCAGTAGACTTCAACCACAGTTTTGAAAAGTTTTAAACTTCTCAACTTATTAAAACACTTTTATAAGCCATCTGAGAATTATGTTAATAAATTAACTATAAAAATTCACAAATGATTTAAAAAAATCACATTATAATAAGTGTAGTAGGTTATAAAACTTATACAAACCAAAAACCAACAAACATCTTTTATTCGATATGAATCTATTTTACTTTTCTACACCTTTATACAATTAGAAATCCTTTGGATAACAATGAAAGTATTTATAAGGCAAATGAAAAATAAAATCTCAATTTAATTGTTAATAAATGAACTATTTGGCATACTGTCATTGTACTATTATAATATGAAATTTATTTCTTGGGTGGTTAAGCAATGTCTTGGTCCCGAAGAAAAATTTAGAGTGGCAACCGTGATAGTTACCATTAAAGAGAGCGTAAAAAGTTTTTACTCTTAGCCCGAGAAACTTGTGGAGAGAAATATCAAAGGAGAGACTATTTTAAGGTATACAGATGTACATACATATGTATGTTTGTGCTTCTGTGTATTTTCTTTTTATTTTTTTCATAAAAAAAGTATGTGAACGGTGTGACCAGATTTTAAAGTAATATAAAGCTAAATCAGGTTTAAAATAGAGCTGAAGAAGGAATTTCAAAGCCATATATGAAGCCAAATTTTTTTATATCTTTGCAATAGCAACTTTTCATTATATCTATATTTTTATACCTTAAATGTTGTTTATGTAGGTCAATTTATTTATTAAGTAAATATTCTGTTCATAAACATAACTTTTATATATTTTGAAATAGAAATATATTACACAATATTAAAATTAAAGAAAAAGCTAAACATTGTTAAAAAAAACTGAAAAAAAAACCAAGAGCTAAATGAAGTATTTCCAGCTAAACATTAAAACACAAAGCTAAATTTAGCTCCAAAAGAGCAGATATGGTCACACTGTATGTGAATAAGGAAATGAGCTTTACAAGTGCTTGTGTTAATGTAGGGAAAAGAATACGTATTTAATTTTTATAGAAGCAAATACACCTATATCGACTCGCACCGACGTACATACATACATGCATGTGTATATTATTTATGTGCAATATTTGATGCAATTTTTGAGGACTACTTTTACTTTCAACTTCGTAATATCTATAGTATTTAATTTAAAATTACTTTACTGGCAATAACATATATTAAAAAAAGTAGTTTCCTCTTATAATGAAAATTTTAATTTTCTGAGCACTTGATGATTTGTACTTATATGAAGAATGCTTATGCAGTAAAGTTATATTAAGCATATCTATTCCATGTTTGTAACATACGTTGTTTTCATCGAACCGTGTTTAGTGCGTCGACTAACCATTAAAGCAATTAAAAATATTCATATGGTGGAAAAGGCAAAACAAAAAAGGGCAGTTTTCTTCGGTTTTGCAAAGTATGACAAAATTATTACAAACAAATAACAGCCATAAGTATAGTTGAAATTATAATAAATACCAATTATGAAGAAATTACTTTAAACAATCTTACTCGCATATAAACAAAGAAAAAATTCGTGTCATCATCCAGAACGGAACACGTTCACACGCGCACATACGAAGGATCAGAAGACTACAGTACGAACAAAAGACTTTTCCAAGAATTTCCGTTTTATTATTAGTGGGTTTTAATTCTGTACTTCTATCTGTAACAGTGCTTGTTATATACCAATAGTTTTTACCATAATTAGTCGAGATATATTCCTTATTAGACGCAGCAGGAGAGTTTGGACTATAGGATAGTACTAGGCCCTAAACGAACTTGAGTAGTTATGCTCTATTCAGTGGCAGGATTTAGGAACATTTCGGACCTTTAAAAAAATAAAACTAATTTCAAAAGTTATAAACATATATTTAGTCACTAGTATAGCTAACAAGTTAGGGATTTATACAAAATTTATTTCGTTTAGAAATCTTTTAAAACAAAAATTTTATAGATGTTTAAAAATTAAGATTTTATTAAAAAACATCACATTTTTGCAAAATAATGAGAATGTCCATTTTGAGTCACCCTGTTCACAGTGATATAGTTAAAATAAAGAGGAAATTTGTGGTTCCCGAGGTATACAATGTACTTTTTCCACACAGTGGAGAATTCTAGCCGGACATTAGACTAAAACTCAATATAAAGAAATGTAAAAATCTAAGTATGCAGCTCGACAGACAACAAAATACTGCATTGTATAGTGATTTCTCAAGGCATTTGCTTGAGATTTGTCGTTTTGCGACACTCTTAAAATCAGGAAAGTTGAGTATATTGCATGCGCTTTTATAGAAACATTTACGATATACTTTTTTGTGCCTAAACGAATAAAGATTTTACATTGATTTTCTTTCTTTATGAAAAAAATGCTGTTTATTTTAGTTTTTAGAAGAATTTTATTTTAAAATTTTATAATAAGAAATCTTGCACGAAATTAAAATTTTTTTTTTAAACTTTTTTCTAACAAAAAAGGTTTTTGAAAGTGAGTGCCATCGAGCTCGTAAAAATGTTATAATACACTTTATGAAATCTCTACTTTCAGGAAAAAAAGAAACCTTGCGCATATTTGCCCCATTTTTTTGGAGAATCTTTTTGAGTAAGAAACCGTCTTGTCAGTTATTAAATATATAAAAAATAAACAAATCTAGCCTGGAGGTACTCAGCTTTTTGCTATATGTTGTGGTTATTGCAAAAAATTATTGTGATAACCTTTTTGAAATTTCGTGAGTAAAATGGAAAAAGTGTATTCAAGATTAGAGTTACGCCAAATACTACAGGAATCTAATACTACGCTCGTTAAAGAGAAATTTAAATTTTTAGTCAGAAAATTGTGCGAAATTTCAAAATGTCAAAGAGATGATGATATAGCAGCACTAAACTAAGAAAGGACAAATTTGTAACTATGCATGCCGCATGGCTGGAAGGAACAGTGTCTATGTAACGTCTACAAATGCTATTCGTAAACTACGAATATAAATGTTTTTATTAGTATCGACATAAAAGCTTAAAAATGAATATGTTTTGGAAACCAGAAAAAAAAATTTACAGAGGCGTTTTAGGGAGGGCTGATTGGAGGGATACCTCCCCCTTCCCAAAGAAGCTCAAATATTAAGTTTTTATGGTATTAACACATAAGTAATTCATTCCTTTTAATATTTACATTATTTTTGCAAAAAATATTTTATGTCGCCGCCCACAAAAGGGGGACGGAAAAAATGTCACTTTACGATCTTTTCGCCCCACTTTTAGGTTTTTGAACTGTCGCTGACGTTAACAGTTCGCTTTTCTAAGCAAAAGTACGGGAAACTTAAAACAAAATTTTATTTATCAGTGGTAGGATTAGTTCTTCTTAGGGCAACTTTTTTCCCCTTGGTCCGATTTTTCTTATTTTTTAGCTTATTTAGAAACACCCAATAACTTTTTAGAAGAAATACAAAATTTCCGGGCGATTCAAAATGGACATTCCCATTATTTTGCAAAAACTAGAAATTTCCTAATAAGTTTTTAATTTTTAAACATCTATAACCTTTTTGTTTTAAAAGATTTCTAAACAAAATAAATTTTGTATAATTGTCCAATTTGTTAGCTATACTTGTGGAAAAAACTTCTTAAAATTAATTTAATTTTTTTAAATGTCCAACATTTTCCTAAATCCTGCCACTTAATAGAGCATAATTTCTGAAGTTCATTTAGAGACTAGTACTATCTTATAGTACGAGTCCTCCTCTACACTCCTATACCCCATTATATATCGGGCACGATCCGACCGTGAGCACCGGAGCAAATTTTCTGACATAAGGTCATATATTTTTTTTTAGTGAAAAACGTGTTTTCTGTTGTTTTCATTTTTGAAGTAGTTTTCATCAAATCGCTTTTATGAAAGACGGATTTCAGATGGAAAATTTTTTTGGCTTTTGATTTAATCTACCGTTATTATAAAGGTATAAAATAGTTTTTTTTCGGAATTGCCTGGGCATAGTGTATATGTTGAAAAATAATATTTTTTCCATTAATTATATTAGACTAATATATATACATTTTTGTTACACATCTTTGAAAATCCTACGACTCGTTCACGAGTTAGGGTGAAATATGTCTACGTACCTGACTAATTTAGGGGGGAAATATTGCTACGTCTATGAAAAAAAAATCCCGATCTGATGGAAAAAAACCGAAAACGGATTTGAGTTTAGCGCATCAAAATCCTTATAGTCCACATAGTTCTATGAAAGGGGGGATTTTGCTGCTGAGCACTTTAATAGTTCTTGACAACATTTTTATCGTTCTAAAATTTAATGAACATATATTAGACAATTTTATATTTACAAATTTGTCATTAAAGCTTACATATAATTTCTGTTATAAATTTAAATAGAAACCTACGTCATCTTCATTAAAACCATTTTATCTAAACTTAATTTAATCAATGTTTGTAATATTTATGCTACTTAATTAACTAAATTTTAACTCAAACTTGTTCGAAAAACGAGCTTTTGACGTATTAAAAATCACAGGGGCCAAAGGTTAGCACCTTTTGACAAAATATTAATTTCTTAATAAGTATAAGTTGTAAATTTGACTTAAAATATTAGGCTGTGTAAAACAAACTTTTATAACAAGTTTTAAAGATTTAAAGTTTCAAAAATTTTCAGTTGAACACTGTCACAGCCAGTGGAGATCTCTTCGTGATAGGTTTGTGCAGAAAATGGCGTCAGCAAAACCAAAATCCGGAGCTGATGCTGAAGAAATGCGCAAGTGGTGCTCTTTTGACTCAATGTCCTTTTCTAAAAAGTACGTTGCACCGAGAAGTATTGTAAGAAAATATGGCTGAGTCCCTAGATATAGCCGGGCATGTATCAACAAACATGTGCTTATATTTTTAAACAGTAGCTCGTTTCTGTAACTCTCGTTCACACGAAACGACGGTAACGAACAAAAAACTATGTGAATTGAAACAGAAAATCGTTTCTTACATGCTAGAGTTTCTGTAATTACTTTTTGTGAGAACTGTTTGTCATTCGACCGCTTTTGACGTAAGTCATTGGAAATTTTTCAATAAAAGTGTTTCTGTAAGGAAATTTTGTGAGAAGTTTTACACTTGATTTGTCAAAACAACTCACAATTTAAAACGGCACACACTGGGGCCCGTCCATACAAGGTTGTGCTCAAAACACAATTTCTTAAATTTTCGAATTAAAAAATAATAATTTTGTTGGAGTAATGGGTACAAAATATCACATCACCGGTAAAAAAATTGATGCGCTAACTAATATCATCTGTTGAATACGTCAACTCAAAGTTAGCTGATTGTGGAAAATAAAACGTGTTTTATAACATACGCCAGCCGAAGGAGGATTTTCAAATATTAATTTCTGCCGTTTAAAGATAAAATTCTTTAAAGTGAATTATGTCGTCTATCAATCAAGGTATGGTAATTGTTTTATATATATTGTTTGATAAATAAGTTCATTGGTTTTTGATCTATGACTTATAACCAGGGAAACCAAAAATATGCTTTAAGAAAAGGGTTTTAAGCGCATAAAAATGCTGTAAAAAACAGGAAAAATGCTCTTAAAATGTAAAAAATATGCTCTAAAAAGTTTTGTTTTTCTTAAAAATATAAGATTTTATTTAAAAAATAATGAAAAAATAAACATGTTAGGGAATTCATTAAATAACTTGTTACTTTAGGAACATATTACATGTCTAAGACAACATATGCTAAATACATATGTACATACTAATTTATGTAATATAAAATACGAATTAAAAACTACTTTGTAAGCAAATTTGTACAAGTATAAGTCTGTGAAATATATTAGCTTAATTCATATTGGAATTGCAATAAATTACGACGTGTTCACTTAAATTCTCAAAAAGAAAGTTCTGTCTGTTGCTTCTAAAAATACTTTTATAAAAAGAAAAACTTCTTTCTACATCCGCTGAATTCATTGGAGCATATTTAAAAGACAAAACTCCGCCCATATCGTATTCTGAAGTTGGGCTTGCTTTAGAACCAGTCAGCTGACTAGAAATATTTTTTATTGTTTCAAGGCCTTTGTTTTTATCCATAACTCGTTTTAACTTATTTTGAAGTCAGGCACATTGTCGATCTTTTTAACGGTGTCGTTCAGTATTTTTATTTGCTCAGTTAGGGAAATACCAGCAGTTTGAAATTTTTTGATATTGTTGGCAATAAATCCATAATTCGATGCAATAAAAACTAAATCTGTTTTTGTTTTAGATTTACGTAAAGCTTCTTTGGCAATTTTAATCGATTGAGCATCATCTGTTAAACTATCTAAAACTTTCAAAACTTTTTCGTTATTGGTAGCATAACAATTTACAGCCTCAATCCATGTACCCCAACGGGTTGTTATTGGTTCAGGTGGGAGAGAAAGTTCCGGATACATTTCTTTAAATACTTCTACTCTGCATGGTGCTTTTAGAAAAATCTTTTTAACATTAGAAATTATTTTGTCCACATTTTCATAATGATCCCTTATAGTTTCACAAACTCTATGAAGACCATGGGCTAAACGTGTTATATGTGCCATTTTTGTGTAAAACGTTTTAATGGCTTTGGCGGCTTTCACCATGTATGGAGCAGCGTCTGTTACAAAAAGTAAAACCAATTCTTTATTAAAGTTAACATCTAAGATTTTAATAGAATCATCAAAAAGTTTTGCGATTGTCGAATGATTCGTTTTAATTAGGATTATGGTGTTTAATAAAAACTTTTTTTATAGTGTCTTCATCAGAACTCAATATTCCAACTATAACGTTTGCTACATTTCTTCCTTTACCATCCATAGTTTCGTCAATCGATACCCATACGTATTGATTTTTTAGCATATTTTTTATATTTTCGATGCAGTTTGTGTAAAGTCTGTTGATATGCTTCGAACGAAGGGTAGATTCACATAACTTTTCTTCGAAGAAAATATTGTTGCAAGATTGCGCAGCCGATTCAAACAAGAACGCCTGAGATTTACCTTTATTTGCATGTCTTTCCTTTAATTGGGTATGTTTCGCACTTTCTACGTGCTGTTTGCCGAAAAAAGTTCTACCTACGGACACAGATTTATTGCACAAGGTACAGAGAAGAACTTTTCTGTCAGTTTTAAATTCTGTGTGCTCTTTGACAATATTCCTTAATTTAGTTGCCTGAGACAACTTTTGTTTTGGCATTTTCTAAAAAAAAAGAACTGTAGATAGCAACAATTTGGATTTACATACATATATACTCAACTCAAATTTCTTTTTGCACGACATCTTTAACTATTAAGAATTAAGAACTTTAACCATGTATGTATTAAGAATTAAGAACTTTTAATATTTCCACCTCCGACTTAAAGAATTGGGAATTAAAAACTAGTACGCTCAAACTCCCGATAAGAAATATCTCTTTTTTACAAAGTTTTTAAGAGTTGCTTAAAAAGTAGCATATTCATTTATTGACATGCCGAATTCATAACAGGTGGCCTCGACAGATCAGGTGATTGGTTTTTGCTCATTCTCTCCGCTTGTACTTTTGATCTAGTTCGGATGTCAAATGCTTTGTTGCCATAATTTTCAGTACATTTGTTTGAAAATCACCTTGCATGGATTTGCCTTGACCCAGCCTTTACACATGCAAGTGCAAGTTCGAAAAACTCAACACCCTCACACTTTTTTACTAACACAACCATATTTTTCGTACTTGCAGATCAACTTGCAAGAGATTTTAGCAGACAGTGATTTTTTGACACTTGCAGCAAGTTAATGTCAAATATATAAACAGTGTTACCAAATTGAGGAAACAATAATTATAATTTTAACTTATTTTAAAATATTTCTTGGTTTTTTTTTGAAAATATACATAAAGTAGACAATTGGTTTCATATTAAAACATCAATTTCATTAGAAAATGCAATAATAATTACTAATTCCAATTGTTTCCATAAAAACGTATCCCACTTATCCCATTGGTAACTCTCATTAATAAACAAAACCAAATGAAAATGGAGCCAAAATTAAATCACTCGGCAATTATAAAACCAATAAATTTATATCGGTCTCATCCAATTTTGTGGGACATGAACAGCAATAATAAATATAATAATAAACCTATTTTGTTTAGTTGATTTGCTTTCGACGACATCTTGAAAATGAACTTTCAATTGACTGTGTAAACTTTCATGCAACTTGCATGGAATTCGGCTATTTCATCAACATTTTCGATGATAATATGTATATACAACTTGCAAGTAATTACTTGCATGTGTAAAGGCAGGGTGAGTGGCAGCTAGTTTTGCAAGCCGAATGAAAAATTTCGGCGGCGGCTGAATGGCAAATGTTTTCGGCGACGGCTTACCGGATTTTCGAAAAACTTTTCTTTTAACGATTTAAGAAATTGTTGGCGTTTAAAACTTAAATATTAAACAACCAAGAAGCTAAGGCCCAACGACTTTATATACATAAATAGAATAAGATAAAGATTACACTAGTCTGCAAAATTCAATTCTCTTTGGTTATGTCAAGTACACATTAAAAATAGTTGGAATGTAGTCATAACAAAAATTTTGCAAGAAATGCTCTTTTAAAGGCAAAATATGCTCTTAAAGTTGCTTTTAAAAGTAAAATATGCTCTTAAAAGTAAAATATGCCAACATATGCCCTTAAGGGCAAAATATCCCAAAATATGCTCTAAGAAATCGATGCCAAAATTCCTAAAAATATCTGAAACGGATAAATAACTACATCATATGTTCGTCAGACATGCAGAAAAAAAATATGATATATCATAGATTTTGTTGCCCTGCTTATAACTTTTGGTAGTGTTAATTTTTTTGAAGTGAGTTTTTGAAACTAAGTTTTTTTCAAAATGCGCAAATATATATGTATTTTCAAATGATTTTGCAATAAAAAGGGAAAGTTTTGTATATTACTAAACTGAAAAGGACAGCAACATAGTTTTGCGCATTTAAAAAATAATTAATTTTTTTTCATATATGGAGGTTCGTTCGGTTCTATAGTATAATATAAAAATATAATAAAATCATATGAAATTTATTTGTTGGGTGGTTAAGCAAGGTCTATATGCATTTCATTGGCGCTTTTTACCAAATCGTCAGTAGACTTCAACCACAGTTCAAACTTCTCAACTTATTAAAAGACTTTTAAAACCCATCTGAGAATTATGTTAATAAATCTATAAAAATTCACAAATGATTTACAAAAATCACATTATAATAAATACTTTCATTGTTATCCAAAGGATTTATAATTGTATAAAGGTGTAGAAAAATAAAATAGAGTCATATCGAATAAAAGTTGTTTGTTGGGTTTTGGTTTGTATAAGTTTCATAGCCTACTACACTTATTATAATGTGATTTTTTGAAATCATTTGTGAATTTTTATAGCTGATTTATTAACATAATTCTCAGATGGTTTATAAAAGTCGTTTAACGAGTCGAGAAGTTTGAAATTTTTCAAAACTGTGGTTGAAGTCTACTGACGATTTGGTAAAAAGCGCATATGAAATGCATATAGACCTTGCTTAATCACCCAACAAATAAATTTCATATTATAATAGTACAATGACAGTATGTCAAATAGTTAATTTATTAACAAATATAATAAAATCAGAATAAGACCATTATGTCATCATTATTAAATTAGAAAAAACTATAATATCCATTAAAAATCGTGACTTGAGTGAGATTTTATTCAAAAGTCGCCAGAAATTAGTTAAAAAGAAATTTGTCGACCTAGAATAATATATAATAATGTGCATTTCGAAGTCCTGCAGTTATCCTACGTTTCGACTGATTACTACAGTCATTAAAATTTTTAGCAGGTCTTCCTCCTTTAGGTGTCCGATATACTTAGAAGAGCATTGCAACCAGGTCTTTTGTGATTCATAAAACCTTGCCTTATGCCTACCGCATTTATCCCATTTAGATATAAATGCATTCTGAAAGTTACTCAATGCAGTTTTCAGCTCACCTTTTTTGATTTTGGACAGTTAGTTTGGCTTAATTTTATCCAACAAATATTATCTTGCCGATTCAAAGTAGATGAAAAGAAATTCAAGAAGTTCTGCCTTGATACAGCGGAATTATGCGTCGACCTGGCACCCCATGACAACAATAGTGTACGAAATTTTGATCCATGGATATGAAATAATGTTAAATTTTCTGCTGCCGTTCGGACAATTAAGTGAAGAAACTCAGAAATGAAGAAACAAGGAATTTAAGTTATATTGTGAACATTTTATCCGAAAAATTTTAAGGCAGGTTAACCTTGAAGATGTTTTTCAGCGTTTACTTGTTTCTTCGGATCCACTAGAATTATAAGTCTCTGACAGATTTTGGAAATTTAGCTGCTCCATCAGAAAAAACTAATGGATGCAAGTGAAAAACATATTATAATATGTCACAATATCTTTAAAACTGAACCGGAACGAAATGGTATAAAATAATGCATTATTGACTTGTGCAAACGCTCAACCCCAGAATGAGTAAGTTTTGATTGTTTAATTATTGGTCCTCCTTCGAAAGCACTGCTTTTGAGTTATAGAAAAAGGTACATAGTTCTAAGCAAAAAAAGTGCAAGTAGTTGTAGACTCTATGTGGCAGGACAATCAAAATTTTAAATTTAATTTCAGCAATTAAATTTAAAATTTTGAAATTGTAATTGCCAAAATTCTCAAATTTCATCAAAAAAGTGTGTGTGTGTGTATTTTTTCCCACTGTTTAATAGGGGTGAGCACATTGTTGTTGTTTTTTTAATATAATGTTGGGGTAGGCGTGCGAATTTGTGTCTGTCCATATGTGACCTTGGGAATATATGTCCGTCCGTATGTGAGCGTGGGAATTTTTGTGCGTTCATTTGTGAGCGTGGGAACTTCTGTCCGCCCATATGTGATCTTGACAATGCATGTGCGTCCATATGTGAGCGTGGGAATTTCTGTCGGTCCATTTATACTGTGTACGCCTTGTGAATAATAAAATTTAAAAGCATTTTTAGGAATTAAACTATTTCAAAAGTGTTTTAGTTATATATGGATGGCCCTAATGCATTTGGCTCGTTTCTTCTTGCTGCAGTTAGATTTCTTCTTTTATTTTTGGCTTATTAAAACTTTACTGTGTTTACTTAGGATTTATTGTCCACCAATTTAGTGATTTTTTTTAACTTTATTTTTTTTTCATATATTAGAATGTAGGGAATAATTGATATTGAAAATTGATTCCCTGTTTATATATATATATTGAATTTGTTTATTTTATGTATGACGATCATCGATGGAGTTTATGTCGTGTTCTGGATGGCGTGATTTCTGTGTATTTCTGTGTGCTATGTTTGTGTTATGATTGGAATCTTTGTCTGTCAGGCAGACTGTCTGCGTGTGTGTCTGACGATTGATGTGACTGTACGACAATTCACTTTTGCTTTCCTGCTGTACAAACACAAGTACATATATTTTGAAATAAAACAGCCGTTGTATAAACATGTACTAATTATTGAGTATATAATTATGGTAAACTAGACATTTCTTTAGATAGGAACATACAATTTCTAAGGGCGCAAGCTCCATGCGTAAGATAGTTACAGTAAAAATAATTTAAATATTTTTCTTCCATTTTCTTAAAGTTAATGCAACCAATATCCTCAATGTTGAAAACTTCTTGTTGAATAATTTCTCCCAGCCATTTTTTCATCTCTTCACCTTTAACATATACTTTTGAATTTCTTATATTACATTTAAAAAAATTTCGAACCCTTTGAAATGAGACTGATTCATCATTCCAGTTAATATGATGATAGTTTTTGTTAACCAAACTGCTTCTCTGTGCTTTCTGGTTGATAAGCATTCGAATTTAAAAGGTGGTCTTATGATGAAATTAATATATTCATTTCTATTGAATACGACAACTAGTTCTTTTACAATAAAACGGTTCGAATTTTTTTTAAGTCCTTGACCTTGTCCTTTGAAAGCGATATATTCTACTATGCGATCATGAATGAGAACGCAGTAAGTAGATGTCTTTGCTGGAATATTAGTTGCTGTTTCAAATTCAATCTTTATGTCGATCGGTCCGGTATTGAGCGTTTCGTTTTGGTGATTGACATCTACTACAATAATTGGAGCATTATTCTTAAACTCTTGACCAGTTGGAAGAGGTTGGGGTTGTTTCATGTGGTAGCTTTGTTGGAATCTTAGATACATATCATATAGAATCGCATAGCGCTTTTTTAATTTTATATTGAGATCGTCATATGGGTAAGAGGTTGAGTTCAAATGTACTCTTAAGTTAGTGAGATCACAATGACCAAACTTGTTTTCTTGTTGAAAGGTAATCAACACAAAACGAGGGCGTTCCTTATTAGCGGCCAGTTTAACATTCCATATGTGATTGGTCCCTGTATTAAGGTGTGGATTTATATGACAATCCCAACTACGGAATGCCATTGGTATAGCAGCACCATTATTAAGTATTTTGATCATATTCAATTTACTATGATCAGATAATTGAACATGTGGAATTCTCCATGATATTAGTGAAATTGTAAGTTTTGCTTTCTCAGTGGAAGCATTCGAGTGTACAAGATCTTCATCTTTCTTATTACGCAAGAGTATCAACTCATATTTACCATTTAATAAAAATTTATTTTAGTATTCAGCGAATCCTAAAAGAAGTTTGAGTGTTACATAGAAACTAAAATGTCCATTTTGAAGATTTATGTTATCAAGTTTATTCCATCCAACATTTCGCAAAACAACGCTTTCCATAGGTGATAAAGGAACCAAATTTTTTGTGGTACTCGTAGCTCCCAAATATTTTGTATGGTCAATTTCAATACAATTTAGTTCATAGCGAATCCTGTCAAAGAGATATGCATCAAAATTGTTTTTCAACTGAAAGTTGGGAGTAGATTTCGATGTTTTTTCGTCTACAGCAAGTCCTTTCACATATATATAGATTTCACTGGATAATACATATAAATCTTGGTTTTGTATTGAAATTCTTAATTCATCGTTATTGTTTATCTAAAACGTCTATTATTGAACTCATTTTATTTTCAGTTTAAAGTTCAATGACTTGAGAAAACTCTTGTTTGCTGTTGTAAGTGATTTTTGACGAAGAGATCTTGTCAATTGTTGCTGAGGTTGTAATGTTTGAGGCTTAGATGTTGCTGTAGTATTCTTCGATATACTCGTGTTGTATATTATCATTATTTAGTTGTCCTTAAATGTATTCGTATTTTAATTTCCTCTCCTCTGAAATTAATTAAGTCACCGTTTTGATCAAACACGCGAAAAGCTACTGAACGTATCTCTCTGGAGTTTACTAGCAAATAAATAAGATTTTTGGGAATCTCAACTATTTTATATCAGCAGGTACATTAATCGGAAATTCATGTAGTGTATGAGCTTTAGAATTATTCATATAAGTATTAACCACGTTACTTCTTTCAATCCTCAAGGGATTCACCTTAAAGATATTCACTGGAAAATCAGAGTAAATTTTCTTTATTAAAATATATTGGTTCTTTAGAGCTACCGACTTTGACTTGCATTGTATTGTTATTAGCTTTAATCAAATTTTAATTTTCTGGTCTATACCATTTGTATTGTTCTGCTATATAGTCAACTATATCATTTAATTTATAAGATCCGATCTGTATTTCAACTACAAGTTCACCGATATGAAATATATTATTATCGACATCGACATTCGGAATACTGTTGTATGAATGAAAATCAGTTAGAGCACATTCATAGGTTCCGTTTAAATCAATAGGTGGAAAATAATTAGCAGATAGCTCTGACGAATTGGAGCTCAGAGTCAATGTTATTGACATTGTGACTGTTTGATTGTAGGTTAGGTCATCCCAATCCCACAAAGGATTACACCTATGCTGAAAAAAATAGGCCTGTTGTGCACTCTATAGTTAGAAGTCACTATTCTATGGGACCTCCCCGGTGCCTTCCAAAATAAAACCTTAGGATTTGGTTACATTAGGAACCTAGTCTCTTCAATGTATCTTCTTAAGTCCCTCCAGTTGGAGTCCCTAAGAAGTTCAATTTCTTGTATTATCACCTGATTAAATACTTGTCTTCTGACCTGGTTGAAAGCTGGACAGTGGCATAAGTAGTGCTCTAGTGTTTAGGCCTCCTCCTGACAAGCTCTGCATGTTATATCAACCGCGATACCCATGCGTGCCATGTGAGACCTCAACCCTGCATGTCCTGTTATCAAATGAACCAGTTTCCGATGTACTGGCCTTCTCAATGTTAGGATCTCTCTTGTTTTTTTACCATCTGGGTCACCCCATAGAATTCTGGTCACCCTACCTACGGTAGAGTGCTGCCAGTCTCTTGTATGCAATTCTATGGCCCACTATTTAAGTTCGTTTTTAAAAACCTGAAATGGCTTTGGGTTATCTAGTGTAATGTGAAATGCACTATCATCTTAGCTAGCCTATCTGCCTCAATATTTCCAGGTATTCCCTGATGTCCTGGAATCCATATTATCTCTATGCTCCCACATCGCGTGTATGAGTTTATCTCATCCTTGCATTGTAGTACACACCGAGATTGAACCACATGATTCCTAAGGGCCTCGATGTCTCTCCTATTATCCGTAAATATACAAACCGGTAGTGTGTTATCGATTTCCCTTAGCCATTTTATCCCTTCCGTAATAGCCGCGATCTTACTTTGAAATACTGTGTTATGATCTGGTAGACGGAAGTATTTCTGATAGTTACGTCCCATGTCATAGAACCCGCCACCCGATCTGTCGCCAATCTTCGACCCGTCCGTGTACAGGTTGGTCATGGAGTTCACTGTGTCCGCATTCTCCCATTCTATACCTTCTGATATTATGGTGATGCAGTGTGTTTGTACATATCTTATAGGAATTTTGTCGCACAGAACTGTGTGAACATTGTTCCTCGGTAAGACGTGTATTATGCTCTGGTGTTTGGTTAAGTGTTCTTTTCTCAGCCACTCATCCATTACCATCAATCTTGTAGCAGCCAGGGCTGCTTCATACTTAACCTGTATATCAATAGGCGGTATTGATAGAATGTTTTCCATCGCCTTGGTTGATGTGGTTCTTATTGCTCCACAGATGCCGATACAGCACTGTCTCTGTATTTTTTGAAGATGTTTGATGTTCAACTTCTTTTCTAATGACGTCCACCATACTAACGAAGCGTACGTCACAATTGGTCTTACCACACTCGTATAGAGCCAGTGTGCCATTTTTGGGTTCATACCCCATTTGGACCCGATTGCCCTTCGACAATAGGTCCAGACTCTTTGGGTCCTGATTACCCTACTCTCTATATGGTCTTTCCAGGATAACCTCCAATCGAGCATTACTCCTAGATATTTGACCTTCTTGCTAATTTGTATTATAGTATTCCGAAAAACCGGTGGTTCCAGCTGTGGAATCTTCCGTTTTCTTGTGAACATACAAATTTCTGTCTTATTTCGGTTTACATTGAGACCGCTTTCTGTAGCCCAATTGTGAGCTAAATTTAGAGCCTCTATTGCCTTTCCGCAAAGAACTCTAGGATTGTTTCCCCTTATCAATATCGCTACATCGTCTGCATGGCAGACTAGAGCAAATCCTTCTTGGGATAATGCTTTCAGTAAGGTATTTATGGTTACCACCAACAGTAAGGGAGATAGTATTCCCCCTTGTGGTGTGCCGCAACACACGTTTGCTTCAATTCTTGTATCATTAACCTCACAACTTATCTTCCTGTTCCTAAGCATATGACTGTTCCATGCAGTCAATCTCTGGTCCAAGTCGAAGTTGCCCAGTGAGTCAATAAAACTCGTGGTCGAGATATTGTTGAAAGCCCCTTCTATATTGATAAATACAGCCATTGTGTATATACCCAATTCAAAGGTTCTTTCTATTTGATACACAGCTTCCTGTAGGGCCGTCTCAACTGATCTGCCCCTAATGTAAGCATGTTGCTTAAATTTCAGTAGGCTGTGCGGTATTTTTTCCTTCAACATTGTGTCCACAATCCGTTCCATCGTTTTCAGTAAGAAAGAAGTTAGGCTAATCGGTCTGTAAGCCTTCGGGTCTGCATAGCTCTCCTTGCCTGGTTTTGGAAAGAAAACGACTTTAGCCTCCCTCCATGCCAGGGGAGTATATACATTAGTAAGACAGATTGTGAATATATTAGCCAACCTATCCTCTATTTGGTCTATACTCTTCTGAAGAAGAGCCGGGAAGATGCCGTCAGGCCCTGCCGCCTTATATGGCGAAAAGCTCTTCACTGTTCTACGTACCATTTGAGTATCTATCATTATCCTTGGATTATTCATATTCCCCGGGGGGTCTACTACTTCCGGACGGCTCTCCCGCCCTGTGCGGAAGTGTGCCTCCACGAGAAATCCCAATAACTCCTCCATTGTCTCTGCCCTCCTACCCTCCGAGTCTACGAGTATCTCAGGTTGAGTATGGGTTTTCGACAAGAGTTTCTTTATTTTAGAAGCTTCACTAACGCTGTCTATCTGTTCGGAAAAACACTTTCAGGATTCGCGCTTGGCGCCCCTTATTTCATTATTGTACCTCTTCAGTTTATTTTTATATTCTTCCCAGTAAATTCCGAGTCCCTTCTACTGGCTCTATTAAAGAGCCTTCTGGCTTCTCTTCTGAGATTCATAAGTTGACCCGTCATCCAGGGTTTTTCTTTTGGGTTTCTTCTATATCTGAGTGGGCAACTGTCCTCATTGGATTCCCTAATATCAGTACTCAATCTTTCTATCTCTGAATCTATGAGCCCTAAAGTATTCGCTGGAGGTGTAGAGTCTCGGAGTCTGCTCTGTAGATTAGACCTAAATCTTGACCAGTCCGGTTTGGCCCTATTCCTAAATGTCATGGGGTTGGGATCAGGATGGTCTAATGTCATGAAAATATAACGATGATCCGAGAAGGAATGCAATCCCGACACGTGCCAACCGCTTACTTCATCAATCAACTTTTCTGAACATATTGTAATGTCAATAACCTCTTCTTTAATTCTGTTACTGAATATTAGTTCCTTTCCAGTATTTACTGTGAGGAGGTTATTTTCTATTAAATATTCAAATAACGCATCACCTCTCCAAGAGAGATAGTGCGAGTTGGCATCGCAGCCTATTAAGATATTTATACCTTTACTCCTTGGTGGAAGTGTCGGGAAGTCCGAGGGCAGATATAGTGAAGCCATTAGCATGTTCCGACTGCCATATATCAGAGTTGTGGCATCTGATATTGATAATTGTGGGGAGAGAAAGTTTAATCCCTTATGACATAGTATGCACGCCCTGGGTCTAGCCCCGGTTTTTGCATAAAAAAGTTGATAATTACAGTCGTTCAACCCAGAAACTTTGTCATTAATTGTCCATGGTTACAGTATGAACACAACGTGTATCTTACCTTTGTTTACTTGCTCCATCAGGGCTTGAGTCTCCGTTCTACTCCGATGGAGGTTTATCTGTAGTAACAACAGCATCTTTATCTAACAACTTTCTGGAGGGGTCTCTTGGGATACCCCTATATTTTTGGGCTCCACCTTATCTTCTTCGGCCTTCTCAGTCGGGCCTACTGCCCAGCCAACGGGAGTCTTCCCAACATTGAAGTATATGGTCGAGGTGGCAAAGAAGGCCTTCCCTCGTCATTCCTCGATGTAGGCCATGGACGCTTTGTCCAGACCCACCACGATTAAGGTGCCCTCCTTTGCCCCCTCGCGGTGGAAGATTTCCCACTTGCTCACATCGAGGCCTTTGTTCTGTTTGTTGATTATATTCGTTATGGCCTCGGTTTTCAGACTTCCACCCCAACCTTTTATATAAAAGGATGCCTTTGTTAGGACTGGGATTTCCGTCTTCTTCCCGAGTGAGAGTCCTCCACCTTCCCATGGTGCCTTAATTCTGTTTATTCGGTCTCGTAATATCTCTACACAGGAATCAGACTCCAGTTGCAGAACCATTACGTCCCAAATAAACTTGCAGTTTTCGATATGTTTTTGTGGGGCATTCTCATCCGCTGATAATATGTGCTCCACAATACATTCGTTGATAGCACTTTCCACCTCCTCATGGTTGTGCGCTGAAATTTTGCCAGATGGGTTGCTGGAATCAATGACAGCATAGCTTAGCTCTTCTGCCAGTTTCCTGTACGCCACCTTGGCATACGTTGGCCGCTCCTTAGCACACTTTTCATCGGGTTTTTTCTTCAGTGATTTAGAAGCTTCTGGAGCTTCTCCAACCACTGAAGATTTCCCCGACGCCAACGCTTGCTTGGAGGTACTAGCGCACGGAGTGGTCCCTACATCCTTTGAACCCTCCGTAGAGTTCCCTTTGGGATGTTTGGACCCTCCGCCCACTGTACCCCCTCCCAGCGGGGAGCCTTTAAATTTGAATTTTTTAACGTGGTCAGCAGTGCTCTGCTCCTCCGGCGAGCGAATTCTCTTGCCCTTCTCCATTGACATGGAGACGGGTATAGTCTTCACCTTCCTTTGAAGCGTCCTGCTGATTCCTACGTTTCATCTTCGCTCCTTTTCGTCTCTGAGCACCCGAAAGATTCCTCCTTTTCATGGTGAGTTTAGCTATGCTAGCACTTACTTCCTCGACCATTTTATCTAATTCAGAGGACTCTTTACTATTTTTTGGGTGGGAAGAATCAGTGACCTCGACCGTCTTTTGTGGCTGGGGATACTTTGCCATCACCCTTGGTGCCGATTCTTCTTCCCCTAGGCTTCTTGTAGCTTTAGCAACAGCGGAGGCCAAGTTACCCACGCCCGAAGTTGTTTCCTTACAGTCGGTTTTTGACGACGACCTGGGGCCTGTTTGCTCACCACCAATAGTCGCCGGTACTGAGTTATTTAGGCTCTGCACCGTAACTTTATTCTGTTTAAGTTTTTCTTCCATTTTTTAGTTAATTTTGGGTACCACCCTAGTTTGGTTTTGGTTGGTCCGCGAGGTATTACTAGAATCCCTTGGGTTCGGGTTAGTACGAGCGATCGATGTCCCGGGTGTGCTGAAACCCTGTTCACTAATGTGTCCAGTTTCTCATACCCATCTCGAGGTAACGATCGCTCACCCTAGCCCGAACCCTCCCTATCTGCCACCCGGGGACGCGTCCGATGGGCGCAAAACCAAGCAAACATCTCCACACGGACTGTTTGACTGTAAATAAATGAGGTTAAACACACAGTATGACTTATAAGAATTAGTTTCGTATTTATTATCTATTTACTTATTTTAAACTAAAATTAAATATTGATGCCATTATTATTGTTGTTGTTTATTTATTGTGTTCTATCATTTACAATATCTCATCTTTATTTATCCAAGAATTGTGCTCATTACCAAAGCCCAGCCACTTAACAACCACCTTATGTCCTTTAATTTTGAGAACCTTTTCAACTAGGTATGTATTTGGATATCTGGTTTTTGAAAGTTCTTCTTCATAGCATCCACCTTTTAATAGGATTTCCGTGATAATCTTCTAATATATATGTTGTAGGGTATGTATTTGGTACTCTTTTAATTGTAAAGATTTCTGTTGTCCAATTCGGAGTATAAAATTTTTCAAAAATGTTTTTAATATTTGCTCATGCGTACATAATCTCCTGATTAAATTTTGACATTTTGTACATCTTTAAATTACTGTATACTGTATTTAAAAGCTGTTTTTCATTTGTTGAACTTACTTTAATCGGTCACATTTTAATGGTGCGATGAATTTTTCTATTGTATGCATCAAGTAAATCTCTATACATCCAATTATATGAACCCTTAAAGCTAAGTTCTTTCCACATCATTCCTTTTAATGTTCTATTGAATCGTTCTACTATTGAGGCTTTCATAGTGCTATATGTTGAGTAGTGATTAATATTGTATTTATTCATCAACTGACTGAAATGTTTATTGAAAAATTCTTTACCATCGTCTATTTGCAAGTTTTTCGGTACTCGTCCCAATTTGAAAATATTCTACATTGCCTAGATTGTTTTAAATGCTTTCTTTCTTCTCAAAGGTACTGCCCAAGCAAATTTTGAGAATGTATCAATTACAGTTAGCAAAAATCGATAATATCTATTGTCTAAGGAATAATTTCCCATTTCAACTAAATCAGCTTGCCAGAGATCATCTATTCCTTTCATCACAACTCTACGACGTACAAAACGTTTTCGAGCCCGCTTATGCAATTCATTTACAATATTACTTTTTGAAGACATTTTATTTTTCCAGTCGCTGTTTTAAGTGTGTTGTGATCTACTTGGTGCACTTTCAGCTATTGATACGAACATGTAATTTTCTATTCCATAAATTTTTTCTCGTAACTCTTCAATTTCCATATCAAAAAGTGATTTATTATCATCCATTTTCTTATTGATATCCTGCAAATGAGCATTAAGATTTTCTAAGTGGAAAGCTACTTCTTGTTGCTGTTCTTTGAGTTCAGTTTGCAGAAACAATTTACTGATAACATCGTTTTCCCCCAGAGCGTTTGCAACATTTTTGATTCTCTTGTATTGGACATCAATGTTTTTGTTCGTATCCATAAAGAAGCCCAACAACTTAGGTGCATTTTGGTTGAAATTACTTCACTTCTATCGTTAATATAATGCCCAAATTTATCAACGGACATGTTTTATATAAAAAGTCTATGTATGTATATAATTTATATACGTGAAGCTAAGTAGTTCGTCAATAATTGAGACAATTTCGTTGTTGTGATTAGTATGGCCTGCAGACTGTAGTGCAAGCAGTAGTCTAAGTCGATCTACCAACTCGGTTGGATCATCCCAATATATATAGTTTGGATTATGAGGGTTAAACTGCATCAAACCCCTTCCTAAATAATTAGTTTTTGTTACATCTGATGAGCTTGTAATATTTTCTCGTTTGAAAAGTTTTCCAATAATATGTTTGTACTTATGGGCTTTGCTCCCTTTGATTTGACCATCAGACTTATAGTCTCTCCTGTGAGCATTGGTAGTAAGTAATATTTTTTTATAGATTTCAAGATCGATTTTGTCATAATTTTTTGGTGTTTTATGAAACATTAAAGAAAACAGTCCTGGCGTGAGATCCCATATTTGTCCACTAACCTGTATCTTATCTTGATTTAACTCGATGATGCTATTACCAAATCTCCATTGTTTATTATTATCTTTCTGTGGACCATAGTTAGTATCTAGTTCGTTTCTCGATTGCAATAGTCAGTATAACTTTCTTCATTATTAGAATTTTGTGAGTAAAAGTCATCTTTATCATAATCACTGATACTTTTACTATTCGATTGTTTTAACATTTTTTTTCAATTAGTTTCTTGGGCGTACTCGTTTCCAATTTTATTGTTGAATTCTGAGGATGAAAACTGTCATTGTCATCAATTCCAGCTTCCTTATCATTCGGTTCTCTTTTAACCGGTCTACCAACGTATTTAGAACTATTGACAAATTCTTTTAGAGGATAGGCTTGAATGTATCTCTTAATTTTCATGTGAATTTATTTCACCAGTTTTTATACTTCGAAGCTTTTTCTTCAAGATATTTCTTGTAGTCACCAAATCTTTAAGAATTTGTTCATTCATTTCAGCTATCAGGTCAGTTCAATAGGAAGCAGATCAGGTTATCAGATCAGCTAACCTGTTATCAGATCAGCTTATCAGGTCAGTTTAACAGGTATCAGATCAGCTTATTAGGTCGGTTTAACAGGTATCTGATCAGTTACAATAATCGCATGTATAAAGTTTAAGCCAGATTAAATATTGGGTAAATTTGATGAACAGTAAATTATATTATGATGAAGTAATCAAATGACTTTCTGTAACGACCATTGTTTAGTTCATTATCTTTACTTATCATCAAAAATCCGTTTTTTTTTCTTCCAACATTCTCCACAAATTTGTTGAAACATTTCAAAGTTCATATCGCTGGCAACGTGATCATCATATACATGTTTCATATATGTCGCATCTTGTTTAAACATAATAATTACATTAGCATTCTCTCTTTTCAAATGTTTTGGAATCCGCGTGTAAGTTTGACACAAGTAAAGTAAGTCTACGTTCTAGACAAACCATACAAAAATATGCATGTATATTGTTTTGCTTTTTACATGCAACATCATCAAAAATCATAATTTAATTGCTTTTAGCTTCACAAGGAGGAACAACGTACTCATTATCCGCGAATGTGTAGTATTCCATTCCTTTAATTGGTGAAATAAATTTTTTTAGGTATTCATATTTAGGTTGATATAAAGATTTTGAGTACAAGTAAATATTTTCCAACTTGACACCATTAGGACTTTCCAGCAAACTAATCATTATGTTACTTTATCCACAATTTGAAGGACCAACTGCTAATGCTCGAATAGAATTTGTTAACAAGGAACTATGTCTTATTTTTTTTACTGTCATTTGAACAAATATCAGCATTACGAACTAAAATATTTTTGTGTTGTTTTACGAAGCGCATTTTAATAACTACTTGTGATATTTGCAAACAATATCTTTTATTGTAGATTAAAATAATATGGTTGTACTTTATAACAAAAGTTTTAGTCACAAGCAAACTATCTTTGGCCCAGGTACTCATTGGGTAGCATACTATAAAAACAAGAATGAAAAACAATATTTCGACAGCTTTGGAAATTTACAACCTCCTTTAGAATTAATCAAATCTTTAGGTAGAAATACTGAATACCACTACAATCAATATCAAAACTTTAATACATATAATTGTGGCCTGTTATGTTTGAAATTTCTTTATGAAATAACCAAAGATATTAACTAAAACACAATCATATATATTTTTGTAATTCAAAACATTTTCTCTTTTTATTATTTTTTTTGTTAATTACAAAATATATGCACATAAAAGTTTTTATTTTTTTACTGCCAAACGGGGTACTGAGAGTTTGGTATAAAAAACTCATTCATCTCACTATCAGGGCTGAAAATCAGCAAATTTTCAAAAAAATATCGGCATTATCGGCAATTTAATTTTTTTAAATCGGCAAAGAATCGGCATTATGTTTTATCTTATTTTTACATATAAAATTTTTTTTATTTAAAGAGAACAAAAGCAATTCAATAATAAGCAATTTAAAATAAACGATTTATGGTTTTATTCATTTAGAATGACTTTTACTTACAAGAAATACAAAAGATAAACTTGGTTTTTATAGAATGGTATAAAATAATTAAGTTAAAACATACAAGTCTTTTCCAATAGTATTTTAGAACTTTGCTATTATATTTCAGAGTTTCCTCTCTAGATACGACTTCCAAAATACAATTAAAAATTTAGAATATTACCTAATATGTAACTGTAAATTCTCAAATTTTTGAACAAAATTCTTATATATTATTAAAAAATTCTGAAAAATGTGGTTTTTATAAATGAATTATAAATATCCAATTTGGACATTGTTATTAAATCGTTATTTATTTCGATGTTGAAGCAATCAGAGTTTCTCAGTTTCAAACAATCCTTAGAATGAAGAATTTTTCCTTCTTTTTTTTTCTAAGAAATATCGGAATTTCGTTTTGTTAAGATTCACTTTACTAAATGTACGCTCAACGTCTGCTTATGAAAGTGGAAGACTAAAATAAAGTGAATATATTTAGTAGGTATTGGTAAAGCTACAGCTTCAATTCCTCGTTTTATTTCTGAAATTTTTTTACAAAAATATTGCACATTTGTTTCAGACTTTTGAAAAAAATCTTTAAAATTCAAAAATTTCAATTCAGACTCCAATATTTGTCTTACGGCAATTGAAAATTTAATACGAATTTTGGAAACTTGTCTACAATTTTCAATTATGAATTTGGGATTAACTATATATAAATATATAAAAATCAATAACAAGGCAATTGTATTGCTATTTTACTATTAAGCTTGATATTTCAAATAACTTATGTTGTTATAAGTATACATGCTGTCACTTCATGTCATATATGTACATATGTATGTCTATATGTATACATATGTATGATTGTGAAAAATCTTACTTGTTATGGTTGTCCTCTTTACTTCTTAGTAAAACAGATTTGTGATTTTTGTTAAATATTCTTTGAACAATGTAACAAAAAAACAAAAAAGGAGAATTAAATAATAATGTAACCACACCATTATTAAAAAATCTTCGTTTTTAGGGGGTAAATCAAATTTATCATTTGAAAGATCATCTAGTTCGACATCTGTTAATATATCGTATCGGTTGGGGAGAAACATTATATGGTTTTCCAGTTCAAGTTGAACTCTTTCCCCATACTTTGTTGTTACTCGCATTGCACGTACGATGGTGTATTTGGATGATTCATCTAAATCTTGTATATGGATTAAGGATTTTGTATTACAGGCATTGAATTTGCTTATTAAACTCATTGCTCTATAAATGTTTCACAACTTATAAGTTTGAACTTAAATTTCGAATTAATCTCGATATAAGCTTTCTAGACTTTAAGAAGTCTAACTCAAAATTATTAAGCAATGATATTAGATTTTTGTGTGTGTGTGTGTGTGGGAGAAAGGGAGCAAAAGAATAGATGAATAATAAAATCCATTGTTAGAAGCAGATAGAGAGATACATACATATATACATTTTTGAGTCCTTTACTCTAAATTTTGAATTTGTTTTCGGAGTGGAACGCAGATTTAGTTTTATAAATAATATAGCATTTCTCTTACAACTTGTTCGTTGAAAACAATTATTAGCAGAAAACTAACAGTCAAAAAGATCGGAAGTAAATTTTGGTAGTAGTGTAAAATATTCAATAAAAAATCATGAGTGGGATTAAAAACAAGCTCGCACAATTCTTTGTTGATTTTGAGGGATGTCAACTATACGAGCACAGGGAAATGGTGAAAATTTTATTCGATATGTTGGATGAAAACGATGATTTTGGTATAATGGAAGATGAGGACAAGGACGATGGTCACTTTAAGTCTTGTTCATGCAGCCATCCAGATTGTCAGGAAGGGCCAGAAACCTGCAGGTGCTTAAGAAAAATTATGATAAATCATTTAATTAATTCGTATTATGTAATATTTCAATGAAACTAAATAATAAATCACAAAACAAAACAAATTCTGAATGTTTTTTCATTTTAAATATATTTGTACAATTTTTGTTTATTTCTCTTAACAATACAACAATTTTTTCACTTATTAATAGATTTCACTACTTAACTATATATATAAATTATTATTTACAAATAGGGATACACTTGTAGCATTGGTTCTTCCTCTTCTAGTCTTGAAAATTCCTACAGTAGCATGTCAAGTTCATAATCGGGATTAGTTTTCTCGATTCGAAAATGATACCATGCATATGTACTCATCTTATCACTTTTTAATTTTCTTCTATCGTCTGCATAATTTAACACTACTTTATTTATTTCATTTGTGTAAATTTGATGAGATTTTGATTTAAATATTAACATGTCATCATATAGAGTAGACTTATTAAATAAACAGTTTCTATAAGAAGTTGTGTCCTACTTATCAAGAATGCATTTCTTTACCCCTTTCGATTTTTTAATATCATTTGAAACTGCACTCTAAAAGAATACATCTTTGATCTGAATCCTACAAACTCCTTCATTATTTTTCCACAATTCTCATCCTTCATCATACCCAACACCTTTTTGTTTACTAGAGGGCGTGTTAAACTTAGGGACAACGTCAGTTTTTATGTCAGCGTAAAAGTCTTCTGTTTTTACTGTGTAAATGAAAGAGTCAGTGTACATATAATTCAGTAATAAGTTTGACTTGAACTTTGATTGCATGTATCAGTAATGAAAATCATACATTTTCCATTTGGAGTGCTTAAGTACACAAAATCCTAAATACATAGGTTTATTATAATAGGTTTTTACTCTCTTCATTTGAATTGCTACCATATCCTCAGAAATTATTGACAAACTATGAAAATTACGTTTAGATATCCAATCTTGAGCTCTGAAATGATTACAGTTTGCCTTATTCCAGTTCGTAACTATTCGTACATCTTTTCTCGTCTCCATAGTCTTACCATATACTGCGTTATTTAGCAATTTGAAGAAATTTTTCTCAAATGCGTTTTTTGCAGTGGCTCTATATTTGGTGTTTAAGTGTATATAAATTTTAAACCAGGTTGATTGTTTATAAGTGAGAATCCGATGCAATTTTTTTAGAACTAGACCATACTTCAAACATTATTTGAGAACTCTATAGTGTATGACGTAATTTAGTGTGCTTTATTTACTGAATTTTTTTATTTTCCGGACAGAATGGAAGATCATTGTGGAAGTCATGTAAATAGGAAGGATAGTCCAAAGTAACTTCATAGAAATATCCATCACTTGAACTATCATCTATGGTTTTAGGATCCAGATTTAGCTCTTCAGCTGATAGCCATCTGAATCCGCCATAAGGTAGATACTCAGACAAAGCCTAACCGTAGAGGTTATTTGCGTCTAAATACACAATAAATTCTGAGGGCTTCTCTCTATCGAAATCAGGTAAATATTTGTTGTCAGTCTTTGAATATCGGTTACTGCCTTCTACAAGTCCACCTCGTATTGTACATATCTATGTCCGTCCAAAGCTCTAGTTATATATGTGTATACTTTAGCATAGCATCCCTCGATAGTCCTGGTGCAGTGTAATATTGACATGGATCTAGGTGATAGATATTTTTACAAACTATAAATAAACGTCCATATAATCGTGCAAGGTTTTGTAGCTGAAAACATTCCAAACTTCTTTCGCATGCTCATAGTCTTCAATCGAACACTCCTTATTATTGAGGTGATTGACGAGATCTTCCCTTGCTGGAGGCTGACCTACCTTAAATTTTTCAAAATAATTTAAGAAATCATAGGAAATTTTGTTTTAAATTGTGTTTTAATGATGTGAAAGTCTTGCTCTGAAAGATTATTAGCTAAAGATTCTAAACTTTCGGGCATAAAACGAATTGTGTCTAAAAATCTAAGTTCAAGGTTGTAATTGTCGGTCATTTTTGAAAATCTAGATAGTGATATGTATAATTCTTTGTTGAGCGGAATGACGTTTATATTTGTCAGATTTTTTACCCAACTCTTTAACAAAAAGATGTGAGTCATAAGATGAATAATTGTGGAAATAGATTGATATAAATTTTGGAATTTGAAATTTTAAATTGCATATATTATGAGCAGCTCCTCTAAATTTACCACTTATGCGGCAGTGATCTCTCACTCTATCATTGCCCAGATATTTATGACAAATGTGACAATTTATCGTATTTCGAAAATTAAAATTTTTGAAAGGAGATAAATTATCCATTCGGTTCTTGTTTTTGAAATAATCATTGTAAATATTTTCCCAATCGCTAATTATACAATCTACAAACTTTTCGCCTGCATCTTCCCCCGTATATATTTTAAACTTATCTAACTTATCATTATGCTTACATTTATTATAATAACTAAAAGCACAAGGAATGTGCTTTTTGCTATACCTACTTTTGTCACTTACTCTAATACTAGTATCCTGCAATACGCATTCAAAATCTGCATATACAACAAATGGTACATCCATCTGTCGTTGATGGTCTTTGAAGCGTAATGTAGACTTGTCCTCTGATGGAAGCTCAGACACAATTTGTCCACATTCCAATTTATGTTGCTCCATAGACCTACCATTGTGAGTATATTGCAGACAGCTGTTGCAAAACAACAGTTTTCTGCAGTGTTTAGTGGTCTGACATTTTAAAAGTTTGTGGAAGGAAAAAAGATATAAATATGCAATCAATATATTTATATGTGCGTTAGTGTATATGTATATTTCTGTACTTACTTTGATATGTGTTTAATAAAAATAAAGTGATGGTATCCTTCAATATTTTCTAAAACTAATAAATTTACATGCCTATGTTTTTCTTCCTTGGTGTTGTGGTACGGCCCAACAACTTCGTTTCTTTAATTGCTATATCCGAATACATTAACGCTAATGTCAAGATTGCGTACTTCAAATGCCTTAACACTTTTTATTTCTAACGGGAACTTTAAATTTGTAAAATCAATTTCAATCCCGTTTTGCAAGTGAATAATATCAGTGCTAATGTCTGCAATACTGTATGAGCTGCACCGTTGTCTGGGTTTAATATCAGATGTATCCAGTGCAGATATAATGGCCCATTTAAAACAATAAATGTCATTGTTTTCAACATTTGTTCAGGCCATTTTACTTTTTAATTGCTCTGGCGTACTAATCCAACTTGATCCTCTCACCAAAGCTGACTTATTTACTGCAACTTCAAGACGAACAAGTCTAATTAAAGTACAGTCAGAATCCCGTTCTTGAATTCGGACATTTTGTTGTGGATTTCTTGTAATTGTTTTGGTATCATTTCCTCAAAATCATCTCCAAAGCACAAAAAATCCATTTTCGCTCTATGTGAAATAGTACACAGTTCCATATCATCACCAACAATTTTAATATACTCCCCAATAAGAGTAATATTAAACTTAATAATATTATGCATTGCTATACTATTTTCAAGCCTTTCCTTGATGATAGATCTATTTTCCTTGACAGCATCTTCAAATAACAAGCAGTCTTTGCTTATTGAAATTTCATATGTCGCAATATTGTTCTTAAATGCACTATTTATTATGAAATATGTAAGATCATTTGTAGCTTGCTCCTGCTGTTCATTCAAAGAACTAGATATATCCATTTCCGCTTCATTTTGTGCATAACGTTGACTTATATCCATATCTCTATGTTCATAATTGTCAGCTGGTTGAGGAGGATTTTCAAAGGGCCAATAGCTTGGATAGTAATTGGGGATATTATATTCCTGCAACTGCAAGGGTGCTGTATATTGAAACGGATAATATGCATATCCTTGTATCTGGACTGGATATTGAACATTGTTCCAGGACATTGGGTTGTATGCATATGTTGGGGGTTGTATGGACTTTTGCACTTGTTGATATGTTGTTATGGGGTTGTATCCAGATTTTGAGGATTGTATGGACTGTTGATATGTTATTATGGGATTGTACGCAGATGTTGGGGGTTATATGGACTGTTGCACTTGTTGAGGTTGAACATGACCTTTGCAATGTTCCAAATAGGATTTTTGGTATTTGTATACCTTATTACAGATATTGCAATTGAAAACTGATGAAATCTTTTTTTTATATATTTATTTAGGTTTATAAAATTATTTTGTATATAGTATTCTTTTTATTAAAAATTATATTGATTGCTTGAATAACAAGTAATATTACAAGGATTTTTATATATATTAATATTCTGTCTTTGCTTAAAATATATGACACTTTTTTATTTTTAATATACAAATAATATTTGTTTGACGATCTTTATGTATTTATTTTCTATCTTAGATTTATTATTAACACACAAGGATTTTTTTAATAGTCACGACTTGTTACTTTTGGATACAGAAATGTACTGAATTCTATCCTAGAAAAATTTTAATTAATATGAATTTGTGAGAATTTTGTGTTGGTATAGTACGCTTCATTCCAACAAAGTATTTTGCGTTACTTTTCAAGAGTAGCGTATCTGTTGATAGAAACGGTTGATTAAAAAATGAGAAAAAAACTTTTAGCACCAAAATATATTTGTAAAAGAAGTTGTGTATGAAGTTGCTACGTAGACAAAATTTATATAAACAAATATTTTGTGTGTGGTATATACAGAATAGAGAGAAATGCGTACATGCCTAAGCATGCGAAGCCGCTACCTAAAAAGGAATTTTTTTATATAAGACATATACCGAATGCCGAGGCATGCTTATGCATGCATATACGTTACAAAAATTTTGTACTGAAAGAACTGAAACGTGTACAAAATTTATGTAAACAAAAAACATTAGATATGTGATATACATAGTATACGGACACATGCTTATGCATGCAGATATGTACGTCACAAAATTTTGTAGAAAAAGAAGCTGCTACGTGCGTGGACAAAGCATTGTAGTAACTGATAAACTACAAAATTTTTGTAGCTTAAAAGTTTTCAAAGTAGAATTATAAGATTTTGAAGTTGAGCTTTTATTTGTATAATGAAGCCCTTCTGGTACACACCATTATGTATAAATATTATAAAATCATTTGCGAATGCTTAACAACAAATAAATATGTGTGTATGTTTACACAACGGCCTTTTTATTTCAAAAAATATGTACTTATGCTTGTACAGCAGGAAAGCAAAAGTGAACTGTCGTACAGTCACATCAATCGTCAGACACACACACACAGACAGTCTGCCTGACAGACAAAGATTCCAATCATAACACAAACATAGCACACAGAAAAATAGAGAAATCACGCCATTCGGAACACCACATAAACTCCATCGATAAACGTCATACATAAAATAAACGAATTCAATATAAATATAAACAGGAAATCAATTTTCAATGTCGCCAAGATCAAAACAATTGAATTTTCTAATATATGAAATAAATAAAGTTAAAAAAAACCACTGAATTGTTGGACGACAAATCCTAAGTAAACACAGCTAAGTTTTAATAAGCAAAAAATAAAAGAAGAAATCTAACGAGAAGAAACGAGCCAAATGTATTAGGGCCATCCCTATATAACTACAACACTTTTGAAATAGTGTAATTCCTAAAAATTCTTTTATGTTTTATTATTCACAAGGCGTACACAGTATAAATAGACAGACCGAAATTCCCACGCTCACATATGGATGCACATGTATTCTCAAGATTACATATGGACGGACAGAAGTGCCCAAGCTCACTTACGGACGGACAGAAGTTCCCACGCTCACATATGAACGGACATGTATTCTCAAGGTTGTTTATTAAAAAAAAGAACAACAATGTGCTCTCCCCTATTAAACCGTGGGAAAAATACACACGCACAAATTTTGATAAAACTTGAGAATTTTGGCAATTAAAATTTAAAAAATTTTTATATAGTTTGATAATAATTTGACAATTTTAATTGTCCTGCCACATACGGCAGATCTTATCAAATAAGTAAAAATACAAATCAATTCTTAAAAAAAAGTAACAAAAAAATAAATAAATAAATAAATGCAAAATATTAAAGTAAACCAAATATTACTAATAATAATTAATTTTTTTTTTCTATATAAACATTTTTAAAAAGGTGTAAATATTTTGATTAAAATATCCAACTCTCTTGATTGAACCAAAATAAATGTATCCTTATTTATATTATATTTTACACAAAATCTAAATGTTTTAGTGCATAATAACGTAATATAATTTATAGAAAGGGTTGTTGCATATGACAATATTTCTTAAATAAAAAAGAATATTACTATGATTTCCCGTGAATTCCTCAATAACTTATTTCTAATACAAAATCAATTATAATGAATTAATTTATATTTCAATTCAACTCATATTTAAGACAAAATGAGTTCAATTAAAATAAAGCAGATCACAGATCCATTAAAAAAATCATTAAATAACAGCTCCGCCGTCTATAAAGAGTTTTGGCGCTAATTTTGTAATCTACTAATCATCTGCACCAATAAAATAAAATTTGTTGATACTTAATTTTTCAATAATATATATACATATATATACATATATATATATATATATATATATATATATACATATGTATATACATATACTTTTATATATATATATATATATATATATATATATATATACATACATACTATATATTATACAATTATATATATATATATATATATGTATATATATATATATATATATATATATATATATATATATTATAATGGAGTATCTGTATTTTCCTTTATTTACTTACAAAACGTGTTATCAGATCGAGTTACAATTTTATAAGAAGGATAAAAACGGAAATGCAATCAAGGTAGGGCTGCATTCCAGCTGTCAAGAACGAACCCTTGGAGTTGCCATATTAATGGTAATGGTTACAGGAGTTACCATATTACAGATCACTACAATCTCGGCCGACCTGACTAAGCAATCGAGCTCGATTGCGACGGATCTTCTAAAAGCTCGTCCTCCAAAAATTCGTAATCTTCGTATTCACTTGTGTTGCCTTCAGTATCTTTTGTATCTTTTGTGTCCTTTACTTCCACCCATTTCTTTAAGCGACTTGAATCTATCACACCTTTGTAAGGTAATTGAGTTACCTGACAATTTTCCACGTCCACTATTTCGTAACGATCATTTCCTAAGTACTTTTGAATGACATATGGGCCACGGTATTTTGGTAATAGTTTTTTATTAATCCCTGGGGTTGTTACAACATTTTTCAAAACTACCAAGTCCCCAAGTTCGAAAGATTTTGCTGGGTTGTGATGATTGTGGAAATACTTTAAATTATTTTCCTGAGACTTTCTAATGGCTTCCGATGCATCTTTTCTCATTATTTGCAAATCTCTATTGTCCTCACCATATGCGTCTTGCAAATATTCTGTCAGTTCATCAATAGCTTCACCCCGTTGGTCGACTCCAAAGAGTAACATGGCTGGTGATTGCTTGGTAGAGCAATGGAGTGAATTGTTAATAGCGAATTCTACTTGGGCTAGCTTGTCTGTCCAATCAGAATATTCCACTGATTCAGACAGTTTAGCTAGCATACCTCTTAAATCCCTATTTATTCTTTCAACCTGTCCATTCGATTGGGGTGACGCAACTGACGTTTTTACATGTGTTATATTTCTTTCACTAACAAATCTACTAAATTTATCAGAGGTAAAGCAGGTACCCCGGTCACTAATAATTCGCCTTGGTCGACTATAATCACTGAAATATTTTCGCAAAGCGCAACACGCTTCTTTTGTTCCAGGTGAGTTGACAGCATAAAGCCTGGTGAACTTTGTAAATGCGTCCACTATTACTAATATATGTATACGTTTCGATATAATTGCTGGTAACGGGCCAAAATGATCAATATGTAGGGTATCAAACGGTATGGCCTTCTTTTCAATACTATATAAATTTCTTTCGTTTGGCCTATGCGGGCCAGAATAGTAAATACACTTTAGGCAATTTCTTGTGAATTTATTCAACTTATCTTTCATATTTGGGAACCAATAGTGTTTGCCTATTCTGTCTAAACATTTCCCTATTCCCATGTGTCCATATTTTTCGTGAGTCATCCTCATTATATTGTCTTCTAATTCTTCGGGTACATATAATTGCCTCTGTCTTTTGTTACCCAACCTAAATACTAAACCATTTTCTAAAGAAAAATCATTTCTATCCCCTTGCTCCAGTTCATTCTTAATTTCTTGTATTTTCGGATCTCTGGATTGTGTAATTTGAATGTTCATGTCGACTTCGTTTTCTTCAATAATTGCTATAATTGGCTCTCGACTGAGGGCGTCAACGTGAGTCATTAGTTCTCCTCTTCTATGCCTAATGCTATAATTAAAATTTTCTAACTCTAATGCCCATCTGGCAATTCTGGGGTTTATTAATTTTTTTGCTTAAAGTTAGCGTGAGAGAGTTGCAATCGGTCACTATAGTAAATGGAATACCCTCCAGATATATGCGGAATCTCCTCAAAGCATATATTATTGCCAGTGTTTCCAGTTCAAAACTATGATATCTGGACTCCGGTGGGGAAGTACACTTCGAATAGTAAGCCACAGGGTGAAATTTACCATCGTCTTGTCTCTGTAAGAAAACCGAACCGTAGCCCTTAGAACTTGCATCAGTATGCAACTCTGTTTCGCGTTGCTGGTCGTATATAGCCAGAACCGGGGCATTTATCAATCGGTTTTTGAAATCAAGAAAAGCATCTTTACATTCATTTGTCCAAGTGAATTCCACAGATTTTTTTAATTTTCGCAAATACGAAAACAGCCCTAAGCATCGCTCCACTCCTTCAGAGTTCGTTGGCATAGGATATTCACTTATGGATCGGATATGGTCATCGTTGGGTCTGATGCCATTTTCATTCACATGATATCCCAAATAATTTAATTCTCGATATGCAAATTTGCACTTACCTACATTAAGTCTCAGTCCCACCTTATTTAAAACTCCCAAAACGTCCGACAATATTTGTAAATGTTCTTCAATAGTCTCTGTTGCGATGCTAATGTCATCCAAGTACACTACAATCTTACCCGCTTCAATAAAATCCCTCAACACCTTATTGATAAAACGTTGAAAAACCGCACCAGCATTTTTAAGGCCGAAAGGCATATAACAATATTCATATTGCCCCAGGGGAGTGACGAAAGCCGTGTATTTGATTGAATCCTCATGCATCGGTACCTGGTGGAAGCTATTTTCTAAATCTCAGGTCGAAAAACATTTTTTATTGCCTAAATAATCCAAGCAATCTTCTATAATAGGCAGGGGATAGTTATCCTTTAGTGTAATTTTATTAAGCGCCCTATAGTCAACGCACATCCTTAGTTCTCCGTTCTTTCTCCTCACTAACACAATTGGAGAAGCGTAGGGCGAGTCACTAGGACGTATACTCAAAAGCTCATCTAGTTTTAATTTAACTTCGGACCGCTCGCGGTATGACAAACGCCTAGGACAACTATAAACTGGCACATCATTTGTTAGTCTAATCTCCATACAGTAATCTATCGGATCCGTTTCAGAAAATAATTTGTCAAAATATTGACTATCCAACGTAGATTTAATTGCATGAAAATTTTTTCTATCTAGTTCGTTATTAATGTCCACAGTCCTAACATCCCCCACACTACAAAGCACATCCATAATTTCTTCGAAACCCTCGTTTTCTTCAATAATTTCCAAATCCATAATATTTTCACTATCATTTATTTTATTTTCCAAAGCACTTTTGTTGTAATCGTTAAAATTTTCCTTTTCGGTTGGAATAATACAGCCGATCATAGTAATTATTTTATTTCCAACGCCACGAAATGATGTTAATTTTCTTTCATTGGACACTGAAAACGGCACAAACGATTCACTTATACAACTAATTGGGCTGCCCGTATCAAATAAAGAAGAGATGTTAATTACATCTGTGCGCTTGTTTGGTTTTCTGAAGGCAACACTTACCAGTTGGAATGCATCCACATCCTTCTCATTTATGGCACCAACAGCTGCGGTCTTCTTTTTTGGACAATTCTGGTGGAAATGTCCCACCTCGGCACACACGAAACATGAATTTGGCGGGCGTCTGGGCTTTGGGCACTTGCTTTGGTAATGTCCGAACTGCGAACAGTTGTAGCAGCGGACATCGGCTTCAGTTTGTTTGGCATCAGTTTTTTCGGAAGGCGGCAGGGCTTTTTGTTGGCTCAATGTCTTAACTTTCACACTACGCTGCTGTCGGCGGCATTCGTACCTGTCTAGGCGTCGTATAAGGTCATCCATATTGCTGGCTCCATACAAAAAATGAACTGCACCGTCGTTATGAGGCACGCCATCAATTATAAAGTCCACCACTTCCTGCTCTGATATGTCCGCTTTAGATGCAATTGCTTGCATATTGACCACATAGCTGAGGCATGATTCGTCATTATTCAGAGTCCTGTTCTGCAACTGTCGATAGACCTCTTGACGGGATATAGTGCGTGTGAACATTTTCAGTAAACATTCTCTTAAATCATCGTATTGCAACAGGCCTAAATTTGAAACATACTGTTTCGCCGTCCCCTCCAAACGTCGGCGTATTGCTACGCACTTATCCTTGTCAGACAATGTGCCTGCGTAGTGCTCAAATTGTGCAATCCACCTACCTATGTCCATATTGTCGTCACCATTAAACGGAGGAACGGCAGCATCTAATTCCAATAAGTCTAGTCTACGACTAGGCGACTGATATGACAGCCCTTCTTCTAAGGCACGTATTTGTAGTTGAAGTTGCAACATCTGCAGCCGAAGTTGAAGCGTTTTTATTTCCTCCGCCGTGGAAGCAGCAGCTCCAGCTTCTTGTGCAGCAGCAGGCACCGAGAGTTTGGGTATAGTTCCGGTTGCGGAAACTATGAAATTTGATGAGTTAAAAGTTCAACAGCTGAAAAAAGAGCTCAGCAAGCTGGAATTGCCAACTGCGGGTAATAAGGCTGAACTGCAGAAGAGGCTGATAGATGAATTTAAGAATCGCGGCATGGACATCGGGACATACGAGAGTTTGAGGACAAAGACGATGTGCAGGTATGCCCTCCTGCCACGACCAGCAGCATGGACATAAATTCAATGTTCGCTGCTATGATGATCGAAATGAAACAGAACTCTCAGCAGATACAGGAGGCATCAAGGGTCAACAGTGAAAAGCTTTTAGCCGAAACTCAGCAGATGCAGAACAAGCTTGTTGCCGAAATAACTGAAATAAAACAAAACTCTCAGCAGATGCAGGAGGCATCAAGGATCAACAGTGACAAGGTTGTAGCCGAAATAACTGAAATAAAACAGAACTCTCAGCAGATGCAGGAAAAGCTTGTAGCCGAAATACTGGAGTCAAATAAAGCCATGACCGAGACCCTGGTAGAGGTTTCTGACGCCATTAACAGGAGGGTGGATTCTAATGAGAATAAATTCTCAGAGCTGACGGATAGAGTCCAACATCTAGAAAACGGTTGCCTGGAACAGCCTGCAAAGGAGTTTGAAGAGAAATTGCATGCTCTAGAGGACAAAATGCATAACCTGGAGTGTAGTGGCGGGCCAGTACGAGCAGTTGCGGAAGTTTCTGCGCGGATAAAAGCGCCGTGCTTTGACGGCAGCGTACCATTAGGCATCTTTAAATTCCAGTTCGAGACGGTTGCTAGCAGAAATGGATGGGATGCTGAAGAAAAGGCCATAGCGTTGATCTTGTCCTTAAAGGGTACAGCAGCAAAGGTACTTGAGACGGTGCCAGTAAGCTGCAGAAACAACTATAATGAAATAATGGCAGCATTGCAGCGCAACTATGGTGGTGAGCACAAGCGCGATTTATACAGAATGGAATTGCGATGTAGAGTTCAGAAGCCTAACGAATCTCTACAAGATTTCGTAATGGAAATCGAGCGTTTAGTGCAGCTCACATATCCAGGCGAGAATCACCCGTTCCTGGACCACTTTAAAACTGAGGCTTTCGTTAACGGCATTCGCGACTCTGATGTTAAACTGGCAGTGTACGCTACGTAGAAATCCACTTTCGCTAAAACTGTGTCATTTGCGCTGGCTCAAGAGACTGCCAGGATGGTTTTCAAGCCACAGATATATAAAGTGCGGAATGTGGAGGTTTTGTCTGAGGAGGATAACAACCTAGTGGCTAGCGTTAAGGAGGCAATGCGACAACTGCTGGCAGAAAATGCTATCAAAGAAAAGCCTAAGTGCTTTAACTGCGGAAGGATCGGTCATTTTCAGCGCAGCTGCAAAGCACAAAGGAAGAGAGGTAGATCTGTTTCGCCACCAAGAAACAGCAAACGGGTGAACCAAACAATATCACAAGAGTCCCCGTTAAACTAAAACGAGCTAGCACTAAGGGGCAAGAGCTAGCTCTCACAAACGAGGGCCCCACAATCTCCATATCAGTGATGCAGCAGAAAAATAGCAACCTCACTGCGTCCGGACACATCAACGGGAAAAAGCACGTACTTACCATAGACACAGGGGCATAGCATTCAATAATAAGGCCCGATATAGTAAAGGGGAAATGCGAGCGGTTAAGCAATATACGGCTACGTACAGCTACTGGAGAGCCTGCTACTGTCTATGGTAAGATTGAAGTGAAGGTGACTATAGCCAACATCAACGTGAGACATGTGTTTATTGTTGCCGATATTGTCGATGAGGTTATTATTGGAGCCGATTTTATGATTAATCATGGCATTAGTCTACATATGGGACAACAGATGATGATTTGGCGTAATGTGGAAATACCCCTTAATGTTGGATATGACAACAAACCGCAAGTAACAAGAGTATTTGCTATTGAGAGTCAGACAATACCGCCGCAGTTTGAAACAGTCATATGGGCGCGGATGAAGGGAGATTGTAAGGACAATCGGTTGTGGGTTGTAGAACCGGCAGATCAAAAGAAAGAGCTTATAACAGCGAAAGCTCTAGTGAAAACTAGTAAAGGAGGAATAGTCCCTATAAGAGTGCTTAACTTGTCAGACCATGAAAAAGTCATCAAAGAAAATTCCGATGTTTGCCAGTGTACTCCAGCAGAGGCAATAATAAACTACGAGAAGAAGATAGAGCCTACTAATTCGTCCGCAAAAGAACGTGAACAATTTGAGTAATACTTAGAGAAATGGGTAGCAGATCTATCAGCGACAGATAAAAATAAAGCCAAGCAGTTACTAAAAAGGCATGCCAGTATCTTCGCCATGGGAAGCCAAAGCCAGGGTAGAACTGCATTGGTTAAACATGAAATTAACACAGGCGAAGCTAGACCGATTAAACAGCCACCCAGAAGCGTACCCCTAGCAAAGCGAGATAAAGTAAAAGAGCTTCTAAGTAAAATGAAGCGTGATGGCGTAATTGAGCCATCTTCTGGTCCTTGGAGTTCGCCTGTAGTCTTAGTTAAAAAGAAGGATGGCAGTACTAGATTCTGCGTAGACTACAGGAAGCTCAATGACATAACCAAGAAGGACACTTATCCGCTCCCCAGAATCGATGACACTTTGGACACGCTAGCTGGTACCAAATGGTTCCCTACGATGGACTTGCGAAGCGGATATTGGCAAGTCGAGACCGCAGAGAAAGACAAGGAGAGAACTGCCTTCAGTGTCGGCAACGGATTATGGCAGTTCAAAGTCATGCCATTTGGTCTCTGCAATGCTCCCGCCACATTTGAACGCCTAATGGAGAAGGTACTGATAGGACTTCACTGGAAGACATGCTTGGTATATCTCGATGACATAATCGTGATGGGAAAAACTTTTGATGAACACCTCAAAAACATGGCAGAAGGTCTTGAACGGATATCATCAGCTGGATTGAAACTCAGCTTGAAGAAATGTGCATTGTTCCAGAAAGAAGTAAAGTATTTAGGGCATCGTGTTACAGCAGACGGAATCTCAGCAGATGAGGATAAAATAAAAGCAGTAAGGGACTGGCATCAACCTAAAAATTTTCATGAATTGCGCAGCTTTTTGGGCCTTTGCACATACTACAGGCGTTTTGTGCCGAATTTTGCCAGTGTAGCTGCAAGCTTTATGAGCTGACAAAGAAGTCAAGACCATACCATTGGGGCGAGCCACAGGAAAAATCCTTCCAGAAACTCAAAGAATTATTATGTACGTCACCAGTGCTAGCGTGTCCAATAGCAGGAGAAAAATTTGTGCTGGATACTGATGCGAGCGGCTATGGCATAGGGGGTGTGCTATCCCAAGTAGTAAATGGCACTGAGAAGGTCATAGGGTACTATAGCCGTGTACTCTCAAAACCTGAGAGGAACTACTGTGTGAAACGACGTGAGCTTCTGGCGGTATTGGAATGCATTTAACATTACCATAAGTACCTGTATAGGCAACACTTTACATTAAGGACCGATCATTCTGCACTGAGATGGCTATTGCAGTTTAAAAATCCTGAAGGGCAACTGGCAAGGTATATTGAGCGCCTGCAGAGCTACGACTTCAGCATTGAGCATAGAAGGGGCACAAAGCATAACAATGCGGATGCTCTTTCGAGAAGACCGTGCTGTTTAGAGTGTAAACATTGTGTTAGAACCGAGCAAAAGGAAGGCGTTGTGGATGTTCGGCTAATGCACATCGGCCCTGATCAAGACTGGTCAGCGGCACAGAGGGACGACGATATACTAAGGAAAATTATTGCGGCCAAAGAAGAGGACAGACGACCATCCCGGAATGAAATTTCGGCTGAAAGCCCACTCGCTAAATCTTATTGGGCTCAGTGGAACAGCTTTAAGGTAATAAAAGGGTGTTTATACCGCGTATGGGAAAGTGTAGATGGCAAAACAACTTCAAATTTAATAGTTGTGCCATACTCCAAGATAAGTAAAGTTTTACAGGAGTTTCATAATGGATCCAGTGGTGGTCATCTTGGAGTAACAAAAACACTTGAGAAACTGAAGCAGCGTTTTTATTGGGTTGGATGTCAACAAGCCGCAGCTGACTGGATAGCAAACTGCCCACAGTGCATAGCAGCCAAAGGCCCAGTAAGAAGAAGCCGGGGACAGCTGCAACAATACAACTCAGGAGCACCATTCGAGCGGATCGCAATGGATGTAGCAGGTCCCTTTCCCGTCACCGAAGCCGGAAATCGTTATGTACTTGTGGTAATGGACTATTTCAGTAAATGGCCAGAGGTAAATGCTATACTTAACCAGGAAGCAAAGACAATTGTAAATGCATTAGTCAACAACTGGGTATGTCGCTATGGTGTCCCAATAGAATTACATTCCGACCAAGGAAATAATTTCGAGTCTGCCATATTCAGGGAAATGTGCGAGTTGTATGGGATAAAGAAAACCAGAACGATGCCGCTGCATCCACAGTCTGATGGCATGGTAGAAAGGCTCAATCGCACCTTAGAAGAGTACCTACGAAAAGTAGTAAGCACCCATCAGAGGGATTGGGACGAGCACATACCGAAATTATTGATGGCATATAGGTCAGCTGTACATGACTCAACATCGAGAACGCCAACCAAAATTATCATCGGGACGGAATTAAACCTACCTGGTGATTTGGAATTTGGTGTTAAGCCAACTGTAGAGGAAGGAGCTATTACGTCCCATTAGAAGGAGGACTTAAACAAACTGCATGAGTTCGTGCGCAATAGAATCAAGATGGTCAGTGACAAGACGAAGGCTAGGTATGACCGCGCAGCAAACTCGGAGCGATTTATGGAAGGACAATTGGTTTTACTGTATAACCCACAACGGAAGAAATAATTGTCCCCAAAATTACAGACTCACTGGGATGGCCCGTATAGAGTGATTAAGAGAGTGAATGACGTTGTATACCGGATACAGAAGCACAATAGTCCAAGGTCGAAAATGAAGATAGTACATCTCGAACGATTGGCGTACTATGGAAGAGGTGATTGTATGCCTATTCGGGTCGAACAGGCTTAAGTGGGCGGCAGTGTTACAAAGATTAGAAATAGATTTAAATAAAACGACAATGTGGCTATATGTACTTGGCAGCACTACCAATTAATCTATAGTTGTCAAGATGTTACAACCCTGGTCAACACTATATAGATAATATTCAAATTAACGGAAATGGAAAACTCCAGAATATACAAGATCATTCAAGGCTGTGCCAATAAGAGTAAACCACAACAACAACAAACATAGCAACATAAATGCTAAGAGATGTTATTCTTAATAATCTTGTATGCAAGTATTCGCTGCTAATAAAGCTAAATAGAGTCACAAGTATACACAGCCATATACACGTAGAAGAAACAAAACCACATACTCATTCATACAACCACTCATAGTTACCATAGGCAAAACACACAGAACACTCATACATTCAACCACACATAGTTACTATAAGCAAACCAAACAAGTCAGCATTGTCATGTATACAAAGACACACATGTCAAGCAAAAAACAACCACCATACCCAGAACTTTCGCGAGGTTACCAGACGACGTCATTTTTGCTATATAAAGGCGCTGCCAGAGCTCAGCGATAATCAGTGTAATTTTAAACATAGACTTGTAAACATCGCTAAGTGTGGAGTAGTACAAATACTCGTGTAAATAAAGTAATAAATAAAGTGTTGCCGCATTATATTCTAAAATTAATTCGTCCGTGTTTTAATTTGATGCAATAAAACGAATCCTTGAAGGATAAATAATAAAACCGTTTTTACGAAAAGGTCTAAAAACGTAACAATATGTATATCATAATAATATATGGCATCATCGCATCAGTGCTGATAGATCGTTTATCCAACAACAACACAAGTATTATTTAAACTACATTAAATTACCCAGTACTGTTTTTCGCTTTGGATATGGATCTATTTAATGGATCTATTTTCTGCAACAAAGAATAACACATTCCGTCTTTCAAGTTTCATTGTTGAATGCTCTACGCAAACCAACCAATATTTTATGTTATTCGAACAAATAACTACACAAGACAATTTGGAATATGTTTGACGAATATGCTCGATGCGGGTCATAATACTGCGACCCGCATATAACTTTGTTCGTGCTTGTCATGCGCTATCTTATATACATAATCTTTGCTATTACGAACGTGTGCAAGTAGTGGTGGAATTACTTAAAGTCAGAGGTTTGCTACATACATTACAATAGATACTGTATAACATTTATAATTTATAATATTTTAATATGTAATGTTAAGTTATTATTTTAATTTTAACATTAAATTTTCTATTTCATGTAAAATTAATTTAAAGTTTGCTTTTTAATGAATTTCTTATGTATTTTATTTTTAAAACTAATAAATTTCCTTTCACATCACTTTGCTATATGTTTTTAAAATAGGGTATCACCTAGCGAACATTTTAGAAACACATCTATGCATTTGTAATACGAACTTATGCTATCTTTACAAATATTTCTTATCCATTGAACGTATCTATTTATTTTCAATATAATGGCATACTAATATTAATCCGCTATGTGTATATTCGATATACGTCTACTTTCGCAGAACGTATCCCATTCGTAAATCGGGGGACTAATGTATTTATTTATATATTTTTTTTGCACAAAAATATTTATTTATATATTTTTAATTGTTTACTAATTTGTTTTTTGACATTTGCGCTATTGGAATACGCATTTGGAAAAAAAAATTTTAACGATGAAACTGGGCTCGTTAATTATGCCATCGGTTTTGTATCTAGTCCTAATAATGAGTTTACTTTTTCTTTTTATTTAGTTTTTATTTATGTTTATGCATTTTGTTTTTTTGATATGTTATTAATTACTTCGAATTCCACCTATAAGACTGAACTAAATGTGCCTTTGCATCTTAGTTTGTTGCTGCTTCAGTTTTCGCCTTTTTGAAATCTTCATGAAATATTCATACAAGGCTTACAAAAGGCATAACCATTATCACTTCTCCTGATCCAATCCTTGAATATTGGGTGCTCTTCCCATGATTTATTATAATTTGGCAGTTTTCTTTTTGAGTTTTTGCTTGAACGAGGAGTAGGTATTACATACTCGTATAAAAAAGCAGTTCTATTATAAGAAATCTCAACATTTCTTTTCAAATTATACACTTTTCTTCAAAAGTTTTAACCTTCTCTATGTATGTGTATAAAAGCGATAAGAAAATTCGCGTTAAACTTCTAGCTTTCTAAGTCTTTGTATGGTTATTTTCATTAATTTTTCTATGAAAATATGTTTGACAGTTAGGAGCCGGAGAAAATATTGTTGTAGAGTGTTCAATATACATAGGTTGAACAGAAACAAAAAATAGTGCTGCAAAAAAAAAAAAACTGTAGTACCTTTAATGGTTTGGATTACAAACTTAGGGAACAAAGAAGAATTGAAATTTAAAGAATTCAAGTTATGAGTGCATAAAAAACTGTAAAAATCTGACATAATTGTAAAAGACTTAATTTTTAATAAAAAAACTGAAAAATTTTTATTTCTCCAAAAAACTGCTAAAATCAGTTAAAACTAAACATTTGGCAACACTGCCTTAATGCAAAATTATTTAAAATAAATATTAAGAGATAACTCGCTCGCATTAGCTTCTTTTTTTTTTCTTTTAGATTTTATCTAATTCATTTGCTGTGCTAGCATACCTTTTCTTAAGACCTCTTTTGTGTAACAAATATAATTTTAGCAAAAGATTAATTGACGCAATTATTACTAATATTAATGTTAATAACCATAGTGAATTTATTTCTGACTTATGGTCAACTATTTCTAAATTAGTTATAACATTAGCATTGGGTTTTTCTAATTTTGATTCTGTTTTACCCATTTTTATTTGTTCTCATCTACTTAACTTGTTTATGTGTAACAAATATTTTGTCTTTTCTCTTCCTGTATTTTTTCTGCCCATCTTATTCCACGAACCGTTTCTTCTTCTATTCTAGTTTTATTTATTATATCGTCCTCAGTAGGGACACCTGGCATACCTATAGCTTCCCAAATTATTGCCAAACACCTTATTCGTACCTCCATTGGAGGGTCGGTCGGGTTCCTCAAAGTTTTTCATTATAAAGGATCATTTACAAAATATCTATGTATATATATAATTAATGTTTTTATTTCATAAGTTTTTATTGTTTTTTCTTATTTTCTAAATGTTCTTTTATCTTATTTTCTATTTTGTATATTTGTACCCACATTTGTTGGGCGGATTCCCACGATGGTGGTGGATTAGAATTTACTAACCTAATGAGGATAGATCGTTCCCGTTTCAGTTTTTGGGTAACGCCACCTCTTCTATTTTTTCGTTTTAGTTTTGGAATTGCAGTCAATTTTTGTTCTTTTAAGGCGATTTGCCTTTTTTTTATATTCGTCGATTGTTAGGGTTCTTGGCCCTTCTTTCATAATTAAAAATTAGAATAAGAATAGAAAAAAAAATATTTGCCTCCAGCGATAAGTCGCTTATAGGCCCTATAAGTGCGAACTTGCGCAACTTGTTAATGTATATAGGTGTATAGATTTACAACAAAATTTGCATGTTGTTTTTCTTTGGTTGATGCAGTTGTTCTTCTTTCGTTGATGCAGTTGTTCTTCTTTGGTTGATGCAGTTGTTCTTCTTTGGTTGATGCAGTTGTTCTTCTTTGGTTGATGCAGTTGTTCTTCTTTTATTGCCTCTTGGCCAGGCAATTTCTTCTCTTCTGGCAGATATTTGGCTAATCTGCCAGGACACGTTATTTATAAACTTTTTTTTTTTTATGTTAGGTGCAATATATTTTGCACTCTAACAAACTGGCAGGATCGCCATGTAATAAAGTGATACGTCTTTTGATTATTTTCTTATTGGCGAGCGACTTTTTAGTTGTCGCATCAGCCTTTTAGTATTTTTATAGTCGCATTAAACATCTTTTCAAAGGAAATGCTGAATCTCCAACCATGATGAAGAAATTTTAAAGTCGTTCCTGGCATAACAGAGTCTTCAGGCAAATCCAATTGATCGCTAAAAAGCTTCTGCCAAAAACTGGACCTCCACAACACACCGTGATGGAGGTGAACCATATGCACCAATATCGATTGTTGCGAATGTGTAATTAGCGTCACAAGCAGCCAAAAGTGCTATGGACTAGTTTCCTTTGTAATTGAAAATTGGGAACTCAGAATTTGGTGGGCAGGTCAACGTGATGTGCTTGATGGCTCCAACACAGTTTGGAAAATTCCACATAGTTTTGAAATCGTGTGCAATACGCTTCCACTCGTCTTTATGCGGTACCGATAAAAAGGTATAACCAAGAGTATTCCAAAGCACATCGCAGGTTTCTAAAAAAAGTTTGCTAATGGTCGTACGTCCCATTTTAACCCTGGTTGATACTCACACCAGGGTTAGAAAAAGTCTGCACTTTGCAGGTATTGATCACAACATAAATTTTTTTAAATTCACCGCAAGAAAGCCTTTAGTATTTCGGTCTTGATGCAAAGGTCTGACCCAAAACATACGACCTTTCTCTCAAATTTCAAAAATGTTTTCGATATTCATTTGTATATTTTTTTTAATCAAACATGCAAAACTCGTGCCTAACAAAAAATAGTTGATTTATCATCCTTTCAAAAAGTACTCATTATGACAGTCTTCTCCATCAATGCGTTTACGTCAGTTGAAAAGGTCGACAGATCCTATGTGTCTCGACCTTTAAACAAGCATTTTTAAAAGAAAATTTAAAAGAGTTGTTTCAAGAAAAATTGCTTTGTCTAAAACCGTCCAAAATACAGTTACCGTATCTACTACAGCATATTTGGAGCTAAATTTATCACTGCTTTTGATTATTAAGCTGAAATATTTAACATTGTCTATTGATTAGCATAGTCTAGAATTTTTTTACTAATATTTGTTTAATAATTTTATTAATATTAGCTTAACACATTTAAATTAACTTAATATATTTTTAAGTTTTTGTTTTTTGTGACCAATCTATATTGTTTATCACTTATTATGACAGGGGTATATCATACGGGCTTTGTGGTAAATAATATCTCTAATCAAATATGAATAAAAACTATATCATGTATTGTTTTACCGAAAGTTTCGTTTCTTTTTTACAAACTTCTTCAGGGGTTTTTTTATTATATTTGTTGTTATATGATACATGCCATTGTCAAATTATTTATTCTCAATATTTGTTATCACAATACTGAACTAGGCGATGTATTATAAATATATAATTAAATAAATAATTTGGTACATCACAACAAAAATCAATGGGCTATTTAATAATACCAGTTAAAGATCTGTGATAGTAGTATTAAGTAGATCATTGGTTTTTGTTGTACTGTACCAAATTGTTTATTTAATAATATATTTATTATTCATCGCCTAGTTCAGTATTGTGATAATATATATTGAGAATAAATAATTTGACAATGACATAAATCATTTAACAACAAATATAATAAAAAAACCCCTGAAGAAGTTTGTAAAAAACAAAAGAAACGTTGGGTAAAAGAAAATATGATATAGTTTTTATTCATATTTGATTAGAGATATTATTGACCACAAGGCCCGTAGGATATACCCCTATCATAAAATTTAGGTTTTAACTTATTAGCTCATAATAGTTATCGTTCACTTATTTGGGGTATTCACACTTCGTGCTATTTAGTCATATTGTCATAAAAACCATAAAATATAGACCAGTTTAAAAAAGTTGTTATTGTCCTGCATATAAAAAAGTCATAAAATAATAGCACTCTTTCTGGTATGTTTTTGTGTTGTTGAACGGCTGAAAATCTTTAGGCGAAATGGCGCTAGCAAATCTTTGCCGCCGTTACTTATATATAATTCACGACTAAAAAGCGGCTAAAAAACTATTCATACCTATATGTACATTAAGTCACATTTTTATAACATAAAATATATTACAAGAGAACTAAATCGGAAGAACTATATATATAAATGTGAAAAATTTTTTTCCTTTAACTTACGTAGCTGGCAGCCACTGAACGTTTTTCCGTATGCCGCCGTAAAATATATGTATTCAGATCATAATAACGCAGCAGCTGTTATAGTGTATATATACAAATTTATGTAGCAGACCAAGTTCCGACGGGTTGTTCACGCTAGTCATAGATTTTGTTTTTGTGATTATTTTATGACTACAGTGTGAATCCCCATATGAAAACAACGGTGTTCAAATAATGTTATCAGACTTGACGTCATTTTGATGACTTTTAATTATGCAGGCGAACTGAATAAAGTTCACGCAATATATATAAGGCCAAAATTTTTTGCATATTTTTCCGAATTTATTAATATTGGAACATAAAAATATTGTCTTACGTTACTTTTGTTTAAACATAAGGTGATTTGAATATTTAGGGCCCGATTATGGTTCACAACACAAAAATGTTGTATTGTTTTAGTTACAACTCAACACTAACCTTTTTTGCGATTATGGTTTACAACAGCTAGCTATTGTGTATATCACACGGTTGTAACTTAATTGTAGTAGATATTTCCATAAAAAAGCATACCTACGCGCCAACAAATGTCAAGGTAAAAAATTGAATAAAGATAGTCTTGGTCAGAAATACATAAATAAAACAAAAAAAATTATGGATATTAACGTTGATTTATATTTTGATAATGAAATTGAAAGTAACAATAATACATACATTTTAATTACTAACTCTAGTTTGGCTTTTATAATTTTTATTTCATAAGCAGACTTCTTTTTTTTTTATTTCATACATATTTTTATTTATTTGATAATTTTTATATGAATTATTTTGCAGGCGTTTTAAAGTTTTTAAAATCTCCTCTAGGTTTTTTTAATATTGCTAATCGTTCGTCCTTCCGACTATTGTTTAATGCTTTTCTATTTTTTGCCAATAGTGGGTCGGTACATTTAACGGAAGTTGAAGGCTTCTCAGGTCCAAATGTTGATTCCGCCCCATCGGAAATATGCTGAGTTGCCAAGCCCATTGCAGAACCACTTGGGATTACTTGTGTTTGCATTGAGACAACTTCCACAGTGCTCTGTTTCAATGGGCTCAAGCGCACTTCATTGGATGGGCTACCACCAGTACTTTGAAAATTTCTCTTGTTTGAAGTCAATTCTCTTTTCAAGTTGGCTTTATAGTGGGTTCATACCTGTGATCAAATAGAAATAATTTTACGTAATATAATGTAGATTATTCAATAGATCTGGTACTAACTCGTTGCCATTCTTTGGTGGTTTTAATAGGAGGTCCTAAGCTAATTAATTGGTCAGAAAATTGATCTCATTTCTCTTTGAGATACATTTTGCTACATCCAAATTGCAGCTTCCCTCGACCAAACTCTGGATTCATTTTCATAAGGTAAACCAGTTTTTCCATTTGTTTCTTATTTGTAATTTTGCTAAGAACAAATAATAATTAATTATTTTTCTTTTTCTAGATTTTATATGTTTACTTACAAATTATTCTCCATTTGCTTTTTCAACTTGTAACGCTCGTGGAACAACAGCTAATGAGCTGTTGTACGTTTTTGACACTACTTACAACACATAAATACACATGTTGTAAACGATAATTGGTGTTGTCTCCAACATTACAGACAACAGTAAACCATAATCGCTTTTTCAAAAATACAACATTAAACTAACAACCATTTTAAACCATAATCGGGCCCTTAATTTGATGAAAAGTTAAAAGACCAAGTACAGGATATTATAATAGAGAAGTAAAAACACCTAAACATCAAAACATTTTTTTTCTTACTTTTAATTAAAAAAAATATATTTTACAAAAAAGACTTACAAATTAAATTATTCGGTTTTAGTTGAATTTATCTATTAAAATGTTTGTAACTTTGAAAAATTCTATATGAGGACGCTACTAGTCGTTGAAACTCGTACTTTTTGCTCAATAATGATCCAAAGCTAATTTAGCCCTTAATCATTATCAACATAATTCGTAAAATATTAGTAATAGGTGATAGCTACATTAAAAAAGCTAACTAAAAAATCTAAATAATAATAATCGGCAAAGTAACTTCTGATATACAGCGCAGAGACAAGAATATTGCATATTTACTTTTATTGCACATTCATATGTTCATTGCTTTTGTCGTTCATTTAACTGCCCAAAAACATCAATGTACGTGCTTTTATTTAACTCTCCAATTTCTTTGACTGTTTTTTTTTTTGCACTACCTTTATTATTCCAACACAAGTTAATCAACCCTTTCACTCATGACATCTAAAAATGTTTAAAGATGCCCGAGACTCTGGTACTCATTAATTGTTGACCATCAGAGTTCATAGTATTCATCGCTGTATTCATGGCATTCATGCCCAAATAGAAGAAATAAGAAATGAATATAATAAATCATAATAATTATAGATAAATTCGGTTCTGAGCGCTGACTACATATGTAGTCGAACATCTCTCTAACGTAACAGTTCTGGACCGTAAAATTTCTACTTTATAGAAAAAATTCGTTATAAAGAAACTGAAGGAAATTTTGACTTAAAATTTTTTTTATATAAAATATATATTTGTTGTCACTGGCGCTGACTGTTGTTCGCAAGGAGCGAATTTAACAACAGCAAAGTTAAAATGGTGTATAGCGTTTATTTCGCAGTGCTTTTCCTTACGAACTAAAATTTGTCTTTATAATAAATAAAGTTGAAGCAAAATTCTTTATGTATAAAAAACCTTTTAAGTAACGGGCACTGCACATAACAAAGGGAACTTGATCATTCACACCTAATCAAATAGGCAAAGAGAGAAAACAGATACAGACTGACAATAAAATAACCAAACCAAGTAAACATATTAAATAAAATAGAAATTAATATGTCCCAGCTTTATGAGCCATTAAGCGATATCCCCACCCCCGTGGATTGGCCACGATTCACTATTCTAGATCAAGGACGGCAAGTTTAGACACAGGACGCATTAGGACACCAGTACTAGTACGGACGTCAGCGCGACGAATAATACCATCTTTGCCCTTGTGCACCTCTTCCACTCTACCACGCCTCCAATCTCTTCAAGACACTGATGGATCAGAAATGAGAATCATATCACCAATGGCAATGGGCTTCGTACGTTGGCACCATTTGGAACTTCTTGTTAATGTAGGCAAATATTCTTGAATCCAGCGATTCCAAAAGTGATCACGTAATTTACGGGAGATACACCACTGCTTTCGCAACAAAATAGACTCTTCTGGGACTCCGGCAGAAGTTTGGGTTGTATTTGGGCAACCAAGCAGAAAATGGTTAGGTGTTAGTGGTTCCTCGTGTTTGTGGCTCAACGGCAAATGTGTCAAGGAACGAGAGTTCACAATATTTTCTGCTTCAATCAGGAAACCTTGTAGTGTGTGTTCACGAGGGGCAGACTCTTTTAAAGTTGGCTGTAGCAAACGTTTGACGCACTGGACCATACGTTCCCATATACCAGTCGATATCTTTCGACGACAGTTCATCTTCAATTCGGGCCACATCAAACACCTTGCTGAACCTCTTAGCAACTTGATCAGCATCAACAAAATTTTTACCATTGTCGCTTCTAAGTCTTTTAGGCACGCCACTCGGTTTATAAAATTGCGTATGGCAAAAATGCACGCATCTGTTGACAAGTCAAAGGCAATTTTTAGATGGATGGCTCTGACGGTTAGGCAGGTAAATATGGCAACCCATCTGTTTTCGTGACGTCGACCAATGGTTATAGTTAGTTGCCCGAAATAATCCAGACCAGTATATGTAAAGGGCCGAATATATGGCTTCAGTGTGTCTTCTGGCAAAGAACCCATAAGTGGTGGCACCGGCAATGTGCTACGAAATCTGCAAATTAAACATTTAGAAACACACGTACGCAGAATTTTTCTAAGGCGAGGGATCTAAAATGATCTTCTGATTTCACGTATTGTGGCTTCAAAACTCTGGTGCCTAATCTTGCTGTGTACATGGGCCACACACAACTCTGTAAGGGGATGAGATGATGTCGATATAATCGCTCGTCTTATTTCTACAGGTAACCAACTAGCTGCGTCCACACGGCCATAAGCTCGAAGTAGTAAAATTTCATCCAGATGTGGAGCCAACGTAAGCAATTCACTACCTTTTGGCAAACTTTCTTCAGATTTTAAAATTTCTATTTCAGCATTAAACTTTTCTCGTTGGGCTTGGCGGCAGAGATGCATTTCCATAGTTTTCAATTCAGCAGCAGTCAAACCAGTCCTTTCTTCTGTAGTCTTTTTCTTTTGACATCGATTTATAAAACGTAACAACCAGGCAACGGTACGTTTCAGTTTCAAACAGGACGAAAATCTGCTGAAATCAATAAGAGGCGAAATATCAATCAATAAGGCAAATTTCGGACGTAGTTCCTCAGTTTCAAGGCAGGATGGATTAATGTTGACAGCTTTAGGCCATTTATTTTCATCATCATAAAGTCAACCAAGGCCACTAAACCAACTGCTTTCATTTGAAAAGTTGACTTGAGTTTCATCCTCGTAGTTTCATCGGCAACATTTAGATTGGTGGGCAGCCATCTCCAATCTGCTGGGCTAGTGGAATCTAAAATTTCTGTGATTCGATGAGCAACAAAGGGCTTGTATCTGCGGCTTTCTGAGCTAATCCAATTAATAACTGTCGTGGAATCGCTCCAACAAATGTTCCGAGATACCTTCTCGAGTGCTCCTCCAAAATCATATTCACCAATCGATTGCCTAAAACAGCAACCTGAAGTTCGACCCTCGGGATACTCATCGCTTTTAGAGGGGCACATCTAGTTTTTGCAGCTACGAAGGACACTTCAATTTTTCCATCAGCATTTATGGACCTCCAATATGACACAGCATCAAATGCATCCACACTAGCGTCGACAAAAACATGTCGCTCCAACCGAGCAGGTACGCCATTTCTAAAATAATACCGAGGCACCTTTACGTTAACAACATATTTGCACTCTTGGCGCCAATTGTTCCACACGTCATATATTTTATCGGGGAAAACGTCATCCCATCGGATATCATATCTCCATACCGCACGCATTAACAATTTAGCTGTGACCATAAAGTTGGTCAAAAAACCAATTGGGTCGAAGACAGACATGACCACACTTGGTAACTCACGTTTTGTTGGTGACCTCAGACCTTATATGACGTCATCATTTACGTTACGGAATTTTGGCTCAAACCTGAAAGTATCATTCTTAGATTGCCAGTACATACCTAGAACCTTTTCTGATTGCAACTCTGAGGGCCACAATTACTTCAGACAAATTGGATGAAAAGTTGAGCAACCTCAATAGCTCTTTCAGGCATTGGGAAGCTGTCGAAAAAATCATGCACATAATGATGATCCACTACAGACTTCACTGCACGAGGATATTCTTCACGGAAGCTCAAGGCGTTAGTTTCTTTGATATAATGGGCTACAAACTGCCACAGCACCAACACGAAAATTGAACAAAATTGACGGCAAAGGCTTTTATTACTGAGGACCCTTCAATAGCATGGAGTTCAGCGAGACACCTTCAACAGTTGCGGCAGCATCACAAACTAGACGAAGCTTTCCAGACTTATTTGGGTTGACCACTCCAAAATGAGGAAGATACCAAGTCCTAGGACAAACACCAGAAGCTTCATTATGCAACAATTTTCGTACATATCCCTTGGATACATAATCTTTCATGATGGTCCTATAGGCATCACCAAATGTGGGAATCCTCTTCATCTTCCTCTCAATACCATGAAGTCTATTTAGAACCATGGAGTAACTATTAGGAAGGTCAATGTCATCAGTGCGCCACAAGAGCCAAGTTTGAAACCTCCCTTTAACCTTCACTGTAGATTCTTTCATTATTTGGCGAGCTCATGTAACCTCTTTCGATTCTACGACCAGCAAAATCTTCACTCCAAAATTTTCGGTTCCAAAGTAACTTGCCACCAAGTCTTAGATCTTCTGTTCTGGCTGAACTGACAACAAACACAAATGGTAATTTAATGGCTTACCCTTCATCGGACCAAAAACAACCCAGCCTAATGGTGTGTTCGCAGCACAAGGGCCACTTTCTTCCAAAGACACAATTTCATCAGAAAGACCAAGGTGGCAATGATCCAAACCAATCAAGACCTTAGGGGCAACACCAATGTAAGTGCATATTAAAACTTTGAGCCGATAATTTAAGATTTGAGACACCTTAAAAATTTTTTAGAGCATACTTCCTCTTCTTATTTGAACCACCTGAAGCTCCCAACTCACTTGACCCAGACTTGTTTTCACCTTGATTAGTTTGTCTATCATGTAACAATTTGTTGTGTTTTCTTAGGCAACCATTAATGGGACACTCTTTTCAAATACGGCAACTTCTCCTAGGATGCCCCGAACCAAGGCAAGAAAAACACAACCCCAATTTTTTCACATCAAGCAATTTCATTTCAAGCAATTTGTGATTACCCTTGCACATAGGACATTCTTTTTATGTTGACCCTCAACTGCATGGAGGACAACCTTTCTTTTTGATTCAGTATAATTTCGATTACCACTCACCCCTTGAATAGTTTGTACCAAGTAAGCAACATCTTTCAGCCAATTGTTAAAATCCAAAACCGTTGGATAAGGTTTAATTGTTGAGGCATATCGGGCCCACTCCATTTTCTTACTCAAGGGTATCTTAACAACTAATTCGTCCATTAGTGTAGTATTGGCCAAATGTTGTTGTCCATTAGCAAATTAAAAAAGGCGGCAAGATTCTGCACCTTAACAGCAAACGGCAAAAGTCTGTCGATAGCACATTCACTAATGGGCTGAAAATCTTTTACTTGTTGGAGCTGACAACGAATAAGCATTTCTGGACGACCAGTTGCTCCACTACAAAACTCACATTATCCGGATGTATGAGCAACGATTTAACACTTTCACGTGCATCACCCTTTAGCGCATTTTGAAGCCGAACACAATTATCAAAATTATTATAATTGTAGACAGCGGTGGAATTGTTAAAAGCTGTTGAAAACATGGGCCAATCCTCAGGGTTGCCACTAAATTCTGGTAAATCATAAATTTTTCTATGCACTGCCATCGAACAACCATTTTGAGACACAAAATTTGTCCTAAAGGCGGTTGGCTTGCATAAAAACTAGAATTATTCATATAGGCTAATTGTTCTAACTTAGTTAAAATCTCAGAAAGACATGATGATAAATATTCCTAGGCACTAAGGAAGTCAACATCAGTTTTATTCAACTTACACAGCAGAGCAGAACAGCTGTTTTCGAAAGTCGCTACACTTTCATCTTCAGTGCTCATGAGTATATTGTGTTTATCACCACTGTTTAGGTGGCTTAGTTGAATGTGATAACAGTTTTCTATTTACACAAATTTTATTATGAAAAACAATCCGAGAACTGTATCAACCTGATGTTAACACTTGTGTGTTATGATACCTGTGTTACCATTTGATTATTTTCTTCATTTCCCATTTTTCTGAATTTTTTGTTCCATTATACATTAAGTCAAACTTTTATGGTTTGAATTTTATACCTAAGTATATATGAACGTTTTTCCCAATTTTCATTGGTAGCTCAAGCCAAAGCTTAAATTGTATCTGATTTTGTTTTTATTGAACATTTTTATTTTGCTATATTAATATTTATATAGGCTAATTGTTCTAACTTAGGTAAAATCTCAGAAAGACATGAAGATAAATATTCCTAGGCACAAAGGAAGTCAACATCAGTTTTATTCAACTTACACAGCAGAGCAGAACAGCTGTTTTCGAAAGTCGCTACACTTTCATCTTCAGTGTTCATGTGTATATTGTGTTTATCACCACTGTTTAGGTGGCTTAGTTGAATGTGATAACAGTTTTCTATTTACACAAATTTTATTGTGAAAAACAATCCGAGAACTGTATCAACCTGATGTTAACACTTGTGTGTTATGATACCTGTGTTACCATTTGATTATTTTCTTCATGTCCCATTTTTCTAAATTTTTTGTTCCATTATACATTAAGTCAAAATTTTATGGTTTGAATTTTATACCTAAGTATATGTGAACGTTTTTTCCAATTTTCATTGGTAGCTCAAGCCAAAGCTTAAATTGTATCTGATTTTGTTTTTATTGAACATTTTTATTTTGCTATATTAATATTTATATAGGCTAATTGTTCTAACTTAGTTAAAATCTCAGAAAGACATGATGATAAATATTCCTAGGCACAAAGGAAGTCAACATCAGTTTTATTCAACTTACACAGCAGAGCAGAACAGCTGTTTTCGAAAGTCGCTACACTTTCATCTTCAGTGCTCATGTGTATATTGTGTTTATCACCACTGTTTAGGTGGCTTAGTTGAATGTGATAACAGTTTTCTATTTACACAAATTTTATTGTGAAAAACAATCCGAGAACTGTATCAACCTGATGTTAACACTTGTGTGTTATGATACCTGTGTTACCATTTGATTATTTTCTTCATGTCCCATTTTTCTGAATTTTTTGTTCCATTATACATTAAGTCAAACTTTTATGGTTTGAATTTTATACTTAAGTATATGTGAACGTTTTTTCCAATTTTCATTGGTAGCTCAAGCCAAAGCTTAAATTGTATGTGATTTTGTATTTATTGAACATTTTTATTTTGCTATATTAATATTTATATAGGCTAATTGTTCTAACTTAGTTAAAATCTCAGAAAGACATGATGATAAATATTCCTAGGCACAAAGGAAGTCAACATCAGTTTTATTCAACTTACACAGCAGAGCAGAACAGCTGTTTTCGAAAGTCGCTACACTTTCATCTTCAGTGCTCATGTGTATATTGTGTTTATCACCACTGTTTAGGTGGCTTAGTTGAATGTGATAACAGTTTTCTATTTACACAAATTTTATTGTGAAAAACAATCCGAGAACTGTATCAACCTGATGTTAACACTTGTGTGTTATGATACCTGTGTTACCATTTGATTATTTTCTTCATGTCCCATTTTTCTGAATTTTTTGTTCCATTATACATTAAGTCAAACTTTTATGGTTTGAATTTTATACTTAAGTATATGTGAACGTTTTTTCCAATTTTCATTGGTAGCTCAAGCCAAAGCTTAAATTGTATGTGATTTTGTACTTATTGAACATTTTTATTTTGCTATATTAATATTTATATAGGCTAATTGTTCTAACTTAGTTAAAATCTCAGAAAGACATGATGATATATATTCCTAGGCACAAAGGAAGTCAACATCAGTTTTATTCAACTTACACAGCAGAGCAGAACAGCTGTTTTCGAAAGTCGCTACACTTTCATCTTCAGTGCTCATGTGTATATTGTGTTTATCACCACTGTTTAGGTGGCTTAGTTGAATGTGATAACAGTTTTCTATTTACACAAATTTTATTGTGAAAAACAATCCGAGAACTGTATCAACCTGATGTTAACACTTGTGTGTTATGATACCTGTGTTACCATTTCATTATTTTCTTCATGTCCCATTTTTCTGAATTTTTTGTTCCATTATACATTAAGTCAAACTTTTATGGTTTGAATTTTATACTTAAGTATATGTGAACGTTTTTTCCAATTTTCATTGGTAGCTCAAGCCAAAGCTTAAATTGTATGTGATTTTGTTTTTATTGAACATTTTTATTTTGCTATATTAATATTTATATAGGCTAATTGTTCTAACTTAGTTAAAATCTCAGAAAGACATGATGATAAATATTCCTAGGCACAAAGGAAGTCAACACCAGTTTTATTCAACTTACACAGCAGAGCAGAACAGCTGTTTTCGAAAGTCGCTACACTTTCATCTTCAGTGCTCATGTGTATATTGTGTTTATCACCACTGTTTAGGTGGCTTAGTTGAATGTGATAACAGTTTTCTATTTACACAAATTTTATTGTGAAAAACAATCCGAGAACTGTATCAACCTGATGTTAACACTTGTGTGTTATGATACCTGTGTTACCATTTCATTATTTTCTTCATGTCCTATTTTTCTGAATTTTTTGTTCCATTATACATTAAGTCAAACTTTTATGGTTTGAATTTTATACTTAAGTATATGTGAACGTTTTTTCCAATTTTCATTGGTAGCTCAAGCCAAAGCTTAAATTGTATGTGATTTTGTTTTTATTGAACATTTTTATTTTGCTACATTAATATTTATATAGGCTAATTGTTCTAACTTAGTTAAAATCTCAGAAAGACATGATGATAAATATTCCTAGGCACAAAGGAAGTCAACACCAGTTTTATTCAACTTACACAGCAGAGCAGAACAGCTGTTTTCGAAAGTCGCTACACTTTCATCTTCAGTGCTCATGTGTATATTGTGTTTATCACCACTGTTTAGGTGGCTTAGTTGAATGTGATAACAGTTTTCTATTTACACAAATTTTATTGTGAAAAACAATCCGAGAACTGTATCAACCTGATGTTAACACTTGTGTGTTATGATACCTGTGTTACCATTTGATTATTTTCTTCATGTCCCATTTTTGTGAATTTTTTGTTCCATTATACATTAAGTCAAACTTCTATGGTTTGAATTTTATACTTAAGTATATGTGAACGTTTTTTCCAATTTTCATTGGTAGCTCAAGCCAAAGCTTAAATTGTATGTGATTTTGTTTTTATTGAACATTTTTGTTTTGCTATATTAATATTTATATAGGCTAATTGTTCTAACTTAGTTAAAATCTCAGAAAGACATGATGATAAATATTCCTAGGCACAAAGGAAGTCAACATCAGTTTTATTCAACTTACACAGCAGAGCAGAACAGCTGTTTTCGAAAGTCGCTACACTTTCATCTTCAGTGCTCATGTGTATATTGTGTTTATCACCACTGTTCAGGTGGCTTAGTTGAATGTGATAACAGTTTTCTATTTACACAAATTTTATTGTGAAAAACAATCCGAGAACTATATCAACCTGATGTTAACACTTGTGTGTTATGATACCTGTGTTACCATTTGATTATTTTCTTCATGTCCCATTTTTGTGAATTTTTTGTTCCATTATACATTAAGTCAAACTTCTATGGTTTGAATTTTATACTTAAGTATATGTGAACGTTTTTTCCAATTTTCATTGGTAGCTCAAGCCAAAGCTTAAATTGTATGTGATTTTGTTTTTATTGAACATTTTTGTTTTGCTATATTAATATTTATATAGGCTAATTGTTCTAACTTAGTTAAAATCTCAGAAAGACATGATGATAAATATTCCTAGGCACAAAGGAAGTCAACATCAGTTTTATTCAACTTACACAGCAGAGCAGAACAGCTGTTTTCGAAAGTCGCTACACTTTCATCTTCAGTGCTCATGTGTATATTGTGTTTATCACCACTGTTTAGGTGGCTTAGTTGAATGTGATAACAGTTTTCTATTTACACAAATTTTATTGTGAAAAACAATCCGAGAACTGTATCAACCTGATGTTAACACTTGTGTGTTATGATACCTGTGTTACCATTTGATTATTTTCTTCATGTCCCATTTTTCTGAATTTTTTGTTCCATTATACATTAAGTCAAACTTTTATGGTTTGAATTTTATACTTAAGTATATGTGAACGTTTTTTCCAATTTCCATTGGTAGCTCAAGCCAAAGCTTAAATTGTATGTGATTTTGTTTTTATTGAACATTTTTATTATGCTATATTAATATTTATATAGGCTAATTGTTCTAACTTTGTTAAAATCTCAGAAAGACATGATGATAAATATTCCTAGGCACAAAGGAAGTCAACATCAGTTTTATTCAACTTACACAGCAGAGCAGAACAGCTGTTTTCGAAAGTCGCTACACTTTCATCTTCAGTGCTCATTTGTATATTGTGTTTATCACCACTGTTTAGGTGGCTTAGTTGAATGTGATAACAGTTTTCTATTTACACAAATTTTGTTGTGAAAAACAATCCGAGAACTGTATCAACCTGATGTTAACACTTGTGTGTTATGATACCTGTTACCGCCACTAAGAAGTCGCTGCAAGTGCATCATTTTTATCGCTATTTATTGCTATCGATTAAACTGTCAAATGCAATTTTCTTTTAATATTCCACGCGGTCTAAATAGCGAGCCATCTTTTTTTACAAAAATCATATTTTATTCATATAACATAATCAGTCGAGTTGATAAGATCGAGAAGTTTCGCTCCGAGTAGCCATAGATGAAAAGTCAGTAACCACATTTATAGTGTATAAGCTTTCTTTATAATAATTGTGAAATATATTCCAGGAATTTTAACATTGAAGTACAAGGCAATAAATAATAATTGTATTCAAAAAAAATCCTTATGCTCGTGTTTATAATCTACAATTTGGTTACAAAGAGCTTGGGCAGCTTCACCCGTCCACATTAAAATTCTTTTCATTGGCCATCCAACTGGATATCTGAAGAAATACTACGGCTGCTAATACGTAAGTCCTAACAATATGGAATCTTCTACCTCCTTACAGGGTCAACCAACAAACTGCCAACAAGAAACTGAATCGAATTCTACCGTGAACAATTGTCACATCTGCAACAAACTTGCAGACAGCGTAAATTCTGCTAGATGTCACAAATGCCACTTTAATTTCCATTTAGCTTGCGCCAACCTTGATGGCAGCCAACAATCACCAACTTGGCATTGCAAAAACTGTTCGTCGCAACAACAAATAGCTATCGACTCAGTCTCCTCCATTCATAGTGCCTCCTCAGTCGCCGCTCGACGACAAGCTCTGGAGCTGCAACGCTTGCATGAAGAAACGCAACTAGAAAGGGACTTTATAAAAAAGAAATACCAGATTCTTGAGCAAGACATAGACGATTTCAATGACACGCAGTCAGCGCATAAGCAACTATCTAACAAATCAGTGCACGAATGGTTAGATAAGCAAGCTGCCGGTATACTAGTGCCTAAGTCAGTTAGACACAGCACAGCACCCGAAGTATCCCAACAGGAATCGTCCCGTTATGTATTTGCACCACACGCAGTGACAACGCAACAAACCTCTAGCTCAACAGCCACATATGGGCAAAATGTAAGTAACAATTTAATTTATACAACAACAACAATAGTGCCACCTACATGTACAACAACGTCATTTGCGCATAATACGTCTTCATTTATTAATAATCCAACAACGATTTGTCAGCACTCAACAGCTGCAAACATAAATAACAATTTAAATAGCACAAATGTTGATAATCACGGATTAGAAACACCAATCCAATTTGGCCATATGGATTCAACGTTCTCCATGCATCCGTCAAACCTTCCATCGGTCATAGCACCTCCTCACAGACTTTCGCAGCAACAAATAAGTTCGCGTCAGTCAGTACCCAAAGAATTGCCCAATTTTACCGGCATACCCGAAGAATGGCCATTGTTTAGCGCTACATACGACTGGTCAACAGCAGTCTGCGGTTTTACTGACGCTGAAAATCTTGTCAGACTTCAAAAGGCTCTAAAAGGCGAAGCATTACGCTCCGTAAAGCATATTTTGATACATCCATCTGGCTTTATCAACATTGAAGCTGCTTTTCGGCCAACCAGAGAAAATACTAAACTCGCTTAAAAATAAAATAAAAACATTACCAGCTCTTAATGCAAATAAATTACAAACAATTACCACTTTTGCTGTTGAAGTTAAAGGCTTGGAAAGTACAATTAAAGCCTGCGGTTTAGTAGATGAGTTGAATAATTCATCTTTATTACACGAGTTAATAATGAAAATGCCATCTAATTTTCAGCTTAACTGGGGTGAGCACAAAATAAGACTAGCAAAACAAAACAAAAGGGTAAATCTGACAGATTTCTCAAATTGGATTTACGAAGTCGGCATCTCAGCAAGCAGCATAAACCTAGAAACTGACAACAACATGTCAAAAGCAGCAGAGCAGCATTCACGTAAAACAAAAGATGCCTATATCAACGCGCACGATGAAAGAAGCAGAAGAACATGCGTAGTATGTTTTGGCAACTGCGATAGTGTTGAGAAATGTACAAAATTCTTGACTGCAACAAGAAGCGAAAGATGGAATCTGCTGCGAAAATATAACTTATGCAAATTGTGTCTTCGACGTCATTATGGAATTTGTAATAGCAGAGTCGTTTGCAGAGAAAAAGACTGTCAAATAAAACATAATACGTTGCTGCGTAAGCCAACAGCTGATGAAAAAAAAAAAACTTAACAAATGAAAACGAAAATAAAACCAAAACAGAAAATCTACACACAGCGCACAATGGAATGAAAGCAATCAGATGTTGTTTAAAATTATACCCATTACATTATATGGAAATAATGATAAAATTTTAGAAACCTTTGCATTTATAGATGAAGGTTCGTCGGTAAGTTTAATAAATGAACAAATTGTTAATAAATTAGATTTAACTGGTGAATTACAACCCTTATGTCTGAAATGGACGGGGGAAATAGGTCGCCAAGAAGAAGACTCAAAAAAAATCTCAATGCAAGTTTCTGGTACAAATAAAACTAAATTTAATATATCTGTCCGCACGGTTAAGCAACTATCGCTTCCGAGCCAAAGCCTCAATTACAAACATTTAAGCGCAAAGTTTCCGCATCTTAAAGGGCTACCTATCAATGATTTTAAGAACGCTGTACCGGATGTACTGCTTGGCCTAAATAATTTAAAGCTATGTATTTCAACTAGCATTAAAGAGGGTACAAACAACGAGCCCGTTGCTATACGAACTCGCCTCGGCTGGCTTATATGCGGTGGCTCCAGTGCTAGGAAAAGAGCTCAAGCCCAATATAATTTTCATCTGTGTGAATGTCAACGAGAAAATGACCAAATTCTTACCCGCTTAGTCAAACAGTTTTATACAATTGAATCAACCGGGATAAATAATTACACCCCAGCTCTGGGCACAAATGATCAGAGGGCTGTAAAATTATTAGAAAAATACACGAAACAAAAACATGATGGCCATTACGAGACAGCTTTATTGTGGCGGTACGACGACATTACCATGCCACCAAGCTACGAAATGGCGAAAAGAAGACTGGTTTGTCTTGAAAAATCATTAAGAAACAATAAAAGCTTACTTGATCATTTTGAGAAAACCATATCAGAATATTTACAGAAAAATTACATAGCCAAAATTGACGATAGTCAAATTAATAAACACAACGTGTGGTATCTGCCGATGTTTCCAGTATTTAATAAAAATAAGCCAAATAAAACCCGCATAGTCTGGGATGCGGCAGCGAAAGTAAATGGCATATCACTCAACTCTATGCTGCTTAAGGGGCCGGATTTGTTGCCATCTCTTGCGACCATTCTTTTCCGTTTTCGCCAAAGAAAAATCGCGATTTGTGGTGATATAGAACAAATGTTCCACCAGATCTACATACGGGATGAAGATTGCCATTTTCAAAGGTTTTTATGGCGTAGCTGTGACGATAGCAGGGCACCCGATATATATGTTATGAGGGTAATGATATTCGGTGCCTCCTGTGCCCCCTGTATATCGCAATATGTGAAAAATCTTAACGCGACAAAGTTTGAAAGTAAATACCCTCAAGCCGCAGCTGCTATAAGAGACAGCCACTACGTTGATGATTTTCTCGCTTCAACAGACACACCTCAGGAAGCCACTGAGCTTGCCAAAAGTGTGCGGTTTATTCATAGTCAAGGTGGATTCAGAATTAGGAACTGGTGTTCGAATAGCGATTACGTTTTGAAAGAATTGAATTTTTCCAACCCTTTGAACAATATTTGCCTTAATGTAAGTGCAGGCGTAGAAATGGAAAAGGTACTTGGTATATTTTGGAATCCAGCACAAGACAATATAACATTTAAACTGTCAAAGTCTGTCAAAGACACCGAGCTCCTCTTAGGCGGAAAGACTCCGACCAAGCGGGAAATTTTAAAACACTAATGAGCATATATGACCCTTTAGGGCTCGTAGGAAATTTCCTTATGTACCTAAAGATAGTACTGCAAGAAATTTGGCGCAGCGGTGTCGACTGGGATCAGCCTATTCTGGAAAAGCAGCAAGTAAAGTGGAAAAACTGGTTAACTTTTCTACCAAATTTAAGTGAGGTAAATATACCTCGATGCTATTTAAAAAACTTCAAAAATTATAACAATCTAGAAGTACAATTGCACACATTTGTGGATGCGAGCGAAAGCGGTTATGCTGCTGTGTCGTATTTCAGAATTCGCTGTGGAGAGGAAGTTACCATTTCATTACTCGGATCCAAAACCAGAGTAACCCCACTAAAGGCTGTATCAATTCCTCGTCTAGAGCTGATGGCTGCCGTTGTTGGTGCTCGTTACGCTAACTATATTGCAGATAATCATACCGTGAAAATTAGCCGCAAAATGTTCTGGTCGGATTCACGAACAGTTATAAGTTGGATACGTTCAGACCACAGGAAATATCACCAGTTTGTCGCTGTTCGTGTTAGTGAAATCTTAGATAGTTCAGAGATAAACGAGTGGTTCTGGATACCAGGAAAATCAAATGTGGCTGACGAAGCAACAAAATGCTTAACTAAACCTGATTTATCCCCAACAGGGCGCTGGTTTAATGGCCCAGAATTTTTAAGACTGCCAGAGAATGAATGGCCAATCAATGATGAAAATTTTCAGGAATCAAAGCTCGAATTAAAAGAGTGCCATTTTGTTGCAGAAAATATAGAACCACTCATAAATATCCAAAGGTATTCTCGATGGTGCAGAGCATTGAGATCGACAGCATTTGTTATCCGATTTTGTTATCGCCTCAGAAATAAAACCAAATCTTTTAGTGAGGAAGAACTCACCCAAACTGAGTTACGTAAAGCAGAAACAACTATAATTAAAGATACTCAGAGTATATATTTCCAACATGAAATTAATTGTTTATTAAGAAATAATAAATTAAGCAAAACAAATTGTTTGTATAAATTGTCACCCTACTTGGACGACGAGGGAGTTTTGAGAGTAGGTGGACGACTTGATTATGCTAACGTCCCTGAGGAACTAAAGCATCCGGCAGTTTTGCCAAAACAATGCCGGCTAACAACACTCTTAATATGGCATTACCACAACTTATATCGTCATAGTAACCACGAAACTGTAGTTAATGAACTACGGCAACGGTTTTACATTCCGAAATTGCGAACGGCTTGTAAGTCCGCCATTAGGCAGTGTCAGCTATGCAAAATTAAAGCTGCGTTGCCAGCGTTTCCACAAATGGCAAAACTGCCACGCGCTAGACTGGGTTCATATCTTTCACCATTCACATACACAGGCCTCGATTTTTTTGGCCCTATGTTTGTTACTGTGAATCGGCATACAGAAAAAAGATATGGTGCGTTATTCACATGTTTGACAATACGCGCCATCCATGTCGAAATGGTCTATTCGCTCAACACGAGCTCTTGCATTATGGCAATACGCAAATTTATCGCGCGACGAGGACAACCACGGGAATTTTTTAGCGACAACGCGACCAACTTTACCGGCGCTGATAGAGAACTACGTGAGGCATTGCGGGAAGTAGACAAGAGCGAACTGGTGCGAAGCTTTACAACATCCTTTACAAAATGGAACTTTAACCCGCCTTCTGCGCCTCACATGGGAGGGGCGTGGGAAAGACTGGTCCGATCGGTAAAGACTGTACTCTGCAATATTAAAATCCAGAGGTCGCCGAGCGATGAAATATTACAGAGCATGATGGCTGAGGTCGAAAATATTATCAATTCCCGTCCCCTTACGTATATTCCAGTAGAAAACGAGAATGCAGAAGCTATCACACCAAATCATTTTCTGCTAGGCAACTCAAGCGGCCTAAAACCTTTAGCCTCTTTTGATAACGATGGTGTTGTGCTGAGGAAAGGTTGGTTGCGTTCAGAGCAATATGCGGAGCTTTTTTGGAAGAGGTGGGTGACAGAGTACTTGCCTACTTTAACTTGTAGAACAAAATGGTTTGAGAAGTCCAAACTAATATCTGTTGGCAGTTTAGTGGTGGTGGTTGACCCGAAAAATCCACGAAACGTGTGGCCAAAGGGAAGGGTCATAGAAGTTAACACATCGGAGGATGGCCAAGTACGGAAGGCGAAAGTTTTGACAGTTTGTGGCATTTTAGAAAGACCAGCTGCAAAACTAGCGATTCTAGACGTAGCGGAAGAAAAGCTAAAGGAGTAAGTCATCGGCAAGCTCGTCATACTGTGGGGGAGTGTTACCGCCACTAAGAAGTCGCTGCAAGTGCATCATTTTTATCGCTATTTATTGCTATCGATTAAACTGTCAAATGCAATTTTCTTTTAATATTCCACGCGGTCTAAATAGCGAGCCATCTTTTTTTACAAAAATCATATTTTATTCATATAACATAATCATCCGAGTTGATAAGATCGAGAAGTTTCGCTCCGAGTAGCCATAGATGAAAAGTCAGTAACCACATTTATAGTGTATAAGCTTTCTTTATAATAATTGTGAAATATATTCCACGAATTTTAACATTGAAGTACAAGGCAATAAATAATAATTGTATTCAAAAAAAATCCTTATACTCGTGTTTATAATCTACAATTTGGTTACAAAGAGCTTGGGCAGCTTCACCCGTCCACAATACCTGTGTTACCATTTCATTATTTTCTTCATGTCCCATTTTTCTGAATTTTTTGTTCCATTATACATTAAGTCAAACTTTTATGGTTTGAATTTTATACTTAAGTATATGTGAACGTTTTTTCCAATTTTCATTGGTAGCTCAAGCCAAAGCTTAAATTGTATGTGATTTTGTTTTTATTGAACATTTTTATTTTGCTATATTAATATTTATATAGGCTAATTGTTCTAACTTAGTTAAAATTTTAGAAAGATATGATGATAAATATTCTTAGGCACAAAGGAAGTCAACACCAGTTTTATTCAACTTACACAGCAGAGCAGAACAGCTGTTTTCGAAAATCGCTACACTTTCATCTTCAGTGCTCATGTGTATATTGTGTTTATCACCACTGTTTAGGTGGCTTAGTTGAATGTGATAACAGTTTTCTATTTACACAAATTTTATTGTGAAAAACAATCCGAGAACTGTATCAACCTGATGTTAACACTTGTGTGTTATGATACCTGTGTTACCATTTGATTATTTTCTTCATGTCCCATTTTTCTGAATTTTTTGTTCCATTATACATTAAGTCAAACTTTTATGGTTTGAATTTTATACTTAAGTATATGTGAACGTTTTTTCCAATTTTCATTGGTAGCTCAAGCCAAAGCTTAAATTGTATGTGATTTTGTTTTTATTGAACATTTTTATTTTGCTATATTAATATTTATATAGGCTAATTGTTCTAACTTAGTTAAAATCTCAGAAAGACATGATGATAAATATTCCTAGGCACAAAGGAAGTCAACACCAGTTTTATTCAACTTACACAGCAGAGCAGAACAGCTGTTTTCGAAAGTCGCTACACTTTCATCTTCAGTGCTCATGTGTATATTGTGTTTATCACCACTGTTTAGGTGGCTTAGTTGAATGTGATAACAGTTTTCTATTTACACAAATTTTATTGTGAAAAACAATCCGAGAACTGTATCAACCTGATGTTAACGCTTGTGTGTTATGATACCTGTGTTACCATTTGATTATTTTCTTCATGTCCCATTTTTCTGAATTTTTTGTTCCATTATACATTAAGTCAAACTTTTATGGTTTGAATTTTATACTTAAATATATGTGAACGTTTTTTCCAATTTTCATTGGTAGCTCAAGCCAAAGCTTAAATTGTATGTGATTTTGTTTTTATTGAACATTTTTATTTTGCTATATTAATATTTATATAGGCTAATTGTTCTAACTTAGTTAAAATCTCAGAAAGACATGATGATAAATATTCCTAGGCACAAAGGAAGTCAACATCAGTTTTATTCAACTTACACAGCAGAGCAGAACAGCTGTTTTCGAAAGTCGCTACACTTTCATCTTCAGTGCTCATGTGTATATTGTGTTTATCACCACTGTTTAGGTGGCTTAGTTGAATGTGATAACAGTTTTCTATTTACACAAATTTTATTGTGAAAAACAATCCGAGAACTGTATCAACCTGATGTTAACACTTGTGTGTTATGATACCTGTGTTACCATTTGATTATTTTCTTCATGTCCCATTTTTCTGAATTTTTTGTTCCATTATACATTAAGTCAAACTTCTATGGTTTGAATTTTATACTTAAGTATATGTGAACGTTTTCTCCAATTTTCATTGGTAGCTCAAGCCAAAGCTTAAATTTTATGTGATTTTGTTTTTATTGAACATTTTTGTTTTGCTATATTAATATTTATATAGGCTAATTGTTCTAACTTAGTTAAAATCTCAGAAAGACATGATGATAAATATTCCTAGGCACAAAGGAAGTCAACATCAGTTTTATTCAACTTACACAGCAGAGCAGAACAGCTGTTTTCGAAAGTCGCTACACTTTCATCTTCAGTGCTCATGTGTATATTGTGTTTATCACCACTGTTTAGGTGGCTTAGTTGAATGTGATAACAGTTTTCTATTTACACAAATTTTATTGTGAAAAACAATCCGAGAACTGTATCAACCTGATGTTAACACTTGTGTGTTATGATACCTGTGTTACCATTTGATTATTTTCTTCATGTCCCATTTTTCTGAATTTTTTGTTCCATTATATATTAAGTCAAACTTTTATGGTTTGAATTTTATACTTAAGTATATGTGAACGTTTTTTCCAATTTTCATTGGTAGCTCAAGCCAAAGCTTAAATTGTATGTGATTTTGTTTTTATTGAACATTTTTATTATGCTATATTAATATTTATATAGGCTAATTGTTCTAACTTTGTTAGAATCTCAGAAAGACATGATGATAAATATTCCTAGGCAAAAAGGAAGTCAACATCAGTTTTATTCAACTTACACAGCAGAGCAGAACAGCTGTTTTCGAAAGTCGCTACACTTTCATCTTCAGTGCTCATGTGTATATTGTGTTTATCACCACTGTTTAGGTGGCTTAGTTGAATGTGATAACAGTTTTCTATTTACACAAATTTTATTGTGAAAAACAATCCGAGAACTGTATCAACCTGATGTTAACACTTGTGTGTTATGATACCTGTGTTACCATTTGATTATTTTCTTCATGTCCCATTTTTCTGAATTTTTTGTTCCATTATACATTAAGTCAAACTTCTATGGTTTGAATTTTATACTTAAGTATATGTGAACGTTTTCTCCAATTTTCATTGGTAGCTCAAGCCAAAGCTTAAATTTTATGTGATTTTGTTTTTATTGAACATTTTTGTTTTGCTATATTAATATTTATATAGGCTAATTGTTCTAACTTAGTTGAAATCTCAGAAAGACATGATGATAAATATTCCTAGGCACAAAGGAAGTCAACATCAGTTTTATTCAACTTACACAGCAGAGCAGAACAGCTGTTTTCGAAAGTCGCTACACTTTCATCTTCAGTGCTCATGTGTATATTGTGTTTATCACCACTGTTTAGGTGGCTTAGTTGAATGTGATAACAGTTTTCTATTTACACAAATTTTATTGTGAAAAACAATCCGAGAACTGTATCAACCTGATGTTAACACTTGTGTGTTATGACACTTGTGTTACCATTTCATTATTTTCTTCATGTCCCATTTTTCTGAATGTTTTGTTCCATTATACATTAAGTCAAACTTTTATGGTTTGAATTTTATACTTAAGTATATGTGAACGTTTTTTCCAATTTTCATTGGTAGCTCAAGCCAAAGCTTAAATTGTATGTGATTTTGTTTTTATTGAACATTTTTATTTTGCTATATTAATATTTATATAGGCTAATTGTTCTAACTTAGGTAAAATCTCAGAAAGACATGATGATAAATATTCCTAGGCACAAAGGAAGTCAACACCAGTTTTATTCAACTTACACAGCAGAGCAGAACAGCTGTTTTCGAAAGTCGCTACACTTTCATCTTCAGTGCTCATGTGTATATTGTGTTTATCACCACTGTTTAGGTGGCTTAGTTGAATGTGATAACAGTTTTCTATTTACACAAATTTTATTGTGAAAAACAATCCGAGAACTGTATCAACCTGATGTTAACACTTGTGTGTTATGATACCTGTGTTACCATTTGATTATTTTCTTCATGTCCCATTTTTCTGAATTTTTTGTTCCATTATACATTAAGTCAAACTTTTATGGTTTGAATTTTATACTTAAGTATATGTGAACGTTTTTTCCAATTTTCATTGGTAGCTCAAGCCAAAGCTTAAATTGTATGTGATTTTGTTTTTATTGAACATTTTTGTTTTGCTATATTAATATTTATATAGGCTAATTGTTCTAACTTAGTTAAGATCTCAGAAAGACATGATGATAAATATTCCTAGGCACAAAGGAAGTCAACATCAGTTTTATTCAACTTACACAGCAGAGCAGAACAGCTGTTTTCGAAAGTCGCTACACTTTCATCTTCAGTGCTCATGTGTATATTGTGTTTATCACCACTGTTTAGGTGGCTTAGTTGAATGTGATAACAGTTTTCTATTTACACAAATTTTATTGTGAAAAACAATCCGAGAACTGTATCAACCTGATGTTAACACTTGTGTGTTATGATACCTGTGTTACCATTTGATTATTTTCTTCATGTCCCATTTTTCTGAATTTTTTGTTCCATTATACATTAAGTCAAACTTTTATGGTTTGAATTTTATACTTAAGTATATGTGAACGTTTTTTCCAATTTTCATTGGTAGCTCAAGCCAAAGCTTAAATTGTATGTGATTTTGTTTTTATTGAACATTTTTGTTTTGCTATATTAATATTTATATAGGCTAATTGTTCTAACTTAGTTAAAATCTCAGAAAGACATGATGATAAATATTCCTAGGCACAAAGGAAGTCAACATCAGTTTTATTCAACTTACACAGCAGAGCAGAACAGCTGTTTTCGAAAGTCGCTACACTTTCATCTTCAGTGCTCATGTGTATATTGTGTTTATCACCACTGTTTAGGTGGCTTAGTTGAATGTGATAACAGTTTTCTATTTACACAAATTTTATTGTGAAAAACAATCCGAGAACTGTATCAACCTGATGTTAACACTTGTGTGTTATGATACCTGTGTTACCATTTGATTATTTTCTTCATGTCCCATTTTTCTGAATTTTTTGTTCCATTATACATTAAGTCAAACTTCTATGGTTTGAATTTTATACTTAAGTATATGTGAACGTTTTCTCCAATTTTCATTGGTAGCTCAAGCCAAAGCTTAAATTTTATGTGATTTTGTTTTTATTGAACATTTTTGTTTTGCTATATTAATATTTATATAGGCTAATTGTTCTAACTTAGTTAAAATCTCAGAAAGACATGATGATAAATATTCCTAGGCACAAAGGAAGTCAACATCAGTTTTATTCAACTTACACAGCAGAGCAGAACAGCTGTTTTCGAAAGTCGCTACACTTTCATCTTCAGTGCTCATGTGTATATTGTGTTTATCACCACTGTTTAGGTGGCTTAGTTGAATGTGATAACAGTTTTCTATTTACACAAATTTTATTGTGAAAAACAATCCGAGAACTGTATCAACCTGATGTTAACACTTGTGTGTTATGACACTTGTGTTACCATTTCATTATTTTCTTCATGTCCCATTTTTCTGAATGTTTTGTTCCATTATACATTAAGTCAAACTTTTATGGTTTGAATTTTATACTTAAGTATATGTGAACGTTTTTTCCAATTTTCATTGGTAGCTCAAGCCAAAGCTTAAATTGTATGTGATTTTGTTTTTATTGAACATTTTTATTTTGCTATATTAATATTTATATAGGCTAATTGTTCTAACTTAGGTAAAATCTCAGAAAGACATGATGATAAATATTCCTAGGCACAAAGGAAGTCAACACCAGTTTTATTCAACTTACACAGCAGAGCAGAACAGCTGTTTTCGAAAGTCGCTACACTTTCATCTTCAGTGCTCATGTGTATATTGTGTTTATCACCACTGTTTAGGTGGCTTAGTTGAATGTGATAACAGTTTTCTATTTACACAAATTTTATTGTGAAAAACAATCCGAGAACTGTATCAACCTGATGTTAACACTTGTGTGTTATGATACCTGTGTTACCATTTGATTATTTTCTTCATGTCCCATTTTTCTGAATTTTTTGTTCCATTATACATTAAGTCAAACTTTTATGGTTTGAATTTTATACTTAAGTATATGTGAACGTTTTTTCCAATTTTCATTGGTAGCTCAAGCCAAAGCTTAAATTGTATGTGATTTTGTTTTTATTGAACATTTTTGTTTTGCTATATTAATATTTATATAGGCTAATTGTTCTAACTTAGTTAAAATCTCAGAAAGACATGATGATAAATATTCCTAGGCACAAAGGAAGTCAACATCAGTTTTATTCAACTTACACAGCAGAGCAGAACAGCTGTTTTCGAAAGTCGCTACACTTTCATCTTCAGTGCTCATGTGTATATTGTGTTTATCACCACTGTTTAGGTGGCTTAGTTGAATGTGATAACAGTTTTCTATTTACACAAATTTTATTGTGAAAAACAATCCGAGAACTGTATCAACCTGATGTTAACACTTGTGTGTTATGATACCTGTGTTACCATTTGATTATTTTCTTCATGTCCCATTTTTCTGAATTTTTTGTTCCATTATACATTAACTCAAACTTCTATGGTTTGAATTTTATACTTAAGTATATGTGAACGTTTTCTCCAATTTTCATTGGTAGCTCAAGCCAAAGCTTAAATTTTATGTGATTTTGTTTTTATTGAACATTTTTGTTTTGCTATATTAATATTTATATAGGCTAATTGTTCTAACTTAGTTAAAATCTCAGAAAGACATGATGATAAATATTCCTAGGCACAAAGGAAGTCAACATCAGTTTTATTCAACTTACACAGCAGAGCAGAACAGCTGTTTTCGAAAGTCGCTACACTTTCATCTTCAGTGCTCATGTGTATATTGTGTTTATCACCACTGTTTAGGTGGCTTAGTTGAATGTGATAACAGTTTTCTATTTACACAAATTTTATTGTGAAAAACAATCCGAGAACTGTATCAACCTGATGTTAACACTTGTGTGTTATGATACCTGTGTTACCATTTGATTATTTTCTTCATGTCCCATTTTTCTGAATTTTTTGTTCCATTATATATTAAGTCAAACTTTTATGGTTTGAATTTTATACTTAAGTATATGTGAACGTTTTTTCCAATTTTCATTGGTAGCTCAAGCCAAAGCTTAAATTGTATGTGATTTTGTTTTTATTGAACATTTTTATTTTGCTATATTAATATTTATATAGGCTAATTGTTCTAACTTAGGTAAAATCTCAGAAAGACATGATGATAAATATTCCTAGGCACAAAGGAAGTCAACACCAGTTTTATTCAACTTACACAGCAGAGCAGAACAGCTGTTTTCGAAAGTCGCTACACTTTCATCTTCAGTGCTCATGTGTATATTGTGTTTATCACCACTGTTTAGGTGGCTTAGTTGAATGTGATAACAGTTTTCTATTTACACAAATTTTATTGTGAAAAACAATCCGAGAACTGTATCAACCTGATGTTAACACTTGTGTGTTATGATACCTGTGTTACCATTTGATTATTTTCTTCATGTCCCATTTTTCTGAATTTTTTGTTCCATTATACATTAAGTCAAACTTTTATGGTTTGAATTTTATACTTAAGTATATGTGAACGTTTTTTCCAATTTTCATTGGTAGCTCAAGCCAAAGCTTAAATTGTATGTGATTTTGTTTTTATTGAACATTTTTGTTTTGCTATATTAATATTTATATAGGCTAATTGTTCTAACTTAGTTAAGATCTCAGAAAGACATGATGATAAATATTCCTAGGCACAAAGGAAGTCAACATCAGTTTTATTCAACTTACACAGCAGAGCAGAACAGCTGTTTTCGAAAGTCGCTACACTTTCATCTTCAGTGCTCATGTGTATATTGTGTTTATCACCACTGTTTAGGTGGCTTAGTTGAATGTGATAACAGTTTTCTATTTACACAAATTTTATTGTGAAAAACAATCCGAGAACTGTATCAACCTGATGTTAACACTTGTGTGTTATGATACCTGTGTTACCATTTGATTATTTTCTTCATGTCCCATTTTTCTGAATGTTTTGTTCCATTATACATTAAGTCAAACTTTTATGGTTTGAATTTTATACTTAAGTATATGTGAACGTTTTTTCCAATTTTCATTGGTAGCTCAAGCCAAAGCTTAAATTGTATGTGATTTTGTTTTTATTGAACATTTTTATTTTGCTATATTAATATTTATATAGGCTAATTGTTCTAACTTAGGTAAAATCTCAGAAAGACATGATGATAAATATTCCTAGGCACAAAGGAAGTCAACACCAGTTTTATTCAACTTACACAGCAGAGCAGAACAGCTGTTTTCGAAAGTCGCTACACTTTCATCTTCAGTGCTCATGTGTATATTGTGTTTATCACCACTGTTTAGGTGGCTTAGTTGAATGTGATAACAGTTTTCTATTTACACAAATTTTATTGTGAAAAACAATCCGAGAACTGTATCAACCTGATGTTAACACTTGTGTGTTATGATACCTGTGTTACCATTTGATTATTTTCTTCATGTCCCATTTTTCTGAATTTTTTGTTCCATTATACATTAAGTCAAACTTTTATGGTTTGAATTTTATACTTAAGTATATGTGAACGTTTTTTCCAATTTTCATTGGTAGCTCAAGCCAAAGCTTAAATTGTATGTGATTTTGTTTTTATTGAACATTTTTGTTTTGCTATATTAATATTTATATAGGCTAATTGTTCTAACTTAGTTAAGATCTCAGAAAGACATGATGATAAATATTCCTAGGCACAAAGGAAGTCAACATCAGTTTTATTCAACTTACACAGCAGAGCAGAACAGCTGTTTTCGAAAGTCGCTACACTTTCATCTTCAGTGCTCATGTGTATATTGTGTTTATCACCACTGTTTAGGTGGCTTAGTTGAATGTGATAACAGTTTTCTATTTACACAAATTTTATTGTGAAAAACAATCCGAGAACTGTATCAACCTGATGTTAACACTTGTGTGTTATGATACCTGTGTTACCATTTGATTATTTTCTTCATGTCCCATTTTTCTGAATTTTTTGTTCCATTATACATTAAGTCAAACTTTTATGGTTTGAATTTTATACTTAAGTATATGTGAACGTTTTTTCCAATTTTCATTGGTAGCTCAAGCCAAAGCTTAAATTGTATGTGATTTTGTTTTTATTGAACATTTTTGTTTTGCTATATTAATATTTATATAGGCTAATTGTTCTAACTTAGTTAAAATCTCAGAAAGACATGATGATAAATATTCCTAGGCACAAAGGAAGTCAACATCAGTTTTATTCAACTTACACAGCAGAGCAGAACAGCTGTTTTCGAAAGTCGCTACACTTTCATCTTCAGTGCTCATGTGTATATTGTGTTTATCACCACTGTTTAGGTGGCTTAGTTGAATGTGATAACAGTTTTCTATTTACACAAATTTTATTGTGAAAAACAATCCGAGAACTGTATCAACCTGATGTTAACACTTGTGTGTTATGATACCTGTGTTACCATTTGATTATTTTCTTCATGTCCCATTTTTCTGAATTTTTTGTTCCATTATACATTAAGTCAAACTTCTATGGTTTGAATTTTATACTTAAGTATATGTGAACGTTTTCTCCAATTTTCATTGGTAGCTCAAGCCAAAGCTTAAATTTTATGTGATTTTGTTTTTATTGAACATTTTTGTTTTGCTATATTAATATTTATATAGGCTAATTGTTCTAACTTAGTTGAAATCTCAGAAAGACATGATGATAAATATTCCTAGGCACAAAGGAAGTCAACATCAGTTTTATTCAACTTACACAGCAGAGCAGAACAGCTGTTTTCGAAAGTCGCTACACTTTCATCTTCAGTGCTCATGTGTATATTGTGTTTATCACCACTGTTTAGGTGGCTTAGTTGAATGTGATAACAGTTTTCTATTTACACAAATTTTATTGTGAAAAACAATCCGAGAACTGTATCAACCTGATGTTAACACTTGTGTGTTATGACACTTGTGTTACCATTTCATTATTTTCTTCATGTCCCATTTTTCTGAATGTTTTGTTCCATTATACATTAAGTCAAACTTTTATGGTTTGAATTTTATACTTAAGTATATGTGAACGTTTTTTCCAATTTTCATTGGTAGCTCAAGCCAAAGCTTAAATTGTATGTGATTTTGTTTTTATTGAACATTTTTATTTTGCTATATTAATATTTATATAGGCTAATTGTTCTAACTTAGGTAAAATCTCAGAAAGACATGATGATAAATATTCCTAGGCACAAAGGAAGTCAACACCAGTTTTATTCAACTTACACAGCAGAGCAGAACAGCTGTTTTCGAAAGTCGCTACACTTTCATCTTCAGTGCTCATGTGTATATTGTGTTTATCACCACTGTTTAGGTGGCTTAGTTGAATGTGATAACAGTTTTCTATTTACACAAATTTTATTGTGAAAAACAATCCGAGAACTGTATCAACCTGATGTTAACACTTGTGTGTTATGATACCTGTGTTACCATTTGATTATTTTCTTCATGTCCCATTTTTCTGAATTTTTTGTTCCATTATACATTAAGTCAAACTTTTATGGTTTGAATTTTATACTTAAGTATATGTGAACGTTTTTTCCAATTTTCATTGGAAGCTCAAGCCAAAGCTTAAATTGTATGTGATTTTGTTTTTATTGAACATTTTTGTTTTGCTATATTAATATTTATATAGGCTAATTGTTCTAACTTAGTTAAGATCTCAGAAAGACATGATGATAAATATTCCTAGGCACAAAGGAAGTCAACATCAGTTTTATTCAACTTACACAGCAGAGCAGAACAGCTGTTTTCGAAAGTCGCTACACTTTCATCTTCAGTGCTCATGTGTATATTGTGTTTATCACCACTGTTTAGGTGGCTTAGTTGAATGTGATAACAGTTTTCTATTTACACAAATTTTATTGTGAAAAACAATCCGAGAACTGTATCAACCTGATGTTAACACTTGTGTGTTATGATACCTGTGTTACCATTTGATTATTTTCTTCATGTCCCATTTTTCTGAATTTTTTGTTCCATTATACATTAAGTCAAACTTTTATGGTTTGAATTTTATACTTAAGTATATGTGAACGTTTTTTCCAATTTTCATTGGTAGCTCAAGCCAAAGCTTAAATTGTATGTGATTTTGTTTTTATTGAACATTTTTGTTTTGCTATATTAATATTTATATAGGCTAATTGTTCTAACTTTGTTAAAATCTCAGAAAGACATGATGATAAATATTCCTAGGCACAAAGGAAGTCAACATCAGTTTTATTCAACTTACACAGCAGAGCAGAACAGCTGTTTTCGAAAGTCGCTACACTTTCATCTTCAGTGCTCATGTGTATATTGTGTTTATCACCACTGTTTAGGTGGCTTAGTTGAATGTGATAACAGTTTTCTATTTACACAAATTTTATTGTGAAAAACAATCCGAGAACTGTATCAACCTGATGTTAACACTTGTGTGTTATGATACCTGTGTTACCATTTGACTATTTTCTTCATGTCCCATTTTTCTGAATTTTTTGTTCCATTATACATTAAGTCAAACTTTTATGGTTTGAATTTTATACTTAAGTATATGTGAACGTTTTTTCCAATTTTCATTGGTAGCTCAAGCCAAAGCTTAAATTGTATGTGATTTTGTTTTTATTGAACATTTTTATTTTGCTATATTAATATTTATATAGGCTAATTGTTCTAACTTAGTTAAAATCTCAGAAAGACATGATGATAAATATTCCTAGGCACAAAGGAAGTCAACACCAGTTTTATTCAACTTACACAGCAGAGCAGAACAGCTGTTTTCGAAAGTCGCTACACTTTCATCTTCAGTGCTCATGTGTATATTGTGTTTATCACCACTGTTTAGGTGGCTTAGTTGAATGTGATAACAGTTTTCTATTTACACAAATTTTATTGTGAAAAACAATCCGAGAACTGTATCAACCTGATGTTAACACTTGTGTGTTATGATACCTGTGTTACCATTTCATTATTTTCTTCATGTCCCATATTTCTGAATTTTTTGTTCCATTATACATTAAGTCAAACTTTTATGGTTTGAATTGTATACTTAAGTATATGTGAACGTTTTTTCCAATTTTCATTGGTAGCTCAAGCCAAAGCTTAAATTGTATGTGATTTTGTTTTTATTGAACATTTTTATTTTGCTATATTAATATTTATATAGGCTAATTGTTCTAACTTAGTTAAAATCTCAGAAAGACATGATGATAAATATTCCTAGGCACAAAGGAAGTCAACATCAGTTTTATTCAACTTAGGGCGTTTTCACATTAGCCGGCAACGACACGGCATCGACGCCGGCACGATTTTTTCGAAGTGCTTACACATTACACGACACGACACCGACATGCAGTTGTTGCTTGTCAATCGAAGAAATATCATCATGACTGGGGAAAACAAATTGTATTTGCTTTATTTGTTATATTTAAGGCGCAAAAAACGAAACAAGCAAAGAAAGTTTTGGGTACATCCAATTATAAAGTTGAGATATTTAGAGGGTTCCTTTTACACTCTATTTGAGAAGTTGGCTAATGACGAAAACAAGTTTTTTAACTATTTTCGTATGAGCAAAAGTACATTTGATTATATATTGTATAATATAATCAATAACATCAAAAAGCAAGATACTAAATTCAGAATGTGCATACCACCTGAAGAAATGCTAGTTGTAACAATAAGGTAAGTATTTTGATATTTGAGATCATTTCATTGAATTTTTTATTAATTAAACTTAAAGTTATAACGATATACATAAAAGAAACAAAAGATTGTTTTTGTATTCAAATAAAATGTTCCAAGGAAGAACTACTCATTGTGCTCCAAAATGTCCGCAACTAATTGATTGTAATTTGCAAAACGTCTTTGAGGCTGTTGTTCTTGTTGTTCAACCTGATATAAAGGAGGAGGAGTAGGCGATTGAAATTCCGAACTTTGGTAGGAATCTGAATTGGTCAGAGCAGGCGAAGGCAGCGGAATACGAACAAGCTGCGGTTGAAGAGTGTTTCGCGTTGAAACACGTTGGGGTTTAATTTGTTTTATAGTCGTTAGAGCTTCCATTTGAAAATCCATCAATTCAGTTTCATTCATATCTCGTATGTATGGAAGAAAGGACAATAGCAACATTTCATGGTCTGATCGATATTGAGACGAAGATGGTCCATCTGAATGTTTCCCTTTTTTTAGCTCTCAAAGGATTTCACGTTCTATGTCATCCAATTGCCTTTTCGAAGTTGATCGCTTAGATAATGGAGTGGGCAGTGCCTGCGAAGTTGCTTTGACTTTAGATTGTGAAGATGTGGTTGGAGGCTGCGAATCTATGAAGTCCTCTACATCAATGCTGTCATCTGTTCCAAACTGACTAAAATTGCTATCTGTGTCATCCTTCTGAGCTATCTTCAGCAAAAATTGCAAATGTTCGCTGTATATGTAACTTTTTTTTGTTCCTTGTCCACTTTTTGTTCTCAATGATCTTAGAAATGAAACTCTTATATTAGACCATTTAGCCATAATACTGTCTCCTGCAAGAAAAAAGAAATAAATAAATTATCTAATTAAAGTTTTATTTTTTTTCTAGATACTTGGCTACTGGGTGCACACTGACGGATTTGTATTACACCTTTAGAATTGGAATATCTACTTTAAGCAAAAATATTAACTACGTGTGTACTCAAATATGGAACACTTTACAGCCCATATATTTTAAAGAACTGAATAAGGAAGACTGGAGAAAAATTGCCAATCAATTTGAAAGTAAAGCCAACTTTCCTATGTGCCTTGGAGCACATTCGAATCCAAAATTTTCCCCATGCAGGATCAATGAATTTTAATTACAAACACTATTACTCTATAGTTCTTTTGGCAATTGTTGATGCGGACTACAATTTCTTGTTCGTGGATATAGGAGCATATGGGAAGGATTGTGATTCCTCTATTCTACAAAATACAGAGTTTTGGAGAAGACTGATGAACGATGAATTGGACATACCAGAAGCAAGACCATTAACATCAGGAACGGGGCTAAAAGTTCCCTATGTTTTCGTTGCACATAATGCGTTTGCAATGAACGAGCACATTATAAAAGATTTCTCAAATCATAATTTGAGTACAAAACAACGTGTATTTAACTATAGATTACACAGAGCTCGTAGATATGTGGAATGCGCTTTTGGAATTTTAAGCAACAAATGGAGAATATTTCACAGAGCACTTAATGTTTCTAAACCTTTTTCAAAAAATATTGTAAAAGCTTGCGTTGTATTACATAACATAATACGTAAAAGAGATGGATTTCGCACGGAAGACTTGTTTACTTCTCCTGGTTCCAAAATACAAAACCTACAACTTGATAAAACACACTCAACTAATAAAACTGGGCAAGGTGTACGCACATGTTTTGCAAATTATTTTGTTAGTACAGATGGACAATTACCTTGTCAATTATCCAAAATTTAATAACTAAATAATATACTATTTAATGATACTCACCTGTCTTTTTCTTCTCCGCTTGGCTTAACTCTTCATACCCCTCTTCCAGAAATGAATATATTTCTTGCCAACTTTTATCCCGTAATATTTTATTTTTGTGGTATTCATTTGTTTTGTCCTAAATGCAGGGTTTTGACTCCACTAATTCAATTAGAGTGACAATGTCATATTTGGCCATTTTTATTAAATTTCACTTAAAAACTTTCGCGCAATAACACAACAAAAATATCACATTACAAAAATATAAACAAATGTCGTAGACGACATCAGTGGAGAGCTTGCTTCCCGCCGACATTTCGTCGCCGGCAACGACATAAAACCGCCGTGTCGGCAAGTGTGAAAGCATGCCCATATAATTGTATGCATTTTCGCTCCCACTGATGTCGTTGCCGGTGTCGTGTCGGTGTCGTGCCGGCTAATGTGAAAACGCCCTTACACAGCAGAGCGGAACAGCTGTTTTCGAAAGTCGCTACACTTTCATCTTCAGTGCTCATGTGTATATTGTGTTTATCACCACTGTTTGGGTGGCTTAGTTGAATGTGATAACAGTTTTTTATTTACACAAATTTTATTGTGAAAAACAATCCGAGAACTGTATCAACCTGATGTTAACACTTGTGTGTTATGATACCTGTGTTACCATTTGACTATTTTCTTCATGTCCCATTTTTCTGAATTTTTTGTTTCATTATACATTAAGTCAAACTTTTATGGTTTGAATTTTATACTTAAGTATATGTGAACGTTTTTTCCAATTTTCATTGGTAGCTCAAGCCAAAGCTTAAATTGTATGTGATTTTGTTTTTATTGAACATTTTTATTTTGCTATATTAATATTTATATAGGCTAATTGTTCTAACTTAGTTAAAATCTCAGAAAGACATGATGATAAATATTCCTAGGCACAAAGGAAGTCAACACCAGTTTTATTCAACTTACACAGCAGAGCAGAACAGCTGTTTTCGAAAGTCGCTACACTTTCATCTTCAGTGCTCATGTGTATATTGTGTTTATCACCACTGTTTAGGTGGCTTAGTTGAATGTGATAACAGTTTTCTATTTACACAAATTTTATTGTGAAAAACAATCCGAGAACTGTATCAACCTGATGTTAACACTTTTGTGTTATGATACCTGTGTTACCATTTCATTATTTTCTTCATGTCCCATTTTTCTGAATTTTTTGTTCCATTATACATTAAGTCAAACTTTTATGGTTTGAATTGTATACTTAAGTATATGTGAACGTTTTTTCCAATTTTCATTGGTAGCTCAAGCCAAAGCTTAAATTGTATGTGATTTTGTTTTTATTGAACATTTTTATTTTGCTATATTAATATTTATATAGGCTAATTGTTCTAACTTAGTTAAAATCTCAGAAAGACATGATGATAAATATTCCTAGGCACAAAGGAAGTCAACATCAGTTTTATTCAACTTAGGGCGTTTTCACATTAGCCGGCAACGACACCGACACGACACCGACACAGCATCGACGCCGGCACGATTTTTTCGAAGTGCTTACACATTACACGACACGACACCGACATGCAGTTGTTGCTTGTCAATCGAAGAAATATCATCATGACTGGGGAAAACAAATTGTATTTGCTTTATTTGTTATATTTAAGGCGCAAAAAACGAAACAAGCAAAGAAAGTTTTGGGTACATCCAATTATAAAGTTGAGATATTTAGAGGGTTCCTTTTACACTCTATTTGAGAAGTTGGCTAATGACGAAAACAAGTTTTTTAACTATTTTCGTATGAGCAAAAGTACATTTGATTATATATTGTATAATATAATCAATAACATCAAAAAGCAAGATACTAAATTCAGAATGTGCATACCACCTGAAGAAATGCTAGTTGTAACAATAAGGTAAGTATTTTGATATTTGAGATCATTTCATTGAATTTTTTATTAATTAAACTTAAAGTTATAACGATATACATAAAAGAAACAAAAGATTATTTTTGTATTCAAATAAAATGTTCCAAGGAAGAACTACTCATTGTGCTCCAAAATGTCCGCAACTAATTGATTGTAATTTGCAAAACGTCTTTGAGGCTGTTGTTCTTGTTGTTCAACCTGATATAAAGGAGGAGGAGTAGGCGATTGAAATTCCGAACTTTGGTAGGAATCTGAATTGGTCAGAGCAGGCGAAGGCAGCGGAATACGAACAAGCTGCGGTTGAAGAGTGTTTCGCGTTGAAACACGTTGGGGTTTAATTTGTTTTATAGTCGTTAGAGCTTCCATTTGAAAATCCATCAATTCAGTTTCATTCATATCTCGTATGTATGGAAGAAAGGACAATAGCAACATTTCATGGTCTGATCGATATTGAGACGAAGATGGTCCATCTGAATGTTTCCCTTTTTTTAGCTCTCAAAGGATTTCACGTTCTATGTCATCCAATTGCCTTTTCGAAGTTGATCGCTTAGATAATGGAGTGGGCAGTGCCTGCGAAGTTGCTTTGACTTTAGATTGTGAAGATGTGGTTGGAGGCTGCGAATCTATGAAGTCCTCTACATCAATGCTGTCATCTGTTCCAAACTGACTAAAATTGCTATCTGTGTCATCCTTCTGAGCTATCTTCAGCAAAAATTGCAAATGTTCGCTGTATATGTAACTTTTTTTTGTTCCTTGTCCACTTTTTGTTCTCAATGATCTTAGAAATGAAACTCTTATATTAGACCATTTAGCCATAATACTGTCTCCTGCAAGAAAAAAGAAATAAATAAATTATCTAATTAAAGTTTTATTTTTTTTCTAGATACTTGGCTACTGGGTGCACACTGACGGATTTGTATAACACCTTTAGAATTGGAATATCTACTTTAAGCAAAAATATTAACTACGTGTGTACTCAAATATGGAACACTTTACAGCCCATATATTTTAAAGAACTGAATAAGGAAGATTGGAGAAAAATTGCCAATCAATTTGAAAGTAAAGCCAACTTTCCTATGTGCCTTGGAGCAATAGATGGCAAGCATATTCGAATCCAAAATTTTCCCCATGCAGGATCAATGAATTTTAATTACAAACACTATTACTCTATAGTTCTTTTGGCAATTGTTGATGCGGACTACAAGTTCTTGTTCGTGGATATAGGAGCATATCGGAAGGATTGTGATTCCTCTATTCTACAAAATACAGAGTTTTGGAGAAGACTGATGAACGATGAATTGGACATACCAGAAGCAAGACCATTAACATCAGGAACGGGGCTAAAAGTTCCCTATGTTTTCGTTGCAGATAATGCGTTTGCAATGAACGAGCACATTATAAAAGATTTCTCAAATCATAATTTGAGTACAAAACAACGTGTATTTAACTATAGATTACACAGAGCTCGTAGATATGTGGAATGCGCTTTTGGAATTTTAAGCAACAAATGGAGAATATTTCACAGAGCACTTAATGTTTCTAAACCTTTTTCAAAAAATATTGTAAAAGCTTGCGTTGTATTACATAACATAATACGTAAAAGAGATGGATTTCGCACGGAAGACTTGTTTACTTCTCCTGGTTCCAAAATACAAAACCTACAACTTGATAAAACACACTCAACTAATAAAACTGGGCAAGGTGTACGCACATGTCTTGCAAATTATTTTGTTAGTACAGATGGACAATTACCTTGGCAATTATCCAAAATTTAATAACTAAATAAAATACTATTTAATGATACTCACCTGTCTTTTTCTTCTCCGCTTGGCTTAACTCTTCATACCCCTCTTCCAGAAATGAATATATTTCTTGCCAACTTTTATCCCGTAATATTTTATTTTTGTGGTATTCATTTGTTTTGTCCCAAATGCAGGGTTTTGACTCCACTAATTCAATTAGAGTGACAATGTCATATTTGGCCATTTTTATTAAATTTCACTTAAAAACTTTCGCGCAATAACACAACAAAAATATCACATTACAAAAATATAAACAAATGTCGTAGACGACATCAGTGGAGAGCTTGCTTCCCGCCGACATTTCGTCGCCGGCAACGACATAAAACCGTCGTGTCGGCAAGTGTGAAAGCATGCCCATATAATTGTATGCATTTTCGCTCCCACTGATGTCGTTGCCGGTGTCGTGTCGGTGTCGTGCCGGCTAATGTGAAAACGCCCTTACACAGCAGAGCAGAACAGCTGTTTTCGAAAGTCGCTACACTTTCATCTTCAGTGCTCATGTGTATATTGTGTTTATCACCACTGTTTAGGTGGCTTAGTTGAATGTGATAACAGTTTTCTATTTACACAAATTTTATTGTGAAAAACAATCCGAGAACTGTATCAACCTGATGTTAACACTTGTGTGTTATGATACCTGTGTTACCATTTGACTATTTTCTTCATGTCCCATTTTTCTGAATTTTTTGTTCCATTATACATTAAGTCAAACTTTTATGGTTTGAATTTTATACTTAAGTATATGTGAACGTTTTTTCCAATTTTCATTGGTAGCTCAAGCCAAAGCTTAAATTGTATGTGATTTTGTTTTTATTGAACATTTTTATTTTGCTATATTAATATTTATATAGGCTAATTGTTCTAACTTAGTTAAAATCTCAGAAAGACATGATGATAAATATTCCTAGGCACAAAGGAAGTCAACACCAGTTTTATTCAACTTACACAGCAGAGCAGAACAGCTGTTTTCGAAAGTCGCTACACTTTCATCTTCAGTGCTCATGTGTATATTGTGTTTATCACCACTGTTTAGGTGGCTTAGTTGAATGTGATAACAGTTTTCTATTTACACAAATTTTATTGTGAAAAACAATCCGAGAACTGTATCAACCTGATGTTAACACTTGTGTGTTATGATACCTGTGTTACCATTTCATTATTTTCTTCATGTCCCATTTTTCTGAATTTTTTGTTCCATTATACATTAAGTCAAACTTTTATGGTTTGAATTGTATACTTAAGTATATGTGAACGTTTTTTCCAATTTTCATTGGTAGCTCAAGCCAAAGCTTAAATTGTATGTGATTTTGTTTTTATTGAACATTTTTATTTTGCTATATTAATATTTATATTAATATTTATATATAACTGCTGACTGCAATCGAGGGCTTTTTCTTACAGGCGATCGTTGCATGATGAACCACAAATATTTTCAAATTAATTGCTGAGTGAGCACACAAAAGATTTTAAAAAGGGACACACCCTTAAGACACCACAAATTGTTTGAAATATGTCCCGGCAGACGAGGGACCACTTTTATAAACATTTTCAAAATATTTTATTCGGCTGGCAGAATGAAACACAAATATTTCTGCAACTTCGAAAATGTTTTGTTCCGACAGGCAAGGAACCTTTTTATTAAAAATTTATTTCCTCTTAGGCTGAGGATCAATTGTTCCGACGGGCAAGGAACAACAATAAATTGTTCCAAAAGACACTAATGTTCCGGCAACTTGTAACCACAAGATTTTCCGCACAAAAACTCCGAAATAAAATTTGTTGTCACTGGTGGTGACTGTTGTTCGCAAGGAGCGAATTTAATAACACCAAATATAACAAAACCTAAGTTAAAATGGTGTATAGCGTTTATTTCGCAGTGCTTTTCCTTACGAACTAAAATTTGTCTTTATAATAAATAAAGTTTAAGCAAAATTCGTTATGTATAAAAAACCTGTTAAGTAACGGGCACTGCAGTAGAATGAACATAACAAAGGGAACTTGATCATTTACACGTAAACAAATAGGCAAAGAGAGAAAACAGATACATAATATACATACTTGTAAATGATCAAGGAACAAATGAACATTTAGGCAATTCACAGACTGACAATAAAATGAACAAACCAAGTAAACATATTAAATCAAATAGAAATTAATATGTCCCAGCTTTATGAGCCATTAAGCGATAATATTTATTGAAACAAAAAAGATTGCGAACAAGAATTTGATAGCAGTAGGACGTATTTTTCAATCAAATTAAAAAAAAAATTTTTTTCGAAAAAATTAAATTATATAAAACTTAAAAAAAACTATTTTATTGTGCAATAAATGGTTAAACATCTTGTTCCATTTACCAATAAAACGAAAAAACCGCCGGATAAGTTCCGGAATTTTCCTACGGATGCAATTAATCCGAAAACCCTAACCGCTCAAAATGATCAACGGAAAGGGCAGGGCGCTGCCATCCTCTCTTGAAGCAGTCCTTCAGTTTCTTGAAATTTATTGAATTCTAAAAATCCTGCAGTCACATTGATTCCACAAGATAACTACCTCAAGATATGCTCCTATTCAAAAAATTTATCTTCAGAAAACAATTCAAATTCCGTTTCAAAACGAAGAAACAAAAAAGCTACAAATATGGATCTTGAAGAATGTCTTTCAGAAAATTTAACCACAAATCCTGGTGAAAATTATGGCACTAACTTTTCTCAAGATGAATACTCAGGTGATGATACTGATTTTGAAGTTGTTTTCAAAAAAAAATTTAAAAGAAACTCGAAAGGTGACTTAAAAATAGATTTTTCGAAATTAAGAAATATTAAAGAAAATACAGGGAAATCAGGCAGCCAAAATAGATTTTCAAACAATTTTACAAAAAAAAAAAAAAATTACCAAACAATATTAATAATGTAAGAATTAATTCTGAAACGAAAAAGCCTAAAGACATTAAACAATTTTGCCCACCTACTTTTCTTTATAAAGTTAACATAATTTCATTAGTTGATCAACGTAATGCAAAAGGCCTTGTATTTAAGGTAGTCAACAAAGGTAATTTTAAAAGTAAACTTTATTTTCAAGATGTCTCGGCACACTCAGAAATGATGGTGCTTCTAAGGGAAAGACAAATTAATTCTTACCCATGCTGAACTGAGACGTCAATCATTAGTATTGCGTGGCTTATATTATGATACAATCTGAAATTGAATCGTCTCTAGAAAATTTAGTTCCTAATACAGTCCAAGCAGTGTCAAAATTTAAAACAACGTTCTCAAAGAAAAACAATTTAGAAACTGGACTTTTTTTTAGTTACGTCAAAGGAAGGCAAACGACCGAATGACTTAAATTATATTCGTTTCATACTAAATCAAGTTGTTACTTGGGAGAAAACAAAAAATTTTTGAATGTTATCGTTGTCAAAGTTTTGGTCACGTGTCTAAAAACTGTAATCGTTCTTTCGTTTGTGTTAAGTGTTCATCAAATCATGAACCTGGATATTGTCAGTTTACCCAGACAGCTGATAGTCAACCCTTTTGCTTTAACTGCCAAAATTATGGTCACCCGGCGAATTGGCGTGGCTGTTCTTCTTACAAAAAATATTTAGAGCAAAAAAAATAGATTTCTTTAAAGATTAAAGAAAGAAAAAAAAATCACTGAAAATGTTTCTTTGGCTCTTTTCTTTAGCGAATCGTATCGATCCTAGCCGAACTTCTGCTAGCCATTTTGAAAGTGATAACGATTTTTCTAAGAAGCCAGATTTTGTTAATGAATTCTTAAAGGTTGCAAAAATGTTATGCGACCCAGAGCCTTTAGAAGTAAGAATAATGAATTTTATGAAAAATTTAAATTCATTGCCGATGTCTCTATTAGCGAATGTAAAAGACTTTTCGAAGAAGTTTTGTCAGTATATGGTCCATAAAGTTTTAAAAATATTGACTTTTAACGTGAGATCTCTTGTAGAAAAAAGTAGAAGGATAGATTTGCAAAATATACTTAATTGCAATAATATAGATTTTGCATTTATTCAAGAAACACATTTGAAACCCATCCATAGAGTATGTTTTGATAAGTACTGCTTTATAAGAGATCTTTCAACGCAAGGTGTTGGAATAGCAATTAAAAATAACATTTCTTTCTCCATTATAAAAATTCCTGATCTACATTTTCCGTATATTTTTATTGATGTTAGCATTTCCGTTAATAACGTTTAGAAAATGTTTTTACTAGGATCAATTTAAATTCCCTGTAATTTTTCTTCAGTTTTGTATGAAAGCGGTCCTTCAAGAATTGAAAATTTTTCCAGAAACTATGATGCTTTTATAATCGGTAGTGACCTAAATTCAAAAAGTACATCTTGGGGTGATAGTTCAAATAATTTAAATGGAAATACTCTGCTTAATTGGCTGACCACGCATTCCTTCTTTTCCAAAAGGAAATTCGTACTTAGATAATTTTCTTTTGAGCTCTAATTTTGCTGATCCATTGGAGCCAAACTTCAAAATTGAAAGTTTATCTTCTTTTTCCGATCATTTCCTTATTAAATTAGAATTAAAATTTACCAATTTTGATTTTATTCTTATACTTCCTTTAAGAGCACCATCTGGAATGATTTTAAAAATTACCTCTTATTAGATATTTTACAAAATTATCCTCCTCAGAGAGAAATCTAAATAATGATGAAATAGATTTATCTATAGACTCATTTACAACTTCAGTGAAAAACTGTGTTGATGTTCACTCTCAAAATGAATAAATATAATGAATAAATAAAATGAATGAATAAATAAAATGAGATAGAAGCGAGAAATTTTGAGGCTTCTGTTTGTGTAAAAAAAAAATTTTTAAATCAAATATTTCTGGCAAAAAGAGCTACGGAATATCTACAATAGAACTTTAAACCGACAGAATGAACGATACAGACTACTCTCCAAGCAAATCCACAACGCAACTCAACAACTGTATAAATAATGCCTATTTTCCAAATCTTTGGAAAATTTCAAAAATTGTTCCTATTAAAAAAAATCATAGCTCAAATGTTATTCACAATCTAAGGCCAATTTCTTTGTTGTCTAACCTTGGAAAACTCCCTGAAAACTTAGTAAGGGAGAAAATGGATTTGGAATTAAACGATGTATATATACCCAACTTGCAGTTTGGATTCAAAAAAGGACATTCTACTGTAGATGCTCTTTCAAAATTTCAGAACGACGTGATCTGCAATTTAAGACGACGGTGTTGTACTGTCGCAATATCACTCGATGTTGAAAAGGCTTTTGATAGAGCATTTCCATTGGTATTATTTACAAGATGAAAAACATTGGCTTTGATATACATATAATTAAATTATTTAAGAGCTTCTTTAACAACAGACGATTTAGTATTCAACTAAATTCTTGTCTTTCTGATTTTGAACAGATTTATTGCGGTGTTCCTCAGGGGTCAATCTTGGCTCCCCATTTATACAACACTTTAATCTACGATTTTCCTCACAGTTTCTTGAACTCGACTGGCATTCTTTATGCTGACGATTCACTTCTGTACGCACATCATGAATATCCCCTTGAAACTTTGCAAATTGTGTCTAGACATCTAAGTAAAGTTAAAGAGTTTTATGATTTTTTGGGCATTAAGCTAAAGGCATCCAAAATAAAGCAATTTACTTAAGAAATGCTTCTGGGAAATGTGCTTACTACGTTGTCCCAGAAAACAAAAAACTAAAATTAGTCCTAAATGGCATTGAAATTCCTTTTAGAGATAATTTTAAGTATCTCGGCATCTTTTTTAACCAATTATTTAAGTTTAATGAACACAGTAAATTTGTATTGAATAAAGTATACCGTTTGAAAGGTTACTTTAATAGAGTATTGTCACACAAATCTTTACCAGACAAAACTAAATTATTAATTTACAAAACTTGTTTAAGGCCAGTGTTGTTATATTCTTTTCCAATATGGTTTTCGATTTCACCGATTGTTATGACAAAATTTGAAATTTTTGAAAGAAAAATCTTAAGGTTATGTATTGGAAAGAACTTTGTTAGAGGTGTAAAAGATTTTCAAATGATATTATTTACAAGGTTTCTAAAGTCACTCCATTAGGTTCTTACGTTTTAGATTTGATTTCTAAGTATATAAATGGGATAAATGATAAAATTGAAAAGAAAGATTGATTTTTGTTCTTTACTATTCAATGATTTTATTGAGAATGAAAATTTAATAGTATATAAAATGACAGATAAGGAAAAGATAGAACAACATTCACATTGTAAAAGAAAGAGTTGTCAGAAGGCATTAGATTTCAACACTCCTCCTCAATGTGGATGCTGTTTTACAAAAATCTTTTATTTTTATTTGTGGTTCACCATGTTAACAAAATTACAATGTTTAACCTTGGACAGATTTTTAGTCAAAATGTCAGCAATCATTTTCTCTGTGGGACAATATACCAATTCGACTTCTTGTTTTTGGACTAACTCTCTAATGTGATAAAATTTGATATTGATATGCTTACTACGTTTATGGTATACTGGGTTCTCTGCAAAATTTTTGGCACCTTGGTTATGTATGTTTAAGATTACAGGACTATCATTACAAATATCAAGTTCTGCCAAAAAACGCTTCAAATATACAGCTTCTTTCGAGGCGTCTGATGCTGCCATGTATTCAGCTTCGGTACTGCTGAGGGCTACTGAAGCTTGCTTTTTAGATTCCCATGATATGGGACAGCCATCAAAGAAAAACGTGAAACCGGTATAAGATTTTCTATCGACCGCGTTTCTCCCCCAGTCTGCATCAACGAATCCTTCTAATATGCCATCTCCAGGCTTAAAAATCAATTTCAAATCTTTAGTTCCAGAAACATATCTTAGTATATGTTTAAGTCTGTTCATGTGTTCAATATGTGGGTCGCAATTTCTTTGGGCCATCTTTGAAACAGAATGGAGAATATCCGGCCTAGTGGAAATTGCCAAGTACATAAGTGTACCAATGAGTGACTGGTAATCTTTAAGTTTAGCTCTTTCACATTCAGCATCGCACTTTATCTGGTAACCAGATTCTAAAGGAACTGCAACTGGCTTGCATTATTCCATATCATAGTCTTTTAAAATATCCTTTATGTATTGTGTTTGACACAACTTAATGATACCGGTTTCACCTTCGCGTTCTATTTGCATGCCTAAGAAATGGTTTAATATGCCTTTATCTTTTACTTCAAATTCATCTGAAAGCTGCTTTTTAACATCAATTACTAGTTTCTTATCACGACAACCAATAATCAAATCATCCACATAGACTGCTATCAAAATTAAATTACCATTTCTATTTGCTTTATACAAAACAAGGTTTTTACTATTCCATTCTTTTCCGCTTTGTTTCAAACCATATATTGCTTTGTGTAAACGTAAAACCTTATTCGGGGAATTCTTGTCAACAAAATTTTTCGGTTGCTGCATATATACTTCATCTTGAAGATTACTGTTCAAATAAGCTGTGCTTACATCAATTTGATGTAGATGCATTTTATGTGTGGCTGCAAATGCTGAAACCAATCGTATCGTTGAATAACGGACTACTGGTGAGAAAGTTTCCTTAAAGTCAATTCCGTATCTCCGATTGCAGCCTTTTGCAACTAATCTTGCCTTATAGCGTTCGATTTCTCCGATGCCATTTCTCTTTAATGAATATCCCATTTACAAGGAATAGCTTTATGACCTATCGGCAAATTAGCTAAAGACCACGTTTTATTTTTCTCCAAAGCTAAAAGCTCTTCCCTCATAGCATTTTCCCAGTAAGATTTTTCTTTACTTAACATAGCTTCTTCAAGCGTTGTAGGTATATTTTCACAAATAGCAGCACACAATTCATTGTTTTTCGATTTTTCATTATAAACTTTCCTTGGCCTACCTGGTTTGCCACTACGAATAATCTTAGGTCTTCCAGGACCAACAACTTTGTCAGTGACAGCATTATCAGTATCATCATCAGCAGTATTAAAACTATCATCTCGTTCTTCATTTCTTCATTTTGCACAGAAGGTTGGCAATCGTTGTCAACATCAGCTGCACTTTCACACGTATCAACAATGGCATTATTGGCGTTTTTTACTACATCATATTGTTGTCCATTTTCTGTAAAACACAATGTTACATAATCATCATGATTAAGATTTGACTCATCGCTTTTCAAAATCTGTTTCTCAAACAAATTTTCATCAAACACTACATCACGTTAGTGATAAGCCTTCGATTAAGTAGAGTAACCAATCATTATATACTGCGTGCCTTTGGCTTCAAATTTGGATCTATTAGATGATTTATTCAAACCTGCAGCGTATGAACCGAATGTTTTAAAATGATGAACACTAGGTTTTCTACCACTCCAAATTTAATAAGGCGTTTTGTCTTTTAATTGTTTTGCTGGGCATCGAATATAAACTGACATATTGACAGCCTCTGCCCACAAATACTGCTTTACTCCCGCATGAAACATCATGGATCAGGCCATTTCAATTAAAGTGCGGTTAGCCCTCTCTGCCACACCATTTTGCTGCGGCGTGTAAGGCACTGTTAGCTGAATGCTAAGCCTTCGCTCGTTAAAAATGAATCAAACTCTCTGTTGACGAATTCATCACCGTTATCGGTCCTCAGAGGTTTTATTTTGTTGCCACTCTGTTTCTCCACTTGTGCTTTGTACATTTTAAATTTTTCAAATACTTCGCTCTTGCTTTTGAAAAAGTAAACGAATATTCGTCGAGACTTGTCATCGATAAAAGTTACGAAATATTTCGCTCCGCCAAGAGACTTTACTTTAAAAGGGCCACAAACGTCAGCGTAAATAACTTCTAGCAATTCATTTAATTTTTTTTCAGATTCTTTGGGAAATGTTAACACATGTATTTTGCTTAGTAAACAAGTCTTGCATTTTGCTCTATCAATATTAATTCTAATATTGATACCCCTTACCATACTTTTGTTTGACAAATCATAAAGACTTTTATAATTTAAATGACCGTATTTATTATACCAGAGAACATTTGTGTCAACATTAACAGCTGCACAAACTTCTGTAGATTAACATGCACTTGCTACAAACATACTTTCTCTTCGTTCTGCTCTCAGCACTACTTTACCATTTGGTCTTTTTATAATTGCACATTTTGCATCAAAATAAACTTTCAATCCGCAGTCAACAGCTTTATTCACTGAAATGAAATTGGCCTGCAATTCAGGAGAGTATAGAACATTTTTGAGTAAAATTTCAAAGTTTTTATTACAAATGATTACATCCCCTTTTCCAATAGCACAAATATTTTTATTTCCGGCTAAGGTAATAATCTCGTTATGTTCATAAAAACGTATAAAAAACAATTTATTATTACACATATGTGACGTTGCTCCACTGTCAACGTACCATTTGTTTGAACTTAAAGATTCTGCCTCAGCTGAAGCCAAAATTGTCATCGCTTGTGTGTTGCTGTTGTAATTTCTATTTCTTTTTTCACACTTACTTGCAAAATGCCCAGAAACTCCACATAAAAAACATTTTCCGTTAAACTTTTTCTTGCTGTTATATCTTTTATCTTTTTATAATTTTCTGTTTTTGCAACTAAAACTTGTTGTTGTATACCAGACGATGTTTGTTCAGTTTCCAGTTTGTCTTTCCTTCTTCTAGGAGCTTCTGTTTGAGCAAAATTAAACTAGGCAAATCATCACGTGTTTCCATGGCTACCACAAAGTTATCAAATTCCTTTGGAAGACTAGATAAAAGCATGATAACTAGTAGTTCCTCTTGGATTGTTATACCACTTTCGGCTAATTTTTCAGATACTTCTACAAACTCATTTAAATGTTGTTGTATATTACCTTCATCTGACTTTGACAAATTTATCAGCCTTTTGTACAACGAAACTTTTTGCATTGGACCTCTCGGCATATGCACTTGTTGCAATTTCTTCCATGCCTCATGGGATGACTTACAGCTTCGTATATATCCCAACTGTGTTGGTTTCACTCCTAAGCAAATTGATGCGAGCGCCTTTTCGTCAGCAGACTCCCATTTAACTTTAGCTTCGCCATCAGCCGGTTTTTCAATTTGTCCACTTACATATTTCCAGAAGCCGCTGTGGATCAGCACACTTTTCATTTGAATGCACCAACTATCGTAGTTGGAATCATCCAACTTCTCAATTTTTATGATCGGCGCGCTCATTTTTATTTAATTACTTTTAATTAAACTTTTTCTTTTTCTTTAAAAAAAAAAATCTTCCACAATAAGGGCATCTGGGCCCATAATCTGATAAAATTGAAAAGAAAGATTGATTTTTGTTCTTTACTATTCAATGATTTTATTGAGAATGAAAATTTAATAGTATATAAAATGAAAGATAAGGAAAAGATAGAACAACGTTCACATTGTAAAAGAAAGAGTTGCCAGAAGGCATTAGATTTCAACAATAAATGCACATGACAACGATATTCTTAAGGAGGTTAAAAATTCCCAAATAGGATACAATTGGTTTAATACTCCTTATTTGTCTCCCTTTGGTTTACAAAACGAGAATATGGTTGAAAATATGGCTTTTTCGTTACAGGGTTTTTTTTTTAATTCTTTTCCTGGCTCTCACCGTGGCTTACCGCTTTATTATTATTATTGAGAGATATACTCTCATAAAACTGATAGTCCCGGGAGCAAGGGCATTTTCATTCCAGTTAAGTTTCAAATTTTTATTTTATTTTAACTTTTCTTGTTAAGTTTGATACTGTAATTTCCATTTTAACTATTGAAGACAAAACATCATAATCTTAAATGTTCCCTTTTTTTTAAATTTTATTTTTATTCAATTAAAACTTTGTTAACATAAAGTCTCAATAAAATTAAACCTTAAACCTTAAATAAAAAAAAAATTTTGTTGTTACATGAACACATTAATTTTTTTTTATTAATATATTTGTACATATATACATATGTAGAAAAAAATGATATGTATTAGGAGAAGAACTTTTTTTTTTACATGAACACATTTAAATTTGTTAAAATGTAGAAAAAATATATATTCAATTCAATTTATTTACTAAATATTATTTACATTGGATTTTTTCTTATTATAGTAGATTCAAGATTTAATCTTTTTCTTCTTAATAATAATCTTAAATTATAAAATTTTTATATGTACATATACATATAAAATATACATATACATATAATATACATATACATATAAAATGCAAAACATATTTGAACATTTTTTAATTATTTTAGTAAAACTTACACTACGGACTATTTATCTAACAAAGCTGGTAATAAAGCATCAATATGAGCGTAATCCGAGTTCGTACAACGAAATTTAAAATTCTTCAAAAGTCTAGTTAACTTGCTCTCTACTAATTCTATATCATCTTTAAGGGCTTATTTTGAGAAATTTGAAGTTTTTTAATATAGCATTTTGTGCTGTTTGCCCAAAAATATAACTGCATGAAAGATGGTCTTAAGTATAATTTGTTTGTTAGCAATACTTAATTTCGAATTTCGATTAATAAAAGGATATAGTACACGAATTAGATTATTAATCTTATTTACAATGTATGGTATGTGATCCTTGAATTATATTTTTTGATCTAGTACTACACCTAAATATCTTATTTTTTGTTCCCACGAAATTGAAAAGTTATTTGTGTTGATGCGAACTTGAGGAATAAAACAAGGTTTTCATTTTCACCTAATATATATTGCCTGGGTTTTATCGTTATTTAACATTATTTTTAATTTGTTAAAATAGTTCTACAGTTCAGATAAACCTTTTTGGAGTTTGGTTATAACATCAGCTGCAAGAAAATCAGAGCAGAGTATTGCAGTATCATCTGCAAAAATAGACAATGTACAGTACACAAGCTGAGGGTTGTAATATGTGTATATATATATATATATATATATATATATATATATATATATATTATATATAATACAGGCGAAATACATTAACCCTGTGGACAACTGGCTGGTATACTAACATGAGTGGAACAGTGCGAGCCAATATATACTTTGAAACTGACCCTTTTGAAGGGAAAGAAAAGATTTGACAATTAAGATCAGATTTATTGGGAAATTTAAATGAGTCATTTTATGAATTAACCCATTGTGCCAGACAGAGTCGAACGCGGCTTTAACATATGGGAGCACCATTCCATTTGACTTTTGATTGACAAAATTCGATTTTACTAAATGTGTTGGCGGTAGTAAATTATGACATTCAGTGAATGAAGTTAGTTTGTTTTTAATGACTTTTTCAAGAATTTTACTAATGGATGATAACAGACTAATAGGTCGATATGAAGAAGGAAAGTCTGGTGGTTTGTTTGGTTTTTGAATAGGAATAACCTTAGACTCTTTGAACTCACGAGGAAAGTAGCATAATTTTAAGCAGGCATCAAGTTAAATATTTGATTCCAAGTCTGGGAAGAGCTTTTAAACACTTGTTGTTAATGCTAGCAATAGGTAGAGATTTTTTAGGTTGGAGCTTTTTAATTATAAAAGAAATTTTTCCCCATCACCTAGATTAGCCGAAATTATGTGATTAGCAGCAAATGTTTGGACAAGTATTTCGCATTTTTCTAGATTTGTTGAAAATCGAGAATTATTTTGCTTCAGAATAGGTATATTCTTGGTTTTATTCTTTAAAATTTTGGTAATATTCCAAAAGGGGGGAGAACCTCTATCAAGAGAAGAAAGAACACGAACCGAAGACTTGTTTCTAAATATTTATATTTCTGCTTTTATTACTTTGTTAAACATTTTGACTTCATAGAAATCTTCTATATCTTTAAAACGTTGCCAGTTTCGCCTTATACTATTTCTTCTTCGTATTAAATTGTTTACAGAAGGGGTAATGATTTACGAAATTTAGTGGGTGGCTTTTTAGGTATGCTACCTCGAATACCTTCATTTATTATATTTTTTAAGTTAACTGTCATGGAGTCGATATGTTCTCCGCGACTTGTATCATTCATATATTCTAACGTTATCTGTCTGTTAATAGATCTCGAAAAAGTTTTCTAACTACCTTTACTGAAGACATACTTTAACAAATAAACATGATTTTTGGTTGCTCTTGTAGCCCACTCCAAGATTTTGTAGGCCCTTAAGGCAGCGCGGATTTTTGGCCTTTCCAATAAGAAGCAGCTTAAACTTTTCTATCCGTCATGTTGGAACCCACCATTAAGGTAATTCTATTCTTGCTCTTTTGTCCTCCAACATATTTTTGTCCTCCAATACAAACATCACTTGAAACTGAGATGTTGTGTACATACATTCATATGTATGTAGTATGTATGTGTACATCAGTGTGTAAACTTATGCCACTGTTTTCTTTTTTATGTGACAGTCGTTGCAAATGTATTATAGGGCTATTACACTGGCGTACATGTTGGCCGATATGCTCGACAACGTACCAAATCTCCCGGTCTAATAGCATGTCGTGCGACATGTTGGTCGGTTTTCGAAGATTTTTGATTTTCTGATGTTCGTGGCGTACCAACATACTGGTGTAATAACGTGTCGGTCGTACTTCATGTAAAAATTCATTTCACTTGCCGTTGATCGGAAAGTTGCAAAAAACATGTCTTTCAGTAACGTTAGTTTTTGGGAAAAAAACGTCCTCTGTGTAATTGTATTTAATTGATAATCATCGCCGCTACAACTTTCCGCTTCATTGACATGCTTTCGCTTCAAAAATTTCTGTATACTGAACAACAATGCTATTTTAGCATTTTTGGGGGTAGATATAGCATAATTTTTTTTTTAATTTAGCTGTATGTATTCCATATTGCAGTTATCATTTTTTAAATATATATATATATATATATATATATATATATATATATATACATATACATAGCATTTTTAGCATTCTTTATTTTAATGAAAAGATTTATTTATTCAAAATAGTAATTAATCTTAGTTTTAAAATCGGTGGAAGAAATTACGGCTTTGGAATGTTAGTGTCAGAAACTAAATTCATATGAATGGTTAAATAGAAATTCAACAGTTGACTCTTTGGTAAGTGTATATGCATATAGCCACTTTTGCAATGAAGTTCTTGGTTTTTTCATTTAGCAACGCGTTTTTAGTGGCATTAATCTCATAAGAACCAAAATTCGAAATAGAATGATGTGAACACTATGAATTCGCTACTTTATATTAGACAAGTTTTAAAATAACGAATGATCTCATTAAAAAAAATGTGATAAGAATATATATTATAATGATATATCAAGCAAATCTTCAGTAGCTGAAGAATATTCATTGGATAACATGTATTGAAATACTAATTATAAACTATTTATGGTTGAAGTTTGATTTTTTGTTAATATTATAATAATTTAGTGTGATATTGAATTTAATAATACTTTTTGTTAAAAAACACTTTGTTTTCGAATGTGTATAAATATGTACATATACTTCAATATATATTCTGTTACTTTTTAATCAGTTTGTTTCATTGAAATGATGTGCAATAACTGTTTATAAGGAAGCATTATGAAAAACAAACCATTTATAAAAATATATTAACTAAGGTAACAAAAGTTAATTAAAGTTTTAGCATTATTATTTTGCAGTTTAGGATTATTTATAGCATTATCTTAAAGCCAGTTTAGCTGTAAAAAATTCTTATATGGCCACACTGGGACTGAAGTATGTTCGACAGTGGAATAGCAAAACGTCATGTACCCCAGTGTAATAGGCCTATTAAGTGCCCTGAAGACGCACAAAATAAACCAACAAGTGGTAAGAATGTGTTAGTGTTCTTTAACTGCTGTTTTTCAGAGATGCACAAAAAAACTCGCCAATCAGCATTTGTGTCATAGACTACTAATTAGACATGACAACTGTGTATGTAGTCGTAATGTTTTCGACCGATGTTGCAAGAGGAACAGCAAATTTCTTTGCTTGCTATCTCTTTTCTTTTTCTTGTTGATAGAAAATAACATATTTTTGTTTTCAAAAAGTTAAAATTTCTTGACAGGATTATTGGCGCAAAACGGAAAATTTATGATTTTGCGCAAGGTTATTGCTCTAATTGCACAATATTAACATGATTTGTTTGAGAAATAAATAAGATTTTGTAGTATATTTTAAAGAAGTAGGATTTTTATTGATTAGAAGTGATTAATAAAATATATATGTACAACAATCATCTTATTCAAAAAGGGATGTAGTTATAATTGCAATGATTTTCTTAGTCTTAGCTATTTCATTTCAATTTGTAACTGGTAACATATTTTTATGTGGAAATATTTAGTTAGAAACTGTTTTTCAAATACTACGATACAAAAGTGTTTATGATTGAGCAAGTTGAAAGCATTAGAGTATGTTTTGTAATAAATTATTTATTATACGTACATATTTTTAAACCAAATAAGAAAAAAAAATTTTGAATTGAAGGTATCATCACAATTACATTGACTTTAACAATTTAAGACTCCATAAGTTTTCTATCAGGCAATTCTTTGTGGACTCTGTGACCCTAAAAGAGATATACAAATTTCGATTAATACTTTTGAATAAAGTTGGCGATTACACTTATAAGTGTATAAAAGAAAAATACTTACATTTAATACACTCTTGCTGATATGCAGTTCACTTTTAGACCTTTATACAAGTTATCAAATATATTCATCCAGCCGATTTTACATGACTTGTGTTATGACTGAAAATAGATTTTCGTAATGTTGGCGTCCTAATTTTCTTATTTGCCAATGAAATCGACAAAGACGATCATTGTTAATGCGGGATATTAGTATACTTCAGTTCAAACACTTTAATTTGAACTGTACTAATTTTTTATTTAGGCTTTTAAGCACTTGTAACTTAAAGGTTGATGGGTGCAATAATTTAAACAAAAGAGTTTTTATTACTGAACAATATTGTAAACTTTTATTGTGATATTTATACTAAAATTATTATAGAAAAATGCTGACAATGTAAAAATACAGAAATAAATTTGTATGAAAGTGAACAATCAATTAAAGTTGCTAAAGACAAAATTGCAATTAATGCAACTTTGTAATATGATATCCCTTTGTTAATATTTTTGGCTTATTGGCCAATCACATCAAAGAAAAATAACATTAAGGGTATTAACTACGACAAATTGAATGAAAGGTGTATTCATGTTGTTTTTATTATTAGTTTCTAACATTCTCCCCCGCGTTGAACGGATGTTCAACAGAATTGCAATGTTTAATAGAATTGATCCATGAAGCCTTTGTTGTCTAAACATCTAGATTGAACCTACTTAATTGGCTACGTGGCCTTGGTGTAGGTTTCATATGGTGGGGTTGTTGTTCAACTGATTGCAGTTCGATGTCTTCTTCAGGATCTTTAATAGCTATTGTTGTGTGTGGGTTTTGTTTGCTTCTGCACACCTTATGTCGAACAGTTATAATGATGAGTGCTGCCACGCTTAAACAAATTGCAAGATAACCTATTGTATAGCTATGCTGCTGGTGGGACTTCAATTCATTGGGCAGGTCCAGTATGTTCTGTTCTTTTAGTGATTTTTGTAACGCTGATAGTTCGTTGATGTTGTCAGGGTATATACTCTCTAAGTGAGTTGAGTTCAATGGATTGACGGTTACGGGGTGTGTAATAATTTTCTGTGCTGATAAGTCTGAGATGTTTCCAAGGCTGGTATATGATGAGCTTATTGTGCTTGAGATAGTTTGTCTTCCCTTAATAGTAGCAAATTCATGCTTCAGCACGCAGTCCGGATCCAGCGTGAGCAGGCCAGAGCCCTTTAAAGAAATATGAGTAATTTCTCTATTACACACGACTGTGGCCCGAGATGGTGCTGTGGTAGCATATATCCATCGATTTCTCTTGTTGAGTGGTACCCACTTAGTAGTAGTATTTTCTAGAGTACAAGTTGGTGCCGTTTTGTTATTGTACAAATTGATTTCACACTTGCACACTTCTGAACCATAATTGTAACGGGTCTAACTGTTGTGACACAAAAAAACGTTTTGTTTTATTACGTCGCAAGCGCTTAGATCTGCCATTGTCATAAGAATGTATTGCTTGTGGGATGCTGTTATGCCCATCAATTCAGTACATGGTTTGATGGCTACCATTGTTTTGTTCAGCATGTTAGGTATAGGAAATAGCTGAAAAAGTTTAAATTGTTCAGGTTCAACCAACGGTAAAGTTATTTTGAATACTGCATGTTGGTGCGTAAGTCTACCTTGAACCTTCATTAGTTTGAATAACTGTAGTAGTTCATCTTGTCCAGTTGTAGGAAGAGCGAGTGATGGTACTGCATGGAGTTTAATTTGTGCAATTTCATTTTGTAATTGTAGAGGTGTTAGTAGTAATGGGCTGATTTTTCCATGATGAGTATCGACGAGGGCATCAAGAATTGATTATTGTATTTTTCGTATACTATTTGCAACTAAATTCAATTCTAAAACCGCACTATCAAATAGTTGAGTTAAGGTGATCTGGAACAATACCTAATTGTTTTGCTTCCGAAAGAGACCCAATTTTTTGCTCCAACTGTTGAAATCTTACCTTGGCAAACAATTGGTTTTGTCGTATGATATTAATGGTGGAGTCAACAACTGATGTTTGATTCTTAAGCAATGTCAATAAATATGACTAATTTTCCCTTACTTTCTGTATTGTATTGGTCATCTGGTCAGCATATTCAGAATCCAATATGCCAAATAAAGAATGAGCAACATTTCCAACTATATCCAGGGCGCCTCTTTTAATCCGCAACAGTTGATTCTCCAGTTTCAGATCATCCTCCATGTGTTCAAAATGTAATGCTGAGACATGATTCGTTTAATTCTATCATTTTGCACAGATGTCGTAGGGAATTCGTGCCGTTGATTAAAATTGCTGTTTCAGACCAATATGCAGCTAAATCATAGTGTACAAGAATATTCCATTCAGTGGCTAAAATTCTAGTTTCACCAATTTCTTCAAAATGGATGCCTATTTTCATTCCAAACTTTTCGGTTTTTATCGGTGTACAAGTGCCATTGGTAACAACAATAACATGGTTATTAATGCTAGAGTGAGATTGCTTAACAGTGTTTGTGGTCCACAATGCTTGTTCTCTTCGTGGACCATTGTGAATAAAAGTTTTATGAGGGGGTCGTTGTAGGGAACCAGGATTGGGTGTTTTACGTCGTATGATAACGGTGATGCTTCCAATCGCCCTCCAACCCGTATGATATTTTTGCCATCTATGAATGGAACCAGACTGATGATGGAGCTCTTTTTTTCAATTTCTTTGTTTTTTCGAAACTGGTTGATTTCTGGTAAAAAGTCGGATCTTTGAATGGTTCTTATAATTGTATATAGTGCGTTATCCAGTTCAGCCGACGATAATGCCTTGTGTGTAGGACGCTGCTGTCTATTTATTCTTGAATTTCTTATGTATCTCAGGACATACCCCACTATTCTTTGCAGGGTCTTAAATGAGTTCCTATGTGGGATGTTGTATATGAACTCATTATTGGTAATGGTAACTGCTGAAATGTGTGGTGTCTTCCTTTTCTCGATGTCATTAGGAATTGAAAGTTGGCTTAAAAATGGGGATGGCCACATTTGTTCTCGTCCGTGCAGGAAAAGTGGTCCATATAACCATAAGTTGCATTCCGAAAATTTATACGCTGGTAGACCTCTGGATAAGATGTCGGCTGGATTATTTTTCGATCGGATGTGGCGCCACTGGTTGGGCAACATTAATGATTGAATTTTGGAGACTCGATTTGCCACAAAAGTATGATACAAGGAGGATTGAGAGTTTATCCAAGAGAGTACTATTTCGGAGTCAGTCCAGAGGCATACATGTAGATTTTTGATTTGAAGATCCATTTTAATTCTGTGCATGAGTTGAGCAGCCGTAACAGCAGCACATAACTCTAGACGCGGCACTGTTTGTTGTTTCAATGGAGCGACCCGTGTCTTTGCTCAAAGTAATTGTACAATAACTCTTCGATCCTTAAGTGTTGCTCGGATATAGGCGACAGCACCAAAAGCCTTTTCTGATGCGTCTGAGAAAATATGTAGTTCTGTTTTCTCTGCAAGTTCCCCTTTGAACATATGTCGGGGAATTTTAAAGTTGTCCAAGCTGTCTAAGTCTTTTCTGAATTTCGTCCAGCTAACGTGATGTTCTTCGGGCAATGGTTCATCCCAATCTAGCTTTAGTTGCCACAACTGCTGAATAAACATTTTTGCCTTGATGACTACAGGTGCTAGTAGTCCAAGAGGATCAAACAATTTTGCAAGATCTGATGTCGCTGTCCGTTTTGTGACATTTTGCAAATGATTCACTTTTACCTTGGCGCAAAAGTGATCTGTCTTAGGCAGCCATAATAATCCCAACGTTTTTATGGCGCTAGCGTTGTTACTATTAAAATCTAAGTCCAGTTCCTGATCGCCGAGTGGAATATTTTTCAATAGTTGTGGGTGGTTTGCGCACCATTTTTTTAAATTGAAGTCATGACTTCGCAACACCGTAATAAGTTCATTTTGCGTTTGAAGTGCGATGCTGAGACTATCGGAGCCTCCAAGACCATCGTCCACGTAGAAATTATTTTTGAGCATTTTTGACCCATATGGATATTCTATCGAGCCCTCTTCAGCAATTTTTTGTAGGCACTTCGTAGCTAAATAACGTGCTGCTCGAGTACCATATGTGACCGTATTGAGTTTGTAATAGTTAACAGGAAGTGATGGATTTTCTCTCCAGATTATTAACTGATACTGCTGATCATCCTGATGAATCGCTATTTGTCTGTACATTTTTTCGATGTCGGTGGTGAATGCAAATTTTGAAAGTCGAAAACGCAGCAATATTGAGAACAGTTCACTCTGAACCGTTGGCCCGGTAAACATTAGGTCATTTAGTGAGTAACCTGACGATGTTTTCGATGAAGCGTCAAATACTACTCTGAGTTTTGTTGTGGTGCTTTCTGATTTCAAGACGTAGTGATGAGGAATGATATATATAGGCTCCAATACGGTGTCGATATCTATCCTCTGCATGTGACCCAATTGTTCATACTTTCTCATAAACTGTATGTATAGTGATCGAATGTCTTCGTTTTTTTGGAGTCGACGCTCTAAGCCCACGAATCTATTGTATGGCATCGCATGGGATTCTCCTAAAGCGGTTGGGTTTTCACGAAAAGGAAGGCTAACTACGAAACGGCCATCTTTATTGGTGTATGTATGTTGGGTAAAATGTGCCTCACATTGTTTTTCTGACGGCGAAAGACCCCTTTCATTTCCTTCAATCTCAGCCAATTTCCAAAGCTGCTCAATGGCTTCTTCCAATGACGTGGAGTCTCCAAATACTCACACGTGGTTGCATATGACGGGTTAGGAGGTAGATCTTTCCCGATCGTACCACCTACAATCCAACCAAGTACTGTATTCTGGAGTGTTGGAAGGTCGTCAGCAAGGTGTATAGTGCCATTTTGGGTTAATTTGAAGAAGAATTCTGTTCCAAGCAACAAATCTATCTTCTCCTGCTGATAGAAATGAGGATCTGCCAAATGGATGTTGTTGGGAATGTTCCAAGTAGAAATGTCCACATGCTTATTTGGTTGTGGAGGAATTATGCTTGGTAGAACATATGCCTCAACGTTTGCAGAGAAGCTGTGATTCTTCGACTTAATCCCGATATTTATGCGATATTGTGATTTCTTTTGAGTTTCGCCAACGCCATCAATACAGAGTGAAGTCTCAGATGGTGAAAGGGATAATTTTTGGCAAAGCCGTTTAGATGCAATGTTTACTTGTGATGCAGAGTCTAATATTGCTCTGAACTCATCTGATAGGTCATTTGAGGCTGTAATTATCACTTTTGCTGTTGCTAGCAAAACATAGCTCTGCCGGCCCGCAGCGACGTTCGTTGTTGCTGACTTAACTGCTGTTACTTCTGCCACAGGCTTCTGTATTTTTGGGTTTGTACACAACTGATTTGATGAATTCTTTATTGCTTTGTTAGTGCCTCTTTTTTCTAAGTGAAGCAATGTATTGTGTTTTTTGTTACATTTTCTGCAGCTATCTGAACTGCAGGTGTTCGAAACATGATCATTCCCGAAACAGTTGACGCATAATCTGTACTGTTGTACCCATCGTAATCGTTCTGCTGCTGATAGTTGCAAAAATTTACTGCATGTGCTATTACCGGTTTTGCCGGATGTGATAATTGTTGATACCACTTTATGTGTAGATTTTTCCTTTGGACCGACTGCCTCCAAAGTTTGGAATTGAACTTCCAGGAATGATAAAAACTCAGTTATGGTTGGCACATCCCTTGGGTTTGTCAGTGATTGCATGTATCTGATATGAGTATTTTTATCGAGTTTTTTAATCAATATATGTACGAGAGTAGCATTCCAAGAGGATGTTGTGACACCCAAATTGTTTAGAGCGAGCAAGCATTCCTTGGTGGTGTCATGCAGAGCTTTAACAAATGATGCAGTTGATGTTCCAGACGGCTGGTTGAGTATTTTGTCCACCAAGTTAGCTACTAGAATTCTCTTGTTGTCGTAACGATCCTTTAATGTTTTCCAGGCAGCACTATAATTTGTGTCGGACAAAGAGAATTGACTGATTAGATGTTCAGCTTCTCCTGACAAATTACTTTTTAGGTACCACATCTTCTGAATGGCGAAAATCGATTGTTTATCCATCATTTCGGAAAATAGGTCATGAAACTGGCGCCATTTTAGGTAATCGCCATTAAATTGGGGTATTGCGACTTTTGGTAAATTTACTGAGCTAGTATTGTCTCTTGCAGGTAGCGTGTCTCTATTCTGCGTGTGAGCACCATTTTGTTTTATTTTGTCAGCTTTAACGGAAAGATTAACCAGACTTATCTGCGTTAAGTCATTTACATTGTCATATTGTTCCTGATTTAGGCCGCAAGCAGCTGGGTTGTTTAATTGATCATAAGCTTCATCATGCAGCATCTCGATTTGATCCCATAGTCTTTTGATTGTACTGATGTTTATTTCGAAATATTGTAGAGGATGGTCATCTGTATATGTTAGCCCCTTTAAGAACCGCTCGAGCGCACACAGACGGGCGTGTAACTTTCGCAGTGTACTGCTTGAAGTTTCAATGTCAGGAGCTGCTTCAGTCAGTGTGCTGGATTTTCCGAATGCGAGGGGCTTGGCTACTGTTTTAGGATGCTTCTCCGTTTGTGCTTTGACACGGTTAACTTCATTAGTAAACAACTTGCTGTATTCGTCAACTATAGAGCTTATTTTGTCATAATAACTTTCAGCAAAATAATCTAATTTCATTGGCTCGTCATCACAAGCGTCTCGTATTTCTGTGTCTGTTGCTTGAAATTCGTCCCAAGACTCTTGCAGCTGCCGCAATCGTTCCTCAAAATAACCAACTGTTGCTTTTCTGTCGGATGAATCCTTCTCGAAGTTTCTTATGATCCTCTGGATTTCTTCACCAGTCTCTCTTTGGGCATCTAAAAGCTGTTCCATATTGGGCATGTTGAAAGTGAAGCAGGATTTTAATTTGTACTGATGTGTTGGGAATTGTTGTTTTTGGCTTGGTTAATACCGGTTGCCTTGCTCAACGTATTGCGATCCCGTCACAGGATCACGAAATTCGGGTCAATGTTTTGACCGCTAAAGTTATACCCTTGTGAGCGGGATTGAACTGTTGCGATCCTGTGCCTTGTTACAGGATCACGTTGATCGTAATAACTTTTTTCTGAGTGGTTGCGTGTTGATTTCTTTAAAGTCCCTTACCACTGGTGGGGGGAAACTTTTTAAAAACTGGGGTCATTAAAAATGTTAATGCGGGGTACTAGTATAATTCAGTTCAAACACTTTAATTTGAACTGTACTAATTTTTTATTTAGGCCTTTAAGCACTTGTAACTTAAAGGTTGATGGGTGCAATAATTTAAACAAAAGAGTTTTTATTACTGAACAATATTGTTAGCTTTTATTGTGATATTTATACTAAAATTATTATAGACAAATGCTGACAAAGTAAAAATACAGAAATAAATTTGTATGAAAGTGAACAATCAATTAACGTTGCTAAAGACAAAATTGCAATTAATGCAATTTTGTAATATGATATCCCTTTGTTAATATTTTTGGCATATTGGCCAATCACATCAAAGAAATATTCACCCTTATCGTGAATAATTTTTCCCTCGGAATTTTTTTCATTCCCATGAAAAAAATATTTTGGTGTAATTCAGTCGAGTGTAATAACGTGGAAAAAATTTTTGTCATAAAAATTTCCCTTATCGTGAATAATTTTTTCCCTCGGAATTTTTTCCCTTCTGCCTTTGATATTTTCACTTAATTTTAGCTAGAGAATTGAACACATCAACATGTAAGTACTAATTTCTTTTAATTATTTATTTAATTTTTACATGTATAAAACTTTTGAAAAACTATTCAGGACAAGATACGTGAATAAAGTGCAAAGTGATATAATGCTAAATAAAATGGAGGAGTTAAACACTGCAGGCCCTCCAATTAAGAATGTCACAGAATGGAAAAAGGTAGTGTTGTTTATAATGAATATAAAATATACTATTTTAAACGTTCGTACTTTGTTCAACAGGTTTGGACCGATCAAAAAAGGTATGTTCGATCGAAAGCTGCCGCAAATATGAAAAATCAACGCGCGACAGGACGAGGGCCAAAGCAAACAAAATATTTAACAGCCAGCGAGCAGTGCATATTTGACCTTATAGGAATGAAGGAGTCTGTTGAGGGTTTGGAAAACACCCGTAAATTTGGTGAACCAGAAAATTCTGACAAAAATGAATTATTGAAAGAACCACAAATATCACCATCACATCATGATGACTTTTCAAAACTGTGGCTGAAGTCTACTGACGATTTGGTAAGAAGCGCCAATGAAATGCATATAGACATTGCTTAACCACCCAACAAATAAATTTCATATTATAATAGTACAATGACAATATTTCAAAAAATTAGTTTATTAACAATTCAATTGAGATTTTATTTTTCATTTTGCCTTATAAATACTTTCATTGTTATCCAAGGGATTTCTAATTGTATAAAGGTATGGAAAAATAAAATAGAGTCGTATCGAATAAAAGTTGTTTGTTGGGTTTGGTTTGTATAAGTTTCATAGCCTGCTACACTTATTATAATGTGATTTTTTGAAATTGTTTGTGAATTTTTATAGTTAATTTATTTAACATAATTCTCAGATGGTTTTTGGAAGTCTTTTAATAAGTTGAGAAGTTTGAAACTTTGCAAAACTGTGGTTGAAGTCTACTGACGATTTGGTAAGAAGCGCCAATGAAATGCATATAGACATTGCTTAACCACCCAACAAATAAATTTCATATTATAATAGTACATCTATAACATATTTAGTTTTAACACTTCTTACTGCTTTTACAAGGGTAAATTTAGTAAATGAGTCAACTATAATCAAAATGTACTCATTACGCTTACTACTTTTCGGAAACGGTCCCAAGTGATCTATATGAATCGTATGAAACGGTACTGGTTCGACTTCACTAAAATGATATTCATCTTCAAAACGACCACCCTTTTGGTTATAATATGAACAGTCAACACAAGCTTTAATGTAAGATTTTACAAAGTTCTTCATTCTTGAGAACCAGTCATAGGTTAAAAGGGTTTCCATTGTTTTCTCAATACCAATATGTCCTTGTTTTTCATGGCAATCTTCAACCACTCTCCATTGTTAGTTTGATATATTTTATAAGACACACAAGTTTTTAATAATTTTTAATACAGTAAAACCAATGACAAACAGAGTTAGCATACGCATACTTAATTAAAAACAAGTATAACTAAGTACATTAGAAATATAGTAAGTTATTAAATTTTTCGTTCATTTCCAACACTCTCCCTGAATGATAAATTTACAAAATTAAATTATTTCTTATATACTATTTACAATTATAAAAAGTACAAGACAAAATAAAAATTTGATTGAAATATTTAAGGTTTTAACAATGTTTTACAAAAAAACCAATTTTAATTCCAAAATAATAAAGTTTTAGAGAAGTAACAGCCTTGGTAAATATGTCTGCAATCATCTCATTTGTAAACAAATATTTCAAAATTTTTTCCTTTGATTCTATTTTCTGACGAATAAATTTTGATTTAATATCCACATGTTTTGTTCTAGACGAGAAATTATTATTAAGAGCGACCTGTAAAGCACCCTTGTTGTCGCAGTATAACAACATACTTTTACAGCTTTTGGAATTAATTTCAGCTTCTAGGCGTTTTAGCCAAGCAGATTCTTGAATAGCTGCAGTTAATGACTGGAACTCAGCTTCTGTTGATGATAACGATACTGTTTTTTGTTTTTTTTCGTTGACCAGGAAATTGCGCCGGATTGATATACAAAGACATATCCAGTAGTGGATCGGCGATCGTCGATATTTCCGGCCCAGTCAGCATCGCAGAAACCTATTATTTCTGAGTCTGATTGCCTTCTATAAACAGTACCTTTGTTGATTGTGCCTCTCAAGTATCTCATTACTCGTTTAACAGCTTCCCAATGTGCTTTACCAGGATTGCTTCTAAATCGACTTAGGAAATTCACGGCGTAACAAATATCGGGTCTAGAAATTCGAACTGCAAACAGCAAACACCCGATCGCCTGCATATAGGGAACAATTGACATTTGCTGTTTTGCTTCTTCATCTTTGGGGCACATGCTCAAGGATAATTTTTGGTTGTAGTCCATTGGAGTAGGTGTTGGGTTGCAAACACTCAATCCAAATCGTGCTAAGACATTTGATATACATTGCGTCTGATCGATTTTGATAGCGTCTTTACTTCTGGTTATATTCATACCTAATACTGAAGTTACTTCTCCAATGTCCTTCATTTTAAATCGTTTGGATAATTCGGACTTAATCGAATTAATTGTTACCATATTATTTGAAAATATTAAAATGTCATCTACATAAATAGCCACGTACAACATGTGATTACAGTCCACCTTATTATAAACGCATTGATCCACTTCACCTCTTATGAGTCCCATCTTTAGCAATTCAATATTGATTGTTTCATTCCATACACGCCCCGACTGCTTGAGACCATAAATGGATTTTTTCAGCAAGCATACCTTATCGGAACCATCACTGAACATATCTGGTTGTTGCATATAAACAGTTTCCTTAAGTGAACCATTTAAATATGCACTTACGGCGTCCATTTGGTGTACATACATGTCATATTTAATAGCCAATGCCAGCAAGTATCGAATTGAATCATATCGGACCACAGGTGAAAAAGTCTCATTATAATCGATCCCTTCACGTTGTGAGAAACCTTTGGACACTAATCTCGCTTTCCATCTTAAAGTATTACCATGTTTATCCTTTTTAGTTTTAAAAACCTCGTTTCAATAGCCTTTTGGCCCGGTGGCAGATTTGTTAACACCCACGTGTTGTTTGCTGTCAGTGAATCAATTTCCTCCTGCATGGCCGCTTTCCATTCGTCTGAATTATCTGATGACATGGCATCCTTTACACTGCTAGGGTCATCAGAAAGAAACTGTATAGCAGTTTCTTTTTTATTTTTGTTGGCAATACGATTTGATCGTCGTACGTTATCTGATACCGATGGAAAATTTTAGGCAACATGTGGAGTCGGAACCCATTCATCATCTGTTTCCATTGGTGATTGCATAGGCGATGACCATTCATCAGAGTCGACATAATCACTGTCATCGACATTAGTGTTTGACGGTGCATCATTAATTTCATTCGTTATTGTAGGAGTTAATTCAATAATATTTCTACTCTCTCCTGAATTAACTTCATCGTAATTTTGGAGCAGTTCCGGGTAATAAAATTCATTTTCTATATTCTGTCTCACCTCACTTTCTTCTAAGAATACCACATCACGGCTTATAATAATACTGTTATCTTCGGGATTAAATAATCTATAAGCCTCACTTTCACAGCTGTACCCCATCATAATATTGATTTGTATCCAGCTTGCGAAGCTTTTCCCTGGAAATATGTGCAAGAGCAGGATATCCAAAAACTCTCAAAAATTTTAGGTTAGGACGTCGTCCAGACCAAATTTCTTCGGGGCTTCTGTTTTCACCACGGCATGGAACTCTATTGATTAAATAACAGGCTGTGTTAGCGGCTTCTGCCCAAACTCGTTTGTCTAAGCCGCTATCAATTAGCATACATCGAACACGTTCCATCAAGGTTCTATTAACTCTCTCCGCAGTACCATTTTGTTCCGAAGAATAAGCACACGATTTTTGATGAATTATCCCATAGTTCTGAAAATATTTTGAAAATTTTTCAATAACATACTCGCCTCCGTTGTCAGATCTTAGAAGTTTGATTTTCTTAAATAATACGAACGTTTCGAAGACATCAGATTTTCTCTTAAGCGGATATACAAACAATTTTCTAGAATAGTCGTCAACAAACGTTACCAGATATCGAGCTCCAGAAAACGAATATAAAATCTGTAAAGAATCTAACCATAGACGAGCAACTCCGTTCATTCTGCAATAAATGGCTACCATTAAACATTTTTCATTCCATTTATAGGCTCGTATAACACTATTTACTCTTTCAATAAATTGTTCGGCCGACAATGACGTTTCAGTTGTCGGATCAAACAAAGGTATCGTTTCAGCAATCTCTCTCACAGAACAACTATTTGTCAAACGAATAATTTGAGGAACACATATATTATCACTTACGTTTTGATTTTCATTCAGATTTTGAGCACCATACACATTCTGCCTTTTCATTTCTGCTGATGCATGTGATCTACTAATATTTTGATCTTCATTATGATATTGTGTGTTTCTGTATCATTTCCTTTAATTCATTTACCTGTCGTTGTAAATCTGTAACATTTGTGTCCTTTCGAGAAAAATTCGTCATAACGTTTACATTTTGATGTTGTCTATATGTGGAAGTGCTTGCCAAAGACATTTCCTTAAAAACTTTCTTCAATTTCATCTATTCCAAGAATTTCCGTTAAGCGCACAATTAGTTCCGTTTTTGTGCCCGACGTTGATAATTCACGCTGACATAGTAATTGCTTCAGCTCATCAACCTTTAATGTATTCAGTTTCCTCATTTTCTGTTACAAAATATATAAATTTGATATATCCCACTTCTGAACTAAAAGAGGATTTTTAAAGTTATTCTTTTATTTACATTAAAACAACGCTGTCAGGAAAAATTATTTTAATGATACATTTATTTGAAAAGGAAAATTAATAATAATTGACATTTAAAGACAATCAATATGTTATTGAAGGATATGTATACGTTATATTTTGAAAGCTATGTACATATGTTAAAAACTATTTGTATTAATAAATAATAAAATCTAAAATTTTGAAAATAGAGTTCCCAACATATATATATATATATATATATAAATAAAATTGAAGTTATGTAAAATTTAAATTTAGTTACATAGTTTATAAAAAGAAATAACATTAATAATGTACATATATTTGAATAAATTTATAATGTACGTATATTAATGCCCAGTTTCTGACTTCGTATTTAAGTACAAAATTAATTAATTTTTGCATAAACTTAAGTTGTGTTTAAATACGCTTTCAGTTTTTCAGTCATATTTATATACTTCAATTAATTTATGCGAAAAATGTGGTAGCACCACATTTTTGTTTGTAAACAAAAATCGCCATTGTTCAGAAAACATGTGTTTTGTTTATGATTACGCATCTATACACGAGCATATTTCTTAGTCCGCACATTTTTTGTTCTTTTCAATCTACACGGGATGAATTCATCTGGCATAAAATTGCATACGTATACACAACTTTGAGTGTGTTAGTATTTCTTTGTTCATTTGGGTCTTATTTTTCGTTCGCGTTTTGAAACAAAATTAGCGGATAAATGATGAGAAATGGGCAATAATCTTAGGAGAAATTTGTAGATTCATTACAAATATATTTTCATTCAAATAAATAAAGGCTAAATCAAATGTTGTAAAAATCAACTAGGGCAATATCAAAAATGCATATATACATATGTAAACAATTTTTTATATTGTTAACTAATGTTTTTATAGTTTATATATAATTGTTTTTTTTTTTAACGAATAAACAAACAAAAAAGTATGTAGTGCAAATTGCACAAACATGAAAAGTGAATTTTCTAAATTACATTCATTTAACCAATAGAAGTTTTTGCTTATACATGCGACCATTAAAATTAAGTAATTTCAGTAAAATATTGCTGAAATTTTCTGTAACCAATAATTATTACTTTTACTAGTTTATAAAAATTACTGCAAAAACATGTATTAGCTTCTTTTATTAGATCTACTGTTTGTGGTTGCCGCGATCAACCCCTTTTTTATTTATTTATTTCACAGTCTATGAATTTACAATTCTTACAGACTATTTACATACATGCATATACACATATACAGATTATAATTCAAAGAAATATCAATTATTGGCTGTTATTTAATGCAAACAAAATATTTCGTTTAATCAAATTTTCACTGAAAGAGAAATCAACATAATAATATATCTTATTAAAGTCCTTACAGCATCTAATAAAAGGATCAGAATTAGCGAAATTTGTTCTTAGAAATTTAATATTAAATAGAAAGAAGAAACGAGTAGGACGTTGAGGAACACAAAATGATAAATTTTCAATTAAGAATTCAGAGCAGGTTTTACCATTAATTATATTTAAAATAAATAAAGTGTTTAACATAGATCTTCGACTACTTAGGGATGGTAACTTAATAAGAGCTAGTCTAGCTTTATAAGAAGGCAAACAAAATGGGTTCCATTGCAAACTTCGAAGACAAAATATCAAAAATTTGTACAGATTCAATTGTGTTGATGTAAACCTTATATGTTGGATCCCATATTATTGACCCATATTTCAAAATGGGACGAACAAGCGATGTGAAAAGCTGCTTAGTAACATAAGGATCTTCAAATTCCTTTGCCCAGCGTTTGATGAACCCCAGTTGACTTCTGGCTTTTCTAACAGTTAGAGATATATGTTGAATAAAATTCAGTTTTGGATCTAGTAAAATTCCAAGATCTGTGAAAGTGCAAACATTTTCCAGCTCATAACCACCCAAAAAATATTTAACGTTGAAATGGCTCCTCCGAAAGAAACACATATACTTGCATTTTTTTAGATTCAATGTCATTAAATTCATTTCACACCAAGAGTACAAAGAGTTTAAATCTGCTTGAAGAAACGTATCACCATCAAAGATATTGTAGGTAAAAAATATTTTTACGTCATCAGCATACATAAGAATGAATGAGTTTTTGATAACTGCAGGTAAGTCAATGATAAATAGTGAAAATAATAGGGGTCCCAGATGACTTTCCTGGTGAACACCAGACGTAACGGGGATCGGTTTAGATATAGTACTTTTGAATAAAACATTTTGTTTCCTATTAGTAAGGTATGAACTAATCCAATTTAAAGTTTAAACAGCCACGTGTGAATCCCATATAATGCAGTTTACTCAATAGATGTTTGTGGTTAACTTTATCAAATGCTTTACTGAAATCTGTGTAGACTACATCAGTTTGTTTTTTATTGACAAAACCACGATTTACCAAAGTTGTAAATTGTATGAGGTTGGTTATAGTTGAGCAGGCTTTACGAAAACCATGTTGACTAGAACATAATGTTGATGACACCTGGTGGCACAAGCTACTTGTAATTAATTTTTCAAAGAGTTTCGGTATAATACTCAGTTTAGCGATTCCTCTGTAATTTTTATTGTCAGTTTTGGTACCAGATTTAAACAACGGAATAATATAAGAATTCTTCCACATTTCAGGGAATTTTCCAACTTTAATTGAAAGGTTGTACAATAATGTAAGAGGAAACACTAAGGCATCAGCACACTTAATTAGAACACAGCTAGGAACATTATCAGGTCCACTCTTGTATTTCAGTTTTTTTAATCCATTAAAAACAGAAATTTCATCCAGAAATGGAATTAAAATAGATTAACTTCCAGGACAAAAATTTGATTGCAACCCAGTAGTAATAGTTTAATCAACAGAATAAGTAGATGAAAAGAAATCCGCAAACAAGTTACTAATTTCAGCCTCGTTATCTGATTCTTTTTCATTTAGTTTCATAGTGGACGAAAAGGAAACTGATTTTCTTTTTAAGTTCACGAAATTGTAGAAAGACCTTGGATATTTCTTCAAGTTGTTTTTAACTTTTTGTAAGTAACATTTATAACATTTAAGATTTAACTTGCTATAGTCGGCACGGGCAACAGAGTATTTTTCAAAATCTGAGGATGATCCTAATTTTTTGTATTTTTAATAATATTTTTTTGTTGCTATTTTTAAGTTTGGAAAGAAACTTTGAATTCCATGGAGGTCCAGATACTTGAGAAGCGACTTGTTTAGGAACAAATTGGGTCAAGATCCAATAAATCCTATCGTAGAATTTTATGGTTATGTCATCAATAACATCGGGATTGTTTTCTAAGTTCGAAGCTACGAGTAAATTGTGCCAGTCTGTATTGTGTAGAAGTTCGATTATTTTGTTATAATTTGCCCTTTTAAAACATAAACTCTTGACTTTTGAGTTGTACGCAGAACGAGATATATAAACAGAGGGAAAACATGTAGATATTAAGATTGTGGGATGATAACATTCCTCCGGTAAGGTTAAAGGAACAGTGCGAAGGACAGACATGTCAACACAATCATTTACAAAAACCAAATCTAAAAGCTTATGGTTATCATTATATATGTCATTTATCTGATAAAGATTTATATCCAATAAGCAATCAATAAACTCGTTATATTTCAGACTAAAAGTAGAATTATATGGTGTAAAGCAACCATTATCAGCCGAAAAATCCCAAAAAATCGTTGGCATATTGAAGTCACCAACTGCGATGATGCTATCATTATGATGAGACATATGCACAACAGTTGAAATAGCATCCGAATGCCTTCTATAAATTATTTCAGGAGAATTTGGGGGAATATACGAACAGGTTATGAAAGTTTTTTTATGATTTATTTTAACCAAAACACCCATAAACTCAATATCCAGTGAAGAAGTAAACGATAACTTTTCAGAAGAAAACATGCTTGACACTGCAATTAATACACCTCCTCCTTTCATGTTATTGCCACGATCACGTCTATATATTAGGTAACTTGCACCCATTATTTCTGTGTCCAATACATTATTATTAAGCCAAGTTTCAGTGAAAGCGATAACTTGAAAATCAAACGCATAACTTTGATTAAATAAAGATGATAACTTTGTATTAATGCCACGAACATTTTGATATAAAAGAGTAAAATTTTCAGTATAACCATTTAGTTTTTTGAAGTAGATTTTACAGATGACGGCAATCAAACAGCATTCTTTTCTCTTATTTTAAACATAAACTCACGAACGTATATACCATCAGGCCAAAATCCAGGAGAAATAATATTGTTAAATAACTCATCCGGTACTGTAATTTTAAAAGATGCAACTATCCTTGGTTTTGTGTAGGAAAATTTATACATTGATACACCTAAGTTGGTACCACAATTCAAATTTTTGTACGATTGGAGTTCTTCGACAGTAGTATCTGACGCTAGTCGAGACACGAAAATTGTTTTATTTGGCGGTATAACTCTAAGTGTATTGAGACGATTCACAATAGAGTTAACGTTACTTGACGATGCTAAAGTTTGAGCATTACTAGTACACTCATCTGGCAAATTATTTATTACTGCAGCACTAACAGGAGTCTCTAGGGATACTGCAGTGCTTAAAACCTTATTTGATGAAACATGATTTGCTGGAGAATTCATGTCACTGCTCGCAGAATTAGAACCAGATGCTACAGGCAAATCACATGGAGAGGCACGGTTCTTGGATGTTTGCGTGGAACTATTTTCCATTGGCACAGAAATAAGATATTTATTTTTATTTTTATTAGCTTTCCTAGCAGATTTCCTAAGCTTAGGAGAAGGTTGGATGGGTGATTTTAAGTTTTCAAGTGGTTTATAATCATCAAAAAGTTTGCCATATGTAGAAATACGGTCAGAAAGCTTGCTTACTTCATTCTGTATTTCGTTTTAGTACCTTGAAAAAATCTGTAGAAATTAACATCAATCTTTTTACATCTATTGCAGCACCAAAGTATAGAATCATTTTTTGAGCTAGCATCAGCTACAATCACTGAAAGTCCACTACATTTAAAGTGACACAAATCGTGGCACAGCCAACAGCATATCATATTTTCATAATCGGTATCAAGAGTACATCCATTATTTAGACAAGACATCATATGGGTTTTTTGTAAAATATTTTGTTTTCATATTCATTTTGACGCACCGAACGACAACTGAAGATTGAAAAACGCTCTGTAAAATAGAAAACACAGAACCTGTGTTTTCTTTGTTTTTATAAGTGCGTATGTATTACTCCCCGTCCACACTTGCAATTTTGTTATAGCAATTCTTGAATGTTTTGGGTGTGTGCGGTTCATGTTCTCGATAATTCTCTTTTGCTTTGCAATTCTCACTATTAAATTTAAAGAAAATATAATAAGAAGAATAAAAAAGAAGGCATAAGAAATACAAGAATTGCAATGCCAGATTTTTCTTATGTGGACACTAAAGCAATTTTAAAGCAGAATTGCACGCAACAAAATTGCAAGTGTGGACGGGGACTTAGTTTTGTTCTGCTAGTGCGGGATTGAAGCCGGATGAAAAATTATGCCAGAAAATAGCCACTCCCCTCACCTAAAATGCCTACAAACTGCCATATTGTGCTCGTGTATAGACGCGTATTCAAAGTATTCCAAGTGTTGTGCATGAATTTATTTTAAGTTTTTCAATTGTCCATTTGTGCAATAAATATTGTTTTATTGATTTTATACTTTATTCTATTGATAATTAACTATATTTATGTAACTTTTTTAATTTTTTTTTTGCAAATTTTTCTCAACATCACAATGTTTTCTGTTTCTTAAAAGAAAAAAAATCAAAGCCATACGTTTATTGTGCTCTATTTAAATACCATTTAAGTGTCCAATGAGGCATATATAAGTCGTATTTACATATGATCTGTAAAAATGAATTTTGTATTTAAATAGACTTTAAGTTTAAATAGAACTTAGTAGTAGGATACTGTATGTGCAAGACCAATTAAAATTGTCAAATTTCAGCAATTAAATTTAAAATTTTTACATTTTAATTGCCAAATTTATGTTAATAGGCTTTTTAGTAATTTGATACTTTAATGTGAGTGCGTGTATTTTTTCCAACGGTTAAATAGGGGTGTTCATATTGTTGTTGTTTTTTTAAAATAATGTTGGGGTAGGCGTGGGAATTTGTGTCTGTCCATATGTGACCTTGAGAATACTTGTCCGTCCGTATGTGAGCGTGGGAATTTGTGTCTGTCCATATGTGACCTTGAGAATACATGTCCGTCCGTATGTGAGCGTGAGAATTTGTGTCTGTCCATATAACCTTGGGAATACATGTCCGTCGGTATGTGAGCGTTTCTTCTTGCTGGAGTGAGATTTCTTCTTTTATCTTTTGTTTGTTTTTAATTTTGGTGTGTGTTTACTTAAGACATTTTGTCCAGCAGTTATTTCTTTTTTGTTTGCAATGCTTGAGTCTGGGGAATAATTTGATTATTCTGATCTTGAAGACATTGTGAAAAAAAATGTACTATTCCATATATATTGAAATTGATATTTTGTTTATTTTATACATGACGATCATCGATGGATTTTATTTGGGGATCTGGATGGTGGTGCGCTTTCTGTATTTTGTAGAATATGAATATTTATGCTATGTTTAAGTGTGTGTGTTTTTTGTGCTCTGAGTGGCGGTTGGAATGTCTGCCTGTCAGACAGGCTGTGTGTGTAACGATTGGTGAGTCTGTATGACAGTCAGCTTTCTTGCTTTCCTGGATTTTGCGCAAGTGGGTCACAATGAAATGTGATAAGATGTACAAATTCATGCGTACAAATTTATTTCATTTACACATATATATACAAACAAATAATAAGCGTTTATTCTATGTGCCCAAATATTCCCTTGACCATTTGAATGAATGAACCATTGTGGTTGTTTGTTTGTTTTTGTGTTCTCTGAAAAACAATATGTATGTAGGTTTTTATTTGAAATAAAAAGACATTTATTTTAATTTTTTTAAGCATTTATTTAAAAGTTTGTTAGCATTTTCATTTGTGCATTCCTTAAGGCACAAACACCATAGTCGTGATAGCTACAATAGAGATATATTGAATGCTTGGTTTCCATTTGTTTAAAATTAATACAGCCAATGTCTTCTATGTTATAAACTGTTTGATGAATAATTTTTTCCAGCCATTTTTTCTTCTCTTCCCCCTTAACATATATTTGTGAATTTCTTATATTGGATTTTAAAAAATTGCAAACGCTTTGAAATGAGACTGATCCATCATTCCAGTTAATATGATGATAGTTTTTTGTTAACCAAACTGCTTCTCTCTGTTTTTTGGCTGATAAACATGCGAAATCAAAAGGAGGTTTTATGATGAAATTGAGGTATTCGTTGTTGCTGAAAACTACAGCTGGCTCTTTTGCGATGAAGTCATTTGAATTATTTTTGAAACCTTGCAAGTCTACAAAAACAATATCACCATCCATGTTATTTAATTTATAAGACCTTCCGGACTTGACCTTTTATTGGTATGTATTCTATTACGCGGTCATGAATAAGAACGCAGTAAGCTGATGTTTTTGCTGGAATATTTGTTGCTGTTTCAAGTTAAATTTTTATGTCGATTGGTCCGGTATTGAGCGTTTCGTTTTGGTGACTGACATCAACTACAATAACTGGAGCGTTATTGTTGAACTCTTGACCTGTTAGAAGAAGTTGGGGTTGTTTCATGTAGTAGCTTTGTTGGAATCTTAGATACATATCATACAGAATCGCATAGCGCTCATTTTTGAATTTTATATTAAGATCGCCATATGGGTAAGAAGTTGAGTTTAAATGTACTTTTAAGTTAGTAAGATTACAATGAACAAAATTGTTTTCTTGTTGAAAGGCAATCAACACAAAACGAGGGCGTTCTTTATTAGCGGCCAGTTTCACATTCCGTATGTGATTGGTCCCCGTATTAAGATGTGGATTCATATGACAATCCAACTACAGAATGCCATTGGTATAGCAGCACCATTATTAAGTATTTTGATCATATTCAATTTACTATGATCAGATAATTGAACATGTGGAATTCTGCATGATATTAGTGAAATTGTAAGTTTTGCTTTCTCAGTGGAAACATTCGAGTGTACAAGATCCTAATCGTTCTTATTACGCAAGAGTATCAACTCATGTTTACCATTTAATAAAACTCCATTATAGTCTTCAGCGAATCCTAAAAGAAGTTTGAGTGGTACATAGAAATTAAAATTTCCATTTTGAAAATTTATTTCATCAAGTTTATTCCATTCAGCATTTTGCAATACAACGCTTTCCGTAGGTGATAAAGAAACCAAATTTCTTATGGTACTGGTGGCTCCCAAATATCTTGTATGATCAATTTCAATACCATTCAGCTCATAGCGAATTTCATCAAAGAGATATGCAACAAAATTGTTTTTCAACTGAAAGTTGGATGTAGATTTCGATGTTTTTTCATCTACAACAAGTCCTTCCACATATAAATAGCTGTCACTGGGTAACACATATAGATCTTGGTTTTGTATTGAAATCTTATTTCATCGTTGTTGTTAAAAGACTGAAGGTATGCTATGTATGTGTGATAATCCTTTTTGATTATATTTTCGTCAAATATTGGTTTATCTAAAACGTCTATTATTGAACACATTTTGTTTCCAGTTTAAAGTTCAGTGACTTCAGAAAACTCTTGTTTGCTGCTGTAAGCGATTTTTGACGAACAGATCTTTTCAATTGTTGCTTAGGTTGTAATGTTTGAGGATTAGATGTTGCTGTAGTATTCTTCGATATACTCGTGTTGTATATTATCATTATTTAGTCCTTAAATGTATTCGTATTGTAATTTCCTCTCCTCTGAAATTAATTAAGTCGCCGTTTTGATCAACCACGCGAAGAGCTAGTGAACTTATCTCTCTGGAGTTTACTGGCAAATAAATAAGATTTTTGGGAATCTCAACTATTTTATATTCACCCGGTGCATTAATCGGAAATTCATGTAGTGTATGAGCTTTAGAATTATTCATATTAGTATTAACCACAATACTGCTTTCAATCTTCAAGAGATTCACCTTAAAGATATTCACTGGAAGATCAGAGTAATGTTCTTTGTTTGGCCTTAATATTCTGCTATTAAATCCTAACAGTCTACCCATGTATTTTTTTTGTTAAAATATATTGGTGCTTTAGAGCTGATGACTTTAAGATACGATCGGTATTTCAATTACAAGTTCACCGATATGAAATATATTGTTGTAGACATCCACATTTGGGATACTGTTGTATGAATGAAAATCAGTTAGATCACATTCATAGGTTCCGTTTAAATCAATAGGAGGAAAATAATTAGCAGATAGCTCTGATGAATTGGAGCTCAGAGTCAATGTTATTGACATTGTGACTGTTTGATTGTAAATAAATGAGGTTAAACACACAGTATGATTTATAAGAATCAGTTTCGTATTTATTGTTTATTTACTTATTTTAAACTAAATTAAATATTATATTAATATTTTTATAGGCTAATTGTTCTAACTTAGTTAAAATCTCAGAAAGACATGATGATAAATATTCCTAGGCACAAAGGAAGTCAACATCAGTTTTATTCAACTTACACAGCAGAGCAGAACAGCTGTTTTCGAAAGTCGCTACACTTTCATCTTCAGTGCTCATGTGTATATTGTGTTTATCACCACTGTTTAGGTGGCTTAGTTGAATGTTATAACAGTTTTCTATTTACACAAATTTTATTGTGAAAAACAATCCGAGAGCTGTATCAAATTGATGTTAACACTTGTGTGTTATGATACCTGTGTTGCCATTTGATTATTTTCTTCATGTCTCATTTTTCTGAGTTTTTTGTTCCATTATACATTAAGTCAAACTTTTTTGGTTTGAATTTTATACTTAAGTATATGTGAACGTTTTTTTCCAATTTTCATTGGTAGCTCAAGCCAAAGCTTAAATTGTATGTGATTTTATTTTTATTGAACATTTTTATTTTGCTATATTAATATTTTTATAGGCTAATTGTTCTAACCTAGTTAAAATCTCAGAAAGACATGATGATAAATATTCCTAGGCACAAAGGAAGTCAACATCAGTTTTATTCAACTTACACAGCAGAGCAGAACAGCTGTTTTCGAAAGTCGCTACACTTTCATCTTCAGTGCTCATGTGTATATTGTGTTTATCACCACTGTTCAGGTGGCTTAGTTGAATGTGATAACAGTTTTCTATTTACACAAATTTTATTGTGAAAAACAATCCGAGAACTGTATCAACCTGATGTTAACACTTGTGTGTTATGATACCTGTGTTGCCATTTGATTATTTTCTTCATGTCTCATTTTTCTGAATTTTTTGTTCCATTATACATAAAGTCAAACTTTTTTGGTTTGAATTTTATACTTCAGTATATGTGAACGTTTTTTTCCAATTTGCATTGGTAGCTCAAGCCAAAGCTTAAATTGTACATTGAACATTTTTATTTTGCTATATTAATATTTTTATAGGCTAATTGTTCTAACTTAGTTAAAATCTCAGAAAGACATGATGATAAATATTCCTAGGCACAAAGGAAGTCAACATCAGTTTTATTCAACTTACACAGCAGAGCAGAATAGCTGTTTTCGAAAGTCGCTACACTTTCATCTTCAGTGCTCATGTGTATATTGTGTTTATCACCACTGTTTAGGTGGCTTAGTTGAATGTTATAACAGTTTTCTATTTACACAAATTTTATTGTGAAAAACAATCCGAGAACTGTATCAACCTGATGTTAACACTTCTGTGTTATGATACCTGTGTTGCCATTTGATTATTTTCTTCATGTCTCATTTTTCTGAATTTTTTGTTCCATTATACATTAAGTCAAACTTGTTTGGTTTGAATTTTATACTTAAGTCTATGTGAACGTTTTTTTCCAATTTTCATTGGTAGCTCAAGCCAAAGCTTAAATTGTATGTGATTTTATTTTTATTGAACATTTTTATTTTGCTATATTAATATTTTTATAGGCTAATTGTTCTAACTTAGTTAAAATCTGAGAAAGACATGATGATAAATATTCCTAGGCACAAAGGAAGTCAACATCAGTTTTATTCAACTTACACAGCAGAGCAGAACAGCTGTTTTCGAAAGTCGCTACACTTTCATCTTCAGTGCTCATGTGTATATTGTGTTTATCACCACAGTTTAGGTGGCTTAGTTGAATGTGATAACAGTTATCTATTTACACAAATTTTATTGTGAAAAACAATCCGAGAACTGTACCAACCTGATGTTAACACTTGTGTGTTATGATACCTCTGTTGCCATTTGATTATTTTCTTCATGTCTCATTTTTCTGAATTTTTTGTTCCATTATACATTAAGTCAAACTTTTTTGGTTTGAATTTTATACTTAAGTATATGTGAACGTTTTTTTCCAATTTTCATTGGTAGCTCAAGCCAAAGCTTAAATTGTATGTGATTTTATTTTTATTGAACATTTTTATTTTGCTATATTAATATTTTTATAGGCTAATTGTTCTAACTTAGTTAAAATCTCAGAAGACATTTTCTATTCTATAAATTTTTTCTCGTAACTCTTCAATTTCCATATCAAAAAGTGATTTATTATCATCCATTTTCTTATTGATATCCTGCAAGTGAGCATTAAGATTTTCTAACTGGAAAGCTACTTCTTGTTGCAGAAACAATTTACTGATAACATCGTTTTCCTCCAGAGCTTTTGCAACATTTTTGATTCTCTTGTATTGGACATCAATGTTTTTGTTCGTATCCATAAAGAAGCCCAACAACTTAGGTCCATTTTTGGTTGAAATTACTTTACTTCTATCGTTAATATAATGCCCAAATTTATCAACGGACATGTTTTGTAAAAAAATCTATTTGTGTATATAGTTTATACATGTCATAACATAAAACATCATGTGGTCTATGTAGATCTCAAAACACACATTTTATCTGTAATCTGGTAGCTCTTAAGAAACATGAAATAGTAGGACTTAACTAATGAAAAGACACTTAAATAAAAGCAGTCAAGGCGAATGGTCTTGTGTTATAATTGTAATCATCTTAATCCTGACAAAAGTCAGAAGTGGGATTACCTAGCTAGGCGGTCGAATAGAAAGTGTAAAATTAATAATTTCATTGCCCCTGTGCATAATTGTGAAGCGCGTGTCGCGGCACAGGAGACAATATCATCAGTGAAAATTGGAGAACACGATTGCTGGGGAGGACTCCAGTGTTATTTTATAGTGGACATCGTTTTGTGTCTCACAATAGATGAAAGATGGATTACACTGTATGTTCTATAGCAGAACTAAAGCAGAGGCTCCAGCGAAGAAACGAGAGAACATCGGGAAACAAGGCCGAATTGGTGGCGAGGTTCCAGCAGTTCGAAGCGGATCATCCCGAGTTCAGCGAGGTAGATTCCGTGGAAACTCTGATCGGGTTCGAAGAAACATCGCCAATGGAAAATGTTCGAAAACTAAATGATTTGAAAAAAGGTATGTCATGTTTATTGGAAGCTGTGCAAGCTCTAGCAAAGAAAATAGATATTATGGAAAAGGGTAATAGTGATAGGACACATGAAACCACAACAGCAGGTACGGAACAATCGTGTTCAAACGTAATGTCGATTGTGTGTAGTAGTAATACACACACTTGTGCAACAACCACAGTAACAACAACAACAAACAGACAGCCATTACCGTGTGTGTCAGATGTTGCTGGTTCAACCCTTAATGTGTATGCTACAACAAGGGATGCTCAGCCGCGGCAAGTAGCGACAGCAGCAGCAACCGTGTCTTATGCAGAATGTTCGTTGAGTTTGAATGAGGCGCCAACGTACGGTGGTGCCAGAATAGCAAACCTGCTGTCGCCATTTAATGTGAGCAGTAATCTAGATGGCAATGCCACAACGTTTAGGCCACAACGAACAACAAGTGAAATATGCCACCACAATCATTAAGATGTTACCAGAGTCCACGTAAAGGGGAACTGACACCCAGCAAATTTGTTGAACGAATCGACCAACTGAAGAGCGCATAAGGGTGGAATGACTAGACATTGTTGTAATGTAACTTACAGGGAGTTGCAAAGATGTGGAGTAATTCTCAACCTGTTCATCGTTCATGGTCACAATTTGTATCTGAATTTTTTACTGATTTTACGTCCACCACTAAGTCAGCAGATGTCCACATCGAGTTGATGCAGTCGCGTATAAAAAAGTTTGAGTCAGTGGTTGAGTATTATTATAGAATGCTTTCTGTCGGTCGGAGAGGCAACATTGATGACAATGCTATTATAAAATATATCGTGAACGGTATGAATGATGAAAGTTTACGTAGAATGTTAAGCACAATGAGTTTTGCGTCGTGCACAGATTTGTTGAAAGCGCTAATTAGAGTGTCTGAGGAGAAGTATGTAAAAAATTTATATCGTGAATAGACCCGGTAGCCATTTGTTGATCACACCACTGAATTAAATGGACACAGATATAATAGGGTGCAAACGAATGCTGAACATGAAGTAATGAAAAGGGGTCCGATATGCTTTCACTGTCGCGAACGTGGTCACATCGCAAGGAACTGCAAAGATAAACTTATAAATGAACCAAAGGTGACACATGGTCAAAAAAGGAGTGAGTGTGCATCGCGATCCGTCAATTTGATTGGAAAAAATAACTATGAGGCAAATAAGGAAATTTTCAAAATTGTTGAAGTCAATAATAAACAATATAAGGCATTTGTCGATTCAGGAAGTGGTAAATCCCTGATTTCAGAACATGTATCAGATAATCTTGGCTCAAGAATAGAGTGTCAAAAAAAATTGTGTGGATTTGCAGGTAGCGAATACCTCTGCAAAGAAAAGCTGCTAGTTAACATAAAAATTGATGACGTATGCATGGACGTTGAATTATTAATCGTTGATAGTGGAATTATGAAATATGATCTAATAATCGGGAGGGACATTCTTTCGAAGGGTCTCGTCATCATGGAAAATGGTCAGTGTCGTGTTGTCGCCTTAAATAATCAGAACGTGGATGTGAATGTAGATTTGAATGACAGTGACAGGTGCCAGTTGCAGAATCTTTTGGAAAAATATTCAGGCTGTTTTGCGGAAGATATTAAAAATATTGGTAAATGCGATGTTGTCACAATGAAAATAAAAGTGAACTCTGACAAACCAATCTCCAGAAATCCTTACAACATATCGATTCCAAAACAGAAGACCGTCGAGAAAATAATAGGTGAACTATTAGAAACAGAAATCATACGCCCATCAAAATCGCTATACGCATCTCCACTTGTGATTGTGCCGAAACAAAATGGGGAAGATCGATTATGTGTCGATTATCGTGAGCTGAATTGAATTACGGAAAAACAACCGTGACCAATGCCAACTGTTGAAGGTGGTCTACAAACGCTAGCAGGAAAAAAATATTTTTCAGTAGTTGATTTGATGTCGTGTTATTATCAAATACCAATTTGTGAGGATTCAAAACAATATACGGCATTCGTGACGAACAATGGTTATTACGAATATAATCGTATGCCATTTGGACTAAGAAACGCCGCAAGTACGTTTCAGCAAATAATGACTATTGTGATGGAACGAATTAAGAGCCAGGTTGTAAGCTATGTGGATGAAATAATCTTGGCGTCCAATACGGTCGGGGAAGGTCTTTCAAATTTGGAGTTGTTGCTGACAGTGATTTATAATAATAAGTTGACGTTGCGATTATCAAAATGTTCTTTCCATCAAAATAGCATTACTTTCTTAGGTCATGAACTAAACCAAAATGGTTTAATGCCAGGACGTATAAAAACAATCGCTGTGAAAAACTTCCCTGGCCCCACATGCGCGAAGGCGGTGAGAAGATTTATAGGACTCACTGGCTATTTCCGAAAATTTGTTCAGCACTATGCTTTTATAGCTGCACCACTACTTCGCCTAACAAGAAAGGACATTGCGTTCGAATGGTCACAGCAATGCCAGAAGTCGTACCAAAATTTAATTCAATTGCTAATTAAGGAGCCAGTTCTAGACGTCTGCGACGTGTCAAAAGAACATAAAATTCATACGGATGCCTGTGGCAGAGGCATAGCCGGTATTCTATTGCAACGAAATGATGACAACTTAAAACCAGTAGCTAACTTTAGTCGATTATGCAATGAGGCAGAACAAAAGTACCATGCGTATGAATTAGAGGTGTTGGCCGTCGTGGAAACATCCCAAAGATTTCGAATGTACCTATTGGGAAAACATTTTCTTATTGTGACTGATTGCTCCCTTAAATCATCAAAACCGATGGTTCCACGAGTTTCGAGATGGTTATTGAAGTTAATGGAATACGATTACAGTATAATACACAGAGAGGCAAGTAGAATGAGCCACGTCGATGTGTTAAGCCGAGCCCCAACGGATACTGGGTGCAGGAAGCCAATAGAAGATGTATCGAGTAATGTTATGATGATCAAACCTTCTGTAGACGATTGGGTATACATTATGCAGTACGACGACGAAAATCTAAAGGAAATTATAGATGTCTTGAATGGTGGTAAGCAGTCAAATCATTAAGGTCAGTATGCTAAAGAATATGTTATTAAGAGGCACAGATTGTTTAAGAAGGGAGTCCATGAGGACTTGTTACTTGTGGTTCCGAGAGGTTTAAGATGACGCGTCATTAAATCGGTTCATGGTGATGCTGGTCATCCAGCATTGGAGAATACCCTGAAACGTCTCTTGAAATACTTCTGGTTCCATAGAGCAAGAAATTTTGTGAAAAATTATTTAAAGGCGTGCGTAGAGTGCTGTTTCTGTAAAGAACCAAGAAAACGAGAACGTGAGTTGTATGGAATGGCGATCCCGAGAATTCCTTTCGAGATTCTACACATGGACCATTTAGGCCCTTTTATTAAAAGCCGTAAAGGGAACGAACACTTGTTAGTTGTTGTGGATGCCCTAAAACGCTATATAGTGCTGTGCCCAGCAAGATCAACCAAATCAAAGCCAGTATTACAAGCGTTGGAAAAACTTTCTGTGTACCTTGGGATGCCGAGGGTACTAGTAAGCGACCGCGGAACTGCATTTACCTCCAACTGTAACTAAAGAAAAGACACTTAAATAAAAGCAGTCAAAGCGAATGGTCTTGCAATTATTGAAGAACTTTGATTTGACCATCAGACTTATAGTCTCTCCTGTGAGCATTGGTAGTAAGTAATATTTTTTTTATAGATTTCAAGCTCGAATTTGTCATAGTCTTTTGGTTTTTTATGAAACATTAAAGAAAACATTCCTGGCATGGGAGCCCATATTTGTCCACCAACCTGCATCTTATCTTGATTTAACTCGATGGTGCTATTACCAAATCTTCATTGATTATTATTGTCTTTATGTGGACCATAGTTAGTATCTAGTTCGTTTCTCGATTGCAATAGTGATAAGTCAGGATTACTTTCTTCATTATTCGAATTTTGTGAGTAAAATTCATCTTCATCATAATTACTGCTACTTTTCCTATTCGATTGTTTAAACATTGATTCTTCAATTAGTTTCTTGGGCGTACTCGTTTCCAATTTTATTGTTGAATTCTGAGGATGAAAACTTTCATTGTCATCAATTCCAGTTTCCTTATCACTCGGTTCTTTTTAACCGGTCCACCAACGTATTTAGAGCTATTGATTAATTCTCTTAAGGGTTCTGTGATAGGCTTGAATGTATCTCTTAGTTGTTCATGTGTATTTATTTCACCAGTTTGTATACTTCGAAGCTTTTTCTTCAAGATATTTCTTGAAGTCACCAAGTCTTTAAGAATTTGTTCATTCATTTTAGTTATCTGATCAGTTCAATAGGAAGCAGATCAGTTTATTAGATCAGGTTAACAGATCAGGTATCAGATCAGCTCATCAGGTATCAGATCAGCTTATCAGGTACCAGATCAGGTTATCAGGTCAGCTTATTAGGTATCAGATCAGCTTATCAGGTCAGTTTAACAGGTATCAGATCAGTTTATCAGGTATCAGATCAGCTTATCAAGTCAGTTTAACAGGTATCAGATCAGCTTATCTGATCAGTTACAATAATCACATGTATAAAGTTTGAAGTCAGATTAAATACTGAAGGGTGCATTAGATGAACAGCAAATTATATTATGATGAAGTAATCAAATGACTTTCTATAACGACCGTTGTTTAGTTCATTTTCTTTACTTATTATCAAAAATCCGTATTTTTCTTTCCAACATTCTCTACAAATTTGTTGAAACATTTCAAAGTTCATATCGCTGGCAACGTGATAATATACATTTTTCATATTTGTCGAATCTTGTTTAAACATAATAATTACATTAGCATTATCTCTTATCAAATGTCTTGGAATCCGCGTGTAAGTTTGACACAAGTAAAATGAATCTACATTCTTATGACGACCCATACAAAAATATGCACGTATATTGTTTTGCTTTTCATATGCAACATCTTCAAAAATCATAATTGAATTGCTTTTAGCTTCACTAGGAGGAACAACGTACTCGTTATCTGCGAATGTGTAGTATCCCATTCCTTTAATTCGTGAAATCAATTTCTTTAGGTATTCATATTTAGGTTGATATAAAGATTTTGAGTACAAGTAAATATTTTCAAACTTGAGACCATTAGGACTTTCCAGCAAACTAATCATTATGTTAGTTTTTCCACAATTTGAAAACTCTTGAATGCTCGAATAGAACTTGGTAACAAGGAACTATGTCTTATGTTTTTACTGTCATTTGAACAAATATCAGCATTACGAACTAAAATATTTTTATGTTGTTTTACGAAGCGCATTTTAATAACTACTTGTGAAATTTTCAAACAATATCTTTTATTGTAGATTAAAGTAATATGGTTGTACTTTATAACAAAAGTTTTAGTCTCAAGTACACTATCGTTGGAGAAGGTTTACTAAATAAAGCAATAAATTCTCTGCCTTTTGAATGACATCTTCCTAGATATAAGTACTGTGGACCTGGCACAAGATTACAAAAGCGTTTAGATAGAGGAGATAAAGGAATTAACTTATTGGATGCTGCTTGCAAAAATCACGATATTGCTTATTCGAAAATTAAAGACTTAAACAGCAGACATCAAGCTGACAAAATTCTTGAAAATAAAGCTTGGGAAAGAGTTCTTTCAAAATATAATGATCTTGCAGAAAAAACATTTGCATATATAGTCACCAACGCAAGGAAAGCAAAAACTAAACTTGGTATGGGTGTTGAAGCAAAGAAAAGGAATACAGTGAAAAGACCATCACCACGAATTCGTATAAATTACAAAAAACTGTTTCATAAAACAATTAAATCAGTAACAAAGATATTGAAGAAGGAAAACCACAAGATATTAATTCAGCCATTAAGATTGCTCGTAAAGCTATCAGTAAGTCTCTTAAGGGGAAAAAAGCTCGTGTTGTAATACCACGCAACTGTAGGTGCCGCTATAGCTAAAGCTGTAAATGCAACAAAGATTGCAAAAAAACAACTTGCGGAAGCCACTAGACGCAATGGAGTCAATTGCGGTGGGAGATGGACTATACCTTAAACCATATAAAAACGGTTATGGACTTGTTTGTAAAGATCAATAAAAAAACTTTTAGACATGCTGCCCAACAGACAATTATCAGAATTTGATCTGAGAAAATTTTTAAAATATATTCCACACTTCAGCGGAGTTTTTATGTTGGATTCGCTACCAAAACGACCAAAGACTGCAGAGTGTGGAATAATCAATTTGGATTTATCAACAGGACCAGGTACTCATTAGGTAGCATACTATAAAAACAAGAATGAAAAACAATATTTCGACAGCTTTGGAAATTTACAACCTCCTCTAGAATTAATCAAATATTTAGGTAGAAATATTGAATACAACTACAATCAATATCAAAACTTTAATACTGATAAGCTGATCTGATACCTGATGAGCTGATCTGATACCTGATATGTTAACCTGATATAATAAACTGATCGGCTTCCTATTGAACTGATCTGATAACTAAAATGAATGAACAAATTCTTAAACACTTGGTGACTACAAGAAATATCTTGACGAAAAAGCTTCGAAGCGTAAAAACTAGTAAAATAAATACACATAAGAGATACATTCAAGCCTATCACTGAACCTTTAAAAGAATTTATCAATAGCTCTAAATACGTTGGTAGACCGGTTAAAAAATAACCGAGTGATAAGGAAACTGGAATTGATGACAATGAAAGTTTTCATCCTCAGAATTCAAGAACAAAATTTAAAACGAGTACGCCCAAGAAACTAATTGAAGAATCAATGTTTAAGCAATCGCATAGTAAAAGTAGCAGTAATTATGATGAAGATGACTTTTACTCACAAAATTCGAATAATGAAGAAAGTTATCCTGACTTATCACTATTACAATCGAGAAACGAGCTAGATACTAACTATGGTCCACATAAAGACAATAATAATCAATGGAGATTTGGTAATAGCACCATCGAGTTAAATACAGGTTGGTGGACAAATACGGGCTCTCACGCCAGGACTGTTTTCTTTAATGTTTCATAAAGCACCAAAAAAACTATGACAAATTCGAGCTTGAAATCTATAAAAAAAATATTACTTACTACCAATGCTCACAGGAGAGACTATAAGTCTGATGGTCAAATCAAAGGGAGGAAAGCCCATAAGTACAAACATATTATTGGAAAACTTTTCAAAGCAGAAAATCATAAAAGCTCATCAGATGTAACAAAAACTAATTATTTAGGAAAGGGTTTGATGCAGTTTAACCCTCATAATCCAAACTATATATACTGGGATGATCCAAACGAGTTGGTAGATCGACTTAGACTACTGCTTGCATCACAGTCTGCAGGCCACACTAATCACAACAACGAAATTGTCTCAATTATTGAAGAACTACGTGAAGCTAATATAATTGTATAAATTATACACATACATAGACTTTTTATATAAAACATGTCCGTTGGTAAATTTGGGCATTATATTAACGATAGAAATGAAGTAATTTCAACCAAAAATGCACCTAAGTTGTTAGGCTTCTTTATGGATACGAACAAAAACATTGATGTCCAATACAAGAGAATCAAAAATGTTGCAAACGCTCTGGAGGAAAACGATGTTATCAGTAAATCGTTTCTACAAACTGAACTCAAAAAACAGCAACAAGAAGAAGCTTTCCAGTTAGAAAATCTTAATGCTCATTTGCATCACTTTTTGTTATGGAAATTGAAGAGCTACGAGAAAAAATATATAGAATAGAAAATTACATGTTCTTATCAATAGCTGAAAGTGTACCAAGTAGATCACAACACACTTAAATAGCGACTGGAAAAATAAGATGCCTTCAAAAAGAAATATTGTAAATGAATTGCATAAGCAGGCTCGTTTTTTACGTCGTAGAGTTGTGATGAAACGAATAGATGATCTTTGGCAAGCTGATTTAGTTGAAATGAGAAATTATTCCTTAGACAATAGAAATTATCGATTTTTGCCAGCTTGATGTCTGCTGTTTGAGTCTTTATTTTTCGAATAAGCAATATCGTGATTTTTGCAAGCAGCATCCAATAATTTAATTCCTTTATCTCCTCTATCTAAACGCTTTTGTAATCTTGTGCCAGGTTCACATTACTGATTACCAGGAAGATGTAATTCAAAAGCAGAGAATTTATTTCTTTATTTAGAGTGCTTGAGACTAAAACTTTTGTTATAAAGTACAACCATGTTACTTTAATCTACTATAAAAGACATTTTTTGCAAATTTCACAAGTAGTTATTAAAATGCGCTTCGTAAAACAACACAAAAATTTTTTAGTTCGTAATGCTGATGTTTGTTCAAATGACAGTAAAAAAATAAGACATAGTTCCTTGTTACCAAATTCTATTCGAGCATTAATAGTTTGTCCTTCAAATTGTAGAAAGTCCTAATGGTCTCAAGTTTGAAAATATTTACTTGTACTCAAAATCCGTATATCAACCTAAATATGAATACCTAAAGAAATTAATTTCACCAATTCGCAGATAACGAGAACGTTGTTCCTCCTAGTGAAGCTAAAAGCAATTCAATTATGATTTCTGATGATGTTGCATGTGAAACCCAAAACATTATACGTGCATATTTTTATATGGTTCGTCATAAGAACGTAGACTCATTTTACTTGTGTCAAACTTACTCGCGGAGTCCAAAACATTTGATAAGAGATAATGCTAATGTAATTATTATGTTAAAACAAGATTCGACAAATATGAAACATGTATATGATGATCACGTTACCAGCGATATGAACTTTGAAATGTTTCAACAAATTTGTAGAGAATATTGGAAGGAAAAATAAGGATTTTTGATGATAATTAAAGATAATGAACTAAACAACTGTCGTTATAGAAAGTCATTTGATTACTTCATCATAATATAATTTGCTGTTCATCTAATGCACCTTTCAGTATTTAATCTGACTTCAAACTTTATACATGTGATTATTGTAACTGACCTGATAAGCTGATCTGATACCTGATAAACTGATCTGATACCTGTTAAACTGACCTGATAAGCTTATCTGATACCTGATAAGCTGATCTGTTAACCTGATCTAGTAAACTGATCTGCTTATTATTGAACTGACGTGATAGCTAAAATGAATGAACAAATTCTTAAAGACTTGTGACTACAAGAAATATCTTGAAGAAAAAGCTTCGAAGTATAAAAACTGGTGAAATAAATACACATGAAGAATTAAGAGATACATTCAAGCCTATCACAGAACCTTTAAAAGAATTTATCAGTAGCTCTAAATACGTTGGTAAACCGGTTAAAAAAGGAACGAGTGATAAGGAAACTGGAATTGATGACAATGAAAGTTTTCATCCTCAGAATTCAACAATAAAATTGGAAACGAGTACGCCCAAGAAACTAATTGATGTTTCAATGTTTAAACAATCGAATAGTAAAAGTAGCAGTAATTATGATGAAGATGACTTTTACTCACAAAATTCGAATAATGAAGAAAGTAATCCTGACTTATCACTATTGCAATCGAGAAACGAACTAGATACTAACTATGGTCGACATAAAGACAATAATAACCAATGGAGATTTGGTAATAGCACCATCGAGTTAAATCAAGATAAGATACAGGTTGGTAGACATATATGGGCTCTCACGCCAGGACTGTTTTCTTTAATGTTTCATAAAGCACCAAAAAAACTATGACAAATTCGAGCTTGAAATCTATAAAAAAATATTACTTACAACCAATGCTCACAGGAGAGACTATAAGTCTGATGGTCAAATAAAAGGGAGGAAAGCCCATAAGTACAAACATATTATTGGAAAACTTTTCAAAGCAGAAAATCATAAAAGCTCATCAGATGAAGGGGTTTGATGCAGTTTAACCCTCATAATCCAAACTATATATACCGGGATGATCCAAACGAGTTGGTAGATCGACTTAGACTACTGCTTGCATCACACTCTGCAGGCCATACTAATCACAACAACGAAATTGTCCCAATTATTGAAGAACTACGTCAAGCTAGTATAATTATATAAACTATATACATTAATAGATTTTTTTATAAAACATGTCCGTTGATAAGTTTGGGCATTATATTAACGATGGAAGTGAAGTAATTTCAACCAAAAACGCACCTAAGTTGTTGGGCTTCTTTATGGATACGAACAAAAACATTGATGTCCAATACAAGAGAATCAAAAATGGTGCACACGCTCTGGAGGAAAACGATGTTATAAGTAAATTGTTTCTGCAACAAGAAGTAGCTTTCCAGTTAGAAAATCTTAATGCTCACTTGCAGGATATCAATAAGAAAATGGATGATAATAAATCACTTTCTGATATGGAAATTGAAGAGTTACGAGAAAAAATTTATAGAATAGAAAATTACATGTTCGTATCAATAGCTGAAAGTGCACCAAGTAGATCACAACACACTTAAAACAGCGACTGGTAAAATAAGATTTCTTTAAAAAGAAATATTGTAAATGAATTGCATAAGCAGGCTCGAAAACGTTTTGTACGTCGTAGAGTTGTGATGAAACGAATAGATGATCTTTGGCAAGCTGATTTAGTTGAAATGGGAAATTATTCCTTAGACAATAGAAACTATCGATTTTTGCTAACTGTAATTGATACATTCTCAAAATTTTCTTGGGCAGTACTTTTGAGAAGAAAGAATGCATTTGAAACAACCCAGGCAATGGAGAATATTTTCAAATTGGGACGAATATCGAAAAACTTGCAAACAGACGATGGTAAAGAATTTTTCAATAAACATTTCAATCAGTTGATGAATAAATACAATATTAGTCACTACTCAACATATAGCACTATGAAAGCCTCAATAGTAGAACGATTCAATAGAACATTAAAAGAAATGATGTGGAAAGAGTTTAGCATAAATGGTTCATATAATTGGATTGATATGTATAGAGATTTAGTTGATGCATACAATAGAAAAATTCGTCGCACCATTAAAATGTCACCGATTAAAGTAAATTCAACAAATGAAAAACAGCTTTTAAAAACAGTATACAGTCATTTAAAGGTGTATAAAATATCAAAATTAAATGCAGGAGATCATGTACGCATAGACAAATATAAAAACATTTTTGAAAAAGGTTATACTCCAAATTGGACAACAGAAATCTTTACAATTAAAAGAGTACAAAACACATATCCTACAACATATACATTAGAAGACTATCGCGGAAATCCTATTAAAGGTGGATTCTATGAAGAAGAACTTTCAAAAACCAGATATCCAAATACATACCTAGTTGAAAAGGTTCTCAAAACTAAAGGACAGAAGGTGTTTGTTAAGTGGCTGGGCTTTGGTAATGAGCACAATTCTTGGATAAGCAAAGATGAGATATTGTAAATGGAAGAATACAATAAATAAACAACAACAACAACAACAATGGCATCAATATTTAACTTAGTTTAAAATAAGTAAATAAACAATAAATACGAAACTGATTCTTATAAATCTTACTGTGTGTTTAACCTCATTTATTTACAATCAAACAGTCACAATGTCAATAACATTGACTCTGAGCTCCAATTCATCAGAGCTATCTGCTAATTATTTTCCTCCTATTGATTTAAACGGAACCTATGAATGTGCTCTAACTGATTTTCATTCATACAACAGTATCGCAAATGTGGATGTCTACAACAATATATTTCATATCGGTGAACTTGTAATTGAAATACCGATCGGATCTTATGAATTAAATGATATAGTTGACTATATAGAAGAACAATACAAACGATATAGACCAGAAAACAAAATTTTGATTGAAGCTAATAACAATACAATGCAAGTTAAAGTCAGCAGCTCTAAAGAACCAATATATTTTAATAAATAAAATACAATAGGTAGACTTTTAGGATTCAATAGCAGAATATTAACGCCAAACAAAGAACATTACTCTGATCTTCCAGTGAATATCTTTAAGGTGAATCTCTTGAGGATTGAAAGCAGTATTGTGGTTAATACTTATATGAATAACTCTAAAGCTCATACACTACATGAATTTCCAATGAATGTACCGGCTGGATATAAAATAGTTGAGATTCCCAAAAATCTTATTTCCTTGCCAGTAAACTCCAGAGAGATAAGTTCTTCGCGCGGTTGATCAAAACGGCGACTTAATTAATTTCAGAGGAGAGGAAATTACAATACGAATAAATTTAAGGACTAAATAATGATAATATACAACACGAGTATATCGAAGAATACTACAGCAACATCTAATCCTCAAACATTACAACCTAAGCAACAATTGGAAAGATCTGTTCGTCAAAAATCGCTTACAGCAGCAAACAAGAGTTTTCTCAAGTCACTGAACTTTAAACTGAAAACAAAATGAATTCAATAATAGACGTTTTAGATAAACCAATATCTGATGAAAATATAATCAAAAAGGATTATCACATATACATACCATACCTTCAGTCTTTTAACAACAACGATGAAATAAGAATTTCAATACAAAACCAAGATCTGTATGTGTTACCCAGTGAAAGCTATATATATATGTGGAAGGACTTGTTGTAGATGAAAAAACATCGAAATCTACAGCCAACTTTCAGTTGAAAAACAATTTTGTTGCATATCTCTTTGATGAAATTCGCTATGAACTAAATGGTATTGAAATTGATCATACAAGATATTTGGGAGCCACCAGTACCATAAGAAATTTGGTTTCTTTATCACCTACGGACAGCGTTGTGTTGCAAAATGCTGGATGGAATAAACTTGATGAAATAAATCTTAAAAATGGAAATTTTAATTTCTATGTACCACTCAAACTTCTTTTAGGATTCGCTGAAGACTATAATAAAGTTTTATTAAATGGTAAACATGAGTTGATACTCTTGCGTAATAAGAACGATGAGGATCTTGTACACGCGAAAGTTATCACTGAGAAAGCAAAACTTACAATTTCACTAATATTATGGAGAATTCCACATGTTCAATTATCTGATCATAGTAAATTGAATATGATCAAAATACTTAATAATGGTGCTGCTATACCAATGGCATTCCGTAGTTGGGATTGTCATATGAATCCACACCTTAATACGGGGACCAATCACATATGGAATGTGAAGCTGGCCGCTAATAAAGAACGCCCTCGTTTTGTATTGATTGCCTTTCAACAAGAAAACAAGTTTGTTCATAGTGATCTTACTAACTTAAAAGTACATTTGAACTCAACCTCTTACCCATATGGCGATCTTAAAATAAAATTAAAAAATGAGCGCTATGCGATTCTATATGATATGTATCTAAGATTCCAACGAAGCTACTACATGAAACAACCCCAACCTCTTCTAACAGGTCAAGAGTTTAAAAATAACGCTCCAATTATTGTAGTTGATGTCAGTCACCAAAACGAGACGTTCAATACCGGACCAATAAAAAGTGAATTTTAAACAGCAACAAATATTCCTTCGAAAACATCAGCTTACTGCGTTCTTATTCATGACCGTGTAATAGAATACATACCAATAAAAGGTCAAGTCCGGAAGGTCTTATAAATTAAATAACATGGATGGTGATATTGTTTTTGTAGACTTGCAAGGTCTCAAAAATAATTCAAATGACTTCATCGCAAAAGAACTAGCTGTAGTTTTCAGCAACAACGAATACCTCAACTTCATCATAAAACCTCCTGTTAATTTGCATGTTTATTAGCCAAAAAATAGAGAGAAGCAGTTTGGTTAACAAAAAACTATCATCATATTAACTGGAATGATGGATCAGTCTCATTTCAAAGCGTTTGCGAGTTTTTAAGATCCAATATAAGAAATTCACAAATATATGTTAAGGGGGAAGAGAAGAAAAAATGGCTGGAAAAATTATTCATCAAACAGTTTATAACATTGAAGACATTGGCTGCATTAATTTAAACAAATGGAAACTAAGCATTCAATATATCTCTATTGTAGCTATCACGACTATGGTGTTTGTGCCTTAAGGAATGCAATTTTACTTAAAAATGAAAATGCTAACAAACTTTTAAATAAATACTTATAAAAATTAAAATAAATGTCTTTTTATTTCAAATAAAAACCTACACACATATTGTTTTTCAGAGAACACACAAACAAACAAACACAATGGTTCATTCATTCAAATGGTCAAGGGAATATTTGGGCACATAGAATAAACGCTTATTATTTGTTTGTATGTGTATGCGTAAATGAAATAAATTTGTAGATATTTATGTACGCATGAATATGCACATCTTATCACATTTCATACTGACCCACTTGCGCAAAATCCAGGAAAGCAAGAAAGCGGACTGTCATACAGGCTCACCAATCGTCACACACACAGCCTGTCTGACAGGCAGACATTCCAACCGCCACTCAGAGCGCAAAAACACACACACTTAAACATAGCATAAATATTCATATTCTACAAAATACAGAAATCGCACCACCATCCAGATCCCCAAATAAAATCCATCGATAATCGTCATGTATAAAATAAACAAAATATTAATTTCAATATTTATGGAATAGTAAATTTTTTTTTCACAACGTCTTCAAGATCAGAATAATCCCCCAGACTCAAGCATTGCAAACAAAAAAGAAATAACTGAATTGCTGGACAAAATGTCTTAAGTAAACACACACCAAAATTAAAAACAAACAAAAAATGAAAGAAGAAATCTCACTCCAGCAAGAAGAAACGAACCACAAACATTAAGGCCATCTATATGTAACCACAACACTTTTGAAATAGTGTAATTCCTAAAAAAATGTTCTAATGTTCCTAAAAATTTCTTATTTTCTATTAGGCTATAGCACACATAGACAGACAGAATTCCTACGCTCACATATGGACAGACACAAATTCCCACGCTCACATACCGACGGACATGTATTCCCAAGGACACATATGGACAGACAAATTGCCACGCTCACATACGGACGGACATGTATTCTCAAGGTCACATATGGACAGACACAAATTCCCACGCTCACATACGGACGGACATGTATTCTCAAGGTCACATATGGACAGACAAAAATTCCCACGCCTACCCCAACATTATTTAAAAAAAACAACAACAATGTGAACACCCTATTTAACCGTGGGAAAAAATACACACACACACACACATTAAAGTATCAAATTACTAAAAAAACCAATTAACATAAATTTGGCAATTAAAATTTAAAAATTTTAAATTTAATTGCTGAAATTTGACAATTTTAATTGGTCTCGCACATACAGTATCCTACTACTGAAGTTAAATACGAAGTCAAAAACTGGGCATAAGAAATCATATTAATCAAAAAAGTATATGTATGCATATGTGTACGTCTCCTGGGCCCATAACAGCTATATTTTCTGTGACTATGTAAATTGATGCAAAAATCGATTGCTAAAATCGTCGCAATAGAGAGATTATTTAGTGTAAAAAATTGTAAGTTACAGACGGAACTTCGCTATAGGGAAGATCGTTACAGGGAGATCAATATGTATGAAAATACAAAAATGTTGTGTTTACAAATTTTATTTGTTATAGAGAAAATTTCGTTATACAGAAGTTCGCTGTAGAGAAGTTCGACTGTATGTATAGTTAACATGTGAAAGGTAACATTCTTAGATGAAGGGATATATAAAATTGTTTAGTCTGTTTGCAATTTTTATAGTATTTATCACACAAGACCCCATGAATTTAAAAAACTACCTTGAATAAAATGCAATGTAGAACCTTTTCGTCATTTTAATCTAGATCATTCTAGAAATTACAAGCCCTTGCTGTTTCAAACACTTTTTTGAATGCAACCGCAACAAAACGATTTTAAATTTTCTTAATTCCTTAAAATATGTTTTTAAGCAATTTTTGCTTTTGCTAGAAAGCCTTAAAAGTGTAGAAAATAATTGTAACATTCCAATGTTTGTTAAAGGGATCTTCCCCTTTAAAAAACTACCTGTAATAGAATGGAATGTAGGAAATCTATTTCTGTATACACCCCCAATAAAACATTTTTTCATTTTCTCAATTATTTATTGAAAAAAATTATTTTAAGGAACCTTAAAGTTTTTTTTAAAGAAATAAGTAAATAGTCAGTTTTCATGGCTTGTTATGTAAATAATTTTTTATGTAATATCAGTCGTATTGTGTCTTTCAAAGTGCATGGTTGAATTTTCTTATGCCACCATACATAGCATATTCTAAGTTGTACTAAGAAATCGTTGAAGTTATTTTAGTGCTTTTTGTTCTGTTTCGAAATTACCATCGGCAAGTTTTCGCTAAAAATAGTTGACAACACTCATCCTACGTACAACACCAAAATTCTCCTTTGTTTGAATTTAGTTCCAGACCTTGCCGATTTTGCATCTATTTTGTCTGGCAACTACAGTGGTGGCCACGAATTTAAGACACGACATATGGCTGATATAGTTGTGATAATTTTGACAACCCTGTAGTACCAAATTATATATTATTTATTTTTCTACGTACCCTGCAATATTAAGAAAATGTACCGTTATTTTAGTTTGTTTCTTTTTACATTATATCGCTCTTTGGTTATATTATTGTAAAGACATGTATTTGAAACTGGCCACGAGTTTAAGACATTTTAGAAATATTTAGCTTTTAGGTGATTTTTTTGAGTTTTTTGAAGCTAAACGGTAAGTAACGAGTGTTTTATTTTATTATATGTTGGAATACATCGAAATATTTAGTTAGAAATGGCTAAAGGTATTTGGAGTTGCGATCCCGAGCGAAAACTGATTAAAAAACTAAAATCTGATGGAAAAACAGTAATGGAGATATCCAAGCTGCTTAAATGTTCTAGATGCAAGGTTTACAACCTTTTTTTTACCACCAAAAATGTTAAACAGCAACCTAGAGCTCGAAGAACTACAGCCAGGACGGATAGTTTAATTTATAAAGTAGCCATTTAAAATCCTTTTACGAGCTCAATTATAATAAAAAATGAATTTGCATTGGATTTTGGTATTGATCCTTCGTCGGGGACAATAAGAAGGCGTTTAAATGAGAAGAACTTGCGTGGGTGTATTGCACAACATAAACCACTTGTGTCAAAAAAAAATCAAATCCCGACTAGCGTTTTCGAGAGAACATCTCAATAAACCTGTTATATTATGGAAAAATATACTCTGGAGCGACGAATCGGAGTTTTGCCGCTTCGGTTCGGACGGAAAACGATACGTGTGGAAAAATATAATGGACCTAAAATTTAATCGATAAGATGTAAAAATTATCACAAATATATAAGTAAAATGTCGTGTCTTAAATTCGTGGCCACCACCGTATGTGAAGATGAAAGAAAATTTAAAGGTTTTGTCGTTGATCACAAAATAAAATTGATAATAATATAAGAAGGCAAGCGTATGCTGAATATATCAGTGGCCATTTAAATGTAGTTTATATTTAAATGCCATTTAAGTTCCAAATTTCGTTTTTCACCGCAAACTTAAATAAGACATATGTAAATAAAACTTAAATGTCCCTCATTGGGCATTTAAATGTTATTTAAATAGAAGACGTAGTGATGTTGAGAAAAATTTGTGAAAAAATCTAAAAAAGTTACGTAAGTAAGGTTAATTATCAACAGAATAAAAAAATCAATAAAATAATATTTATAGCACAAATAGACCCTTAACACATTTTCAAAACTTAAAATAATTCCACTTGAATTACTTTGAATACGAAGCGAAACACCTGTTTTCTAAACAATGGAGATTTTTGTTTACATATTTCATTGTGCTATCTATCACATTTTTTGCATAAATTAATTGATGTATTTAGGTATGACTGAAAAACTGAAAGTGTATTTAAACACAACTAAAGTTTATGGAAAAGTTAACTAATTTTGTACTTAAATAAAAAAACAAAAACTCGGTGTTAGAAAACATACTTGCTGAACATTTTTCGAAAATTCAAACAGAGTATTGAACTTATCGCTGTGAGCCCTTGTATGTAGTATAATTTTTTGGCTTTCTAAACGCACACAAAAATTTAATTTAATTGACTGTTAAAGATCGACGAGGCAAGTCGCATGTTTTTTTCAAAAAAAAAATTTACTGCTAAGTTAAACATATAACTTTTTGCATAACATTATAAATGAAGTACCATTATCTGAGTCTATTATAATGAGAAGAACTGAGGAAATTGGGGTTTATATTAAAAATTAAACTTTAAAAAGAATATATATGGTAAAATTTATCTCTATTTTTTTGGACGAAAGTGTTGATATTTCTTACGCAAGTTATATTATAATTTGCATTAGAACCACAGACAACTCATTTGAGGAAATTTTTCAGCTTCATTCCTTTGATGGTAATGTCACAGGGGAAGCTATATATTCATCATTTGAGTTAGATAAAAATAAACTGCCTGCAATATGCACATATGGCGCGGCAGTTATGGTGCAAGAAATGGTTTAATCGGTAAAATAAATCACGCTGGAATAAAAATATTATCAGTCCATTGCGTTATACACCAACAGGACTCGTTCGCCAAAAGTATAGGTTTAACCAATTCAAAAAAATATCGGTAAAAACTATAAACCGTTTAAAAGCCTTGCTGAAAGAAATTGAAGCGCTATATAACGAAATTTTCGTATTTACCGCGGTACGGTGGCTAAGCCGCAAGAAAAAGCTAGGAAAGACTTTTTAGACCTAGATATGAAATAGCGCTATTTTTAAAATCTCAAGCAAAAGCCAAAGATACAGAATTATAATTCGCAATCAAGGAATTTTCAAGAAAACTCAAAATTCTGTGGGAACAATTGGCAGGGCGAGATTTGTCAAATTTTAAAAATTCCTACGACATATCTTAAAATTTTCCGGCCGATGATAAATTGAAACTGTATCACGAACAACTTAATTAATTATTGGACATGTATAACGACCCTATTACTTGTTCCATGCAATATGTTCCAGAATATATCCAGCTCGAACTATATGCTATACGCTCTGATATAATAATCCCAATACAAAAAGAATTCGATTTTTTGGAAAAACATATGTTCAATTAAATACGGTGTCAATTGCGATTGTTTTGGTGAGACTGCTAGGCCTTTATTAAAAGCCTTTTCTACAAGTATACTTTTATTTACCAATAATATTTTATAAATTTATGTTGCAGTTTCCCAACAAGAAAACATTTTTTGGGTCTGCAGATGTTAATTTATTGTGTTGTTTTGAGCAAATGTAGTTCTAGTCGGATAATATTAGTTCTCAAAGGTATGTTGAAAGGTATGCTTAGATACCTTAAAAAAAATATCGGTAAAAACTATAAACCGTTTAAAAGCCTTGCTGAAAGAAATTGAAGCGCTATACAACGAAATTTTCGTATTTACCGCGGTACGGTGGCTAAGCCGCAAAAAACAGGCCTTGCGATACTTCCCTCTGCATACTGGATGAATTGTGCTGGCATTACATGGCAGTTTGTTAGCATTTTCGGAAAAAAGAATCAGCACGAAAATAAAAGTTACAGAGTTAAAACGACAATTCCCAAAAACATGTAATAACTTAATTAGCGAGTGCCCGCGAGTTAACACCCGTCACACCATCTGCACCTAAAACATTATCTACAAAGCATTTCCACTATAGCAATACGTGGAGGACAAAGGTCAGCCCTTTAAATAGAAAATAGATAAGAACAATATTATTAACTGTAATAGATAAGAATTATATTATTAAACCCATCTGTAATCATAAGAAAATGTAAAGTATTAAGTCAAAGGGCATGAACAAACATGACCGAAACAAAGTGAAATCGAAAACACATTTTCTACTGATAAAAAAGGTACTTAACAAAGAACAAGTGGAAAACATGTTTTCGTGCAGATTAAAATACCTAGCTGTAAGAAATGATAAAGAAAATTGTTACCATAAATAGATGTTAAGAAACCAATTGTAATCAGTCTTAAGAATATTATTAATAAAGAACCACACGTTTCGGTGTAGCAAAAAAATAAAATATATATTTTTTTTTTACTCATTCCTTAGACAAGGAATTAACTCGCGCTTAAACAACTTATGTTGTCAACACTCTCAATAAATTGTTTTTACATTATACAATTGTTTATACAATTATTAGTTGTTGTTGTTCTTTATTTCTCTTACAGCCACAATTAGAGTCGGAAAAAATCCAACCAATTGTAGATTGACATAAAACGTTGTTATGACTTCAATGTTTGTTTAGGCTTCCCATTTATTAATGTGGAAGTTTGAAATAAATATCTCTAGATATTCTAAGAAATGTTGGGTAGAGGTTCCCTGATGATCTGCATTAGTATCTGTTTTTCACATAAACCAAACACAAATAATTATTTATACACAACGCAATTATTATACATATGATGGCACTTCGATATGTTTATATATTTGGCGTTTGTGTTGAAAAAGTACGCATTTTAAATGAAAGGTACTGATAGACAGCAGAAACATCAACATGCAGAACTCATAGGAAAATGAGTCATTCTTTGCCATATATATAATAAGCTGGACACATATATTTCCATATTGCAATATATATGAAATATATAATGACACAAATGAATAAATTTCTTATAATTGAAATAATTATAAACGATTTTTAATACAAAATTTATTTGATGAAAGAATGAATAGCGTATCAATCAAAGTTTACATGGCGACTGAATAAATATTTAAGTATGTACATACATATTATTGAAGTTTATATATTCAAGTTTCTATAATTAAAAATATACATTTCAATAAAATTTATGTACAAACGTATGTTGAATACTAATATAACTCTGCAAACGAAACATTTATTTAGAAAGTTAAACATATAAAAGACGTATATCATGTCTTCATCAACTAAACATATCAAAATGCAAATAAGTACCAAAAAAAAGCTCTTGTACCCCATTCTCATTCAACATACATAAAGTCCATAACTGTCTGACAATTGTCATGTAACCGCAGAATGAAATTATATTTTCTTCAGGTTGGGACGTTACGGTAACATTTCCTTAGAGTGTAGGAAGTGTTTTCACAGCTTGCCATATACCAGGTTGGATCAGCTGACACATTTAGCTTTTAACGTTCGGCTACTCCAACCTTTAAGGCTGAAGAAAATAGAATTTCACTCTACGGTTACATGACAGTTGTAAGACAGTGATGGACTGTATGTATGTTGTATGAGAATGGGGCACAAAAGGCCTTTTTTGGTACTTATTTCTGTTTTCATATGTTTAGTTGATAATTATATATTAAGACATGAGGTGTGATACCGTACTTTTTGGGTAAAGTTCGGTAAGGCAAAAAATTCTCTCACATATTGTTAAAAATGTACAAAGTACGGGAACAGAAAAAACCAAATTTCTTTACCAAAAGAAAACATCGAAGTGTTTTGAATTTTAATACATGGTATATGGTGTCTGCATGCAAGTTAAACTCAAGCAGTATTTAGTTTATTGGCCGTTTGCTCTTATTTTATTACAATCTTTATTAATAATCTTTTGATAATAGCTTTTTGCTGTTTTTTGCAGTCTTTAATTGTGTAACGTTTTAAAACAGCTGATCGTTTGTCTGTTTTCCCAATCTGGCGGAAAAAATTTTGCAGGCTGTTTCGGGCAAGAAGAAGAAGAATTTTGTTCTCTCACAATCTCTCTCACTTGCCCAAACTTTGATTATTGGAAAAGTTTTGGGTAAGTTTGGTCATCAGCGGGCAACCAAAGTAGAGTACGGGATCCCACCTATGATAGACGTATTTTATATGTTTTACTTTTATATGTTTTATTTTTATTGATATATCGAATATCTGTATGTGTTTGTGGATTGCAGAGTACTATGGGTATTAAACATCGGTTTGTGCATATATTAATACATTTGCGTCATATTAGAAAATATTTCATATATATTGCAATATGGAAATTAATGTGTCCATTGTCCTACTAGTTGTGTATGTTGGTGTTTCTAATGTCTAGAAGCACCTTTTAATTAATTGCGTACTTTTTCAACACAAACGCCAAATATATAAACATATCGAAGTGCCATCAATGTTGTATGTATAATAATTGCGTTGTCTATAAATAATTATTTGTTGTTGGTTTATGTGAAAAACAGCTGACTCATTTTTAAGGGTTCTATAAGTGTATTAACATTTACATATAAAGATAACTTACATTTAATATTTTGGCGTTCGGCTACTCCAACCTTAAGTGTAGCAAAATTTACATCTAAAGATAACTTACATTTAGCTCACATTTAAAATTTCAACGTTCGGCTATTCCAACCTTAATTTAGGGATAGCAAATAAGCGTTACTCATTTTGTCTTATATATGAATTGAATTGAAATATAAATTAATTCACGATAAATCAAAAATTTTGAATGCATTCGCTTTGGTAGAAATAAGTTATTAAGGAATTCAAAGAACATCATAGTAATTAGTTGTTTTATTATAAATAATATTACATACGTTATTGTGTACTGAAGCTAAAACATTTAGATTTTCTGTAAAATATAATATAATAAAGAATACATTTATTTTGGTAAAATCAAGAGAGTTGGAGATTTTAAAAAATATATTTAAACCTTTTTAAAAATTTTTAATTGACTATTTGGTAAGAAGCGAGTTAAGGAACACTACAACTTCAAGGTTGTTAAAACAAAGATACAAACATAATTTAAGCTAAAGCAAGATCAAGCATGTTAAACTAAAACAAAGATACAAAAATACTTTAAGACACAAACATTAGCTGTAACTAAAACAAATATTATTTGTAATAAGTCAAACATGTCAAATTTACTAAAGATTATTTGTAATAAAACAAAACCAAGCATGTGAAAGGTTATTTGTAATAACTTGCTAAATTGTAATCGAATTAAAGATACAAACACTTTAGGACAAAGACATTCATTTCAGGGAAATATCAAATGTAAACATATTCTAGAGATAAGAAAATATCAAACACATTTTTTAGTAAACACAATTTACAAACAAACAACCCAAGAAAAGGGCATGTTAATAAACATAAGATAAAGAATGTACATTTTCATAACTAACCCTAGTTTAAGCAAACAGGCACTAAAATTCAACATTATATAAAAAGATTATTTTTTGACATAAAGCTAGTCTAAATTTAACACGAGTCTGAATCGAACATCAGTATTAAGTGCAAACATAAGTGTAGTTTAGATACATTTTTTAAAGGAATAAATAAAGAAAGCGCATAGCCGCTTAATAAATTAATTTTTTTTAAATCTTAAAAGAGAAATCTTTAACTGGCGATCCTGCCAGGAGGATAATATATTTTTATCCTTCTAACGAGCAGACCAAAGCATCCTTGTCGCAGCAAGGAAGAATTCTTCATAAGAAAAGGATCATTAAAAAAAAAAAAAAAAATATATATATATATATATATATATATATATATATATATATATAAAACTTTTCCACATAAGTAAAATTATTTTTTTTATGAAAAGAATTAAAAAATTTAACATCTTTGACGAACAAAGAAATCTAGTTACTGAGGAAGAAATGACACAAGCTGACCTAGGTACAATGATCCAACAAATGGCTAGTTTGCAGATCATGCTACAAAATATTCAGCAAGAGAATAGAACGCTGAAAGAAAGACTCGATCAAATACCAATCAACCCAGGCATAGCACCACCAGCAACGGCTAGATTACAACCAGTGAACGTCTCATACACCACACCCGAGGAAATTAATCTGGACGTTTTCAAAGCATTGGCAGTATTCGACGGCAATATCGCAAGATACCGAATTTGGAGGGAAGACGTGTCCAGGCTTATGGAAGGTATCAGAATTCACCAAAACTCAAATAGATACATGGAAGCCTTGTCAATAATAAAAACGAAGATACAAGGCGCAGCCGCAGACGTATTAACAAATCACAACACAATATTCAATTTCGATGCTATACGAAACAGACTATATTATACTTATGGCGATCAGAGAACATTGTATGTACTTCAGGATGAAATGAAGAAATTAACACAAGGTAGATGCAACTTATCAGAATTTCATGATGAAATTAATAAAGCTCTCACCTTAGTCACTTTCAAAATTGCCATGTCCGGTCATTCACAAGAGGTACAGCTCAAGAAGCTGTACGAGTCTTCAAAGACGGAATTAGTAACTCGTACATACGCTCCACACTATATGGAAATCCAATAAAGGATTTGGAACATGCTTTTGCGGTAGCACGCACCATAGAACACGATGACGAGCATCGAAAATTACGATTATCATACTCCAGCAATGAACAGAGGAATTATGTACAGCCAGTACAAAGACCCAATAACAGCCATCATCATCATCACAGACGTCCATCGTGTATCCAACAACAAAGAGAAGTGCCTACCCAATATCAGTATCAACCACGTCCAGAACCAATGGACACATCATCAGGTAACACCAATCAACATCGCAGAACGAATTTTCATAATCAACAACATCATCCTTGGAAGAGACACCGAGAACCCAGCACACAATTTCACTAATCTAAATTTCTGAGAAGCAATAACCTTCAGCGAAAGATGATAACCAAAGTATTATTGTAGAAACAGGTACCATAAATAAAATAGTTACTAAGTCTTTAAACTAAAAAATGGGTTGCCCTTTATTATAATGAATGATGGAGAAAAAAATTTTGAAGTGTTAATAGGTACAGGCGCAACCCACAATTATATAAGAAAATCTTTAAAGTTTAACCATTCAGAAAAAATTAAGCCTTTACAAATTATAAGTATGCATGGTAAATCAATAGTCAATACGAAACAAACTATTAAATTTATGGGAAAAGACATAGATTTCTTCGAAATAGATTCGATAGATAATTTTGACTTAATATTAGGATGGGACTGAATAAGAAATCTAGGCGCAATAATAAACAGTAACGAAATAAGATTTAAATTGCAGGAAAGAAAGGATAATGCATACATAAATTTTACCATAGGAAGTGAAGAATATAGAAAAGAGATTGAAAAATTAATGATAGGTAATAATAAAATAGGTCCCCTACCTTTTACTACAACTATTGAGGCAAGCATTAAAACAACTACAGATGACCCAATTTGGACAAAACAGTACCCGGGCAATATGAATGACGTAGAATTCGTCAATAAAGAAATACAAAAATTACTAGAAGATGGTATTATTCAAAAAAGCTTTAGTCCTTATAATTCACCTATGTTAACAGTTCACAAAAAAGGAACTGATGAGAATGGTAAACCGAAACGTAGGATGGTGATAGACTTCAGAAAACTAAACGAACATACAGTTACTGACAGATATATAATTCCAGATATAAACATAACTTTACAGAATCTAGGAAAAGCTAGATACTTTACTACACTCGACTTGGAATCAGGATTCCACCAAATTAGGATAACGGAAAAGGATAGAGAGAAGACTGCTTTCTGTGTAAACGGCGGAAAATATGAGTTTTTACGTATGCCTTTCGGCTTAAAGAACGCTCCTTCCATTTTCCAAAGATGTGTAGATGATATTTTACGAGAATTTATAGGAAAATTTGCTTACGTATATATAGACGACGTAATTATATATTCTTCCTCGCCAGAGGAACACATACAACATATCCATACTATTTTTAATGCCCTAAATAAGGCGAACTTAAAAGTGTCCAATGAGAAATCAAAATTCTTCATGGAAGAAGTAGAATATCTCGGACATATTGTAAAATATAATAAAATAACCACTGACCCGGAAAAAATAAAGGCAATAGAAAATTTTCCAATACCGAAAACATTAAAAGACCTCAGAGGTTTTTTGGGACTTACTGGCTACTATAGGAGATTTGTAAAAGATTATGCTCAAATTTCAAAACCCTTAACTTTGCACCTAAAAGGAGAAAATGCTCACATTGGTAAAAATAAAAGTAAAAATACAGAGGTTAAACTGGAACAACCAGCCATAGAAGATGTAAACAAATTAAAAAATAGTCTAAAAGAGCAAGTGGAATTATACCAACCCAACTTTAACCATTTGAACTTACAACAGATGCTTCCAACATAGCTATTGGAGCTGTTCTAAGTCAAAATAGGAACCCAATTTATTTTTTATCTCGTACACTGAGCATTACCGAACAAAATTATAGTACTAACGAAAAAGAATTACTGGCTATAATTTGGACCTTAAAGAAATTACGTAACTACATATACGGCATAGCTGACTTGATCATCTTTACTGACCATCAGTCATTGACATACGCAATCTCAGACAAAAATCCTAACCCCAACTAAAACGATGGAAAGCCATCATCGAAGACTATGGTGCCTGGTACACAAAATGTTGTGGCGGACGCATTATCACGACAAGCTATAAATACATCATCAGTAGGCACAGTTCATTCAAGTGATAGCTCAAGTGAACAAATAATAAAAACTGTATCACAACCATTTAATGCGTATGGAATACAAATTGAACTCATACCAAATGAAGTATCTAATGAAATACATACACAAATAATATTTCAGAGTAAATTACGTCATATTATTAGATTTACTAACGAAAAAAATTTAATTACCGAACTAAAAAAGTGTATTCAACCCCAAAAAATCACCGCCATATATGCTACAGCTGAAGATTTATTTAAATACGGTAGAATCATAAAGAATACATTCAATACTACCAAACTCGTACACACACCAATAAGATTAAGAGACATAACGAAAAGAGAGGAACAAATTCGATTAGTACAAGAAACACACGAGAGAGCACATAGAGGCTATAAAAATAATATACACGAACTATTAGAACAATATTACTGGCCGGACATGAGAAAACACTGTAAGGCATTTAATAAGAAATGCACTGCATGTTTGTATGGTAAATACGAACGCAACCCAACAAAAGAACCATTACAACACTCGGATATTCCCGAACAGGGGAATACATACATATAGACATTTATTTCAACGAGCATAAACAGTATCTTGTAGGTATAGATAAATTCTCTAAATACATAGTTATCAGAGACATCGACTCAAAGGCTGATATGGACAGAAAACTAGAAGAAATTCTCATTAACAATTTTTCGAACTGCAAACGATTAATGACAGATAATGAAAAATGTTTGAATACGATCATGGTGAACCAAATGTGTATAAAACATAACATTAAAAAGATACAAACCCCAGTACACAGGTCTAAAGCAAACGGACAAGTCGAACGAGCACGCAATTCAATATCGGAACTATCTCGAATTTTTAAGATACATAAAGAAACATCAGCAACGGAGGAGTTATTCCTAGCGGTAAAAGAAATAAACAACTCTACACATTCAGTTACAGGATATAAACCCAAAGATATTCATTTTAATTTAATAAAATTCTCTAAGGAGGATATACAAAATAAATTAAGAAATGCTTCGCAGAAGACACTACAAAGGTTAAATCAAGGCATAGGACATTTCAACAAGGAGATCAAGTGTTGGTAGCTAGAACTAACATCAGAAGTAAGAGCGATAGCAGATACAAAAAACACACAGTTCAGGAAGATTGTGAGGACACTATCTTAACTCAAGGAGGGCAGATCATACATAAAAATAATATAAAAAATTATGTACTTACCAAAAATTAGGATAACATTCCTAACATCACTAATCATGGTCATCACAACCGCAACAATAATTCAAGCAGACGTTAAACTACAAAATCTAACAGGAAAAAAATACGTATTGACAAGAGGTGACGACGCATTGTTATTCGACAATTATTCTTATTTATTTCATGTAAGCAACTTAACAAAAATATTCTCGCCGTACATGCAAGTGCTTAGTAGTAATTACAAGCCTAATGTAGAAGAACAAATTTGGATTGAAAAAATTGAAATTCTTACGAAACAGCTAACAGAGCATAATATTCAGAGAAGAGGAATAAATTTTTTAGGTTCCGCCTTGAAATTTATTACGGGTATCCCGGATCACGATGATGTTATAAAAATAGAGAAAGCCATTAACACACTAATTGAAAATAATACAAAACAAAAATTAATAAACTCTAGATTCGAAAAAATTCTTAATACAATCAATCGGAAAAATATAAAAAACCATATAATCTTAGAACAAGTGCATGACCAACTTTTATTAATAACACGAACTATTAATGCAGCAAAAAACAATGAATTCTTATCGGAAGCTTTGGAGATGGAGGATTTGAGGGAAGTGATTACGCATGAATTAACAAGAACCCCAATAATTAGCATAATGGAATACGCAGACATACACATCGCTAGAACTTATGAAGTCATAATCACCATATACAAATACCCGGTACTAACTAACCAATGTGACTATTTTAAGGTAACTCCAATTAGTTTTAGACACGGAAAAATTGTTACTGACCAGGAAATAGCAAGATGCGGGAAGGACTATGTTAGGATCACAAAGTGTAAGAATAATTTGGGAAAATATATTTGCAAACGAAACAATAACAACTGTATCATACCATTACTAGAAAGAGCGCTAAATGTTCAATTATTCAAGAGTACAATCAACCGCTATTACAAATTGACGAAGGATTTATATTATTAGACAGAACTCACACTGTAAATAACCATACGACAACAGAAATAACATTAGTAGAATTCACGGACGAAGTACATATAGATAACATAACTTATAAAAACATACATGCCGGATTGCTAGAAGCAATACACACTAAACATAGTGAAAGTTTTGAGATAATGAAAATTTTATATACAGACACAGAATATGCATTTAATAACTTAGATTCATTAAAGAAATTTTATATACCTGTAGAAAATCGCCCCTTTAGGTCATTTATTTACTTAATAATAATTACAACTGGAATTATTAGTTGTCTATACACAGCTATAAAAATATCCAAATATTGTATAATATACAGACAACGCAAAGCAGACGAAAATTTTAAAGTCCTTTATAGAAATGAGCTAGTAAAGCTACAGGCTAATACAGTTTAAATCGGGACGATTTAATGTAGGAAGGGGAGAGTTAAGGAACACTACAACCTCAAGGTTGTTAAAACAAAGATACAAACATAATTTAAGCTAAAGCAAGATCAAGCATGTTAAGCTAAAACAAAGATACAAAACATACTTTAAGACACAAACATTAGCTGTAACTAAAACAAAGATTATTTGTAATAAATTAAACATGTCAAATTTACTAAAGATTATTTGTAATAAAACAAAACCAAGCATGTGAAAGGTTATTTGTAATAACTTGCTAAATTGTAATCGAAATAAAGATACAAACACTTTAGGACAAAGACATTCATTTCAGGGAAATATCAAATGTAAACATATTCTAGAGATAAGAAAATATCAAACACATTTTTTAGTAAACACAATTTACAAACAAACAACCCAAGAAAAGGGCATGTTAATAAACATAAGATAAAGAATGTACATTTTCATAACTAACCCTAGTTTAAGCAAACAGGCACTAAAATTCAAAATTATATAAAAAGATTATTTTTTGACATGAAGCCAGTCTAAATTTAACACGAGTCTGAATCGAACATCAGTATTAAGTGTAAACATAAGTGTAGTTTAGATTCATTTTTTAAAGGAATAAATAAAGAAAGCGCATAGCCGCTTAATAAATTAATTTTTTTTAAATCTTAAAAGAGAAATCTTTAACTAGCGCCAATGAAATGCATATAGATATTGCTTAACCACCCAACAAATAAATTTCATATTATAATAGTACAATGACAATATGTCAAAAAATTAGTTTATTAACAATTATTAGTAATATTTTGTTTACTTTATTTTTTTGCATATATGAATTTTTTTTGTTATATATCTTTTTTATTACTTTTTTTAGAATTGTTATTGTATATTTTATTTATTTGAAAAAATCTGCACTTGTCTTTGCTTAGAACTATGCACCTTTTTCTATAGCCCAAGAGCAGTGCTTTTGATGGAGGACCAATAATAAAAAGTCCAATAACTGCTGTTTATAGTAGAAACAATCAGCACTTAACCATTCTGGGGTTGTGTGTTTGCACAAGTCAATAATAAATGATTTGATACCATTTCGTTACGGTTCAGTTTAAAAGATATTGTGAAATGTTAAAATTTGTTTCTTACTTGCGTCAATTAGTTTGTGTTATGGAGCAGATAAATTTCCAAAATCTGTCAGAGACTGATAATTCTAAAAATTCGCTTGGAGCGTTTAAATTTCATCCAAATTCCTAAGCTCATTACAGCATTTTTCGCATTGCAATATTGGAATAATTTTAAATGCAACATACTCAACGAAGTATCTCATGGAAACAAGTTCAAAATTTATATTCTCAGAATTATTAAAATATCTTCAAAAAAGTAATCTGCATATACATCATGGTCAAAATCAACATCAACCCTTTCATTAGAGCCTATTTCAGTATGTTCACTTAAAGAATATATATCATAATCATTACTTTTTGCTAAACATATATCATAAGTATCAATTTGGTCAATCTCGTCTTGTTCGACTTCACAGTTACTGAAAAAAATTGATTGAGTTATTTGAACAACCATAACTTTTGCCAAAATTATATTTAACTTGGCTACGGAAGGATTGCTATTGTTGCCTCCCTTTACCGCAGTTCAGAAGATATATTTTCTAACTTGTCTTGATTAAGAAATTTTTTCATGAAATGATATAAATCACCTCCTTCTTTTAAAATATCATTAACCAGTAAATAGACTGAATTAAGAGTGAGCTTCATACCATTTAAAAAGAAAACAAGCTTTTTCTGGTCAAAGAATTTAACGTCATCCAGATATTCCATAAAGTTTTTTTATAAATTTGTGAGGTTCATTGTTAACTTGAACTGCAGATCTGTAGCAGTTATCGCCATAAAGGGAACCACTATTAAGACAATCGAACAAACTGAGCTGTTGAAAGGGCCCCTTCTGCAGAACAGCTCTTAAATTGTGTAGTTTTGCATATTGTTTTAATAGCAGCTGCAACACTTCTGCTTAAAAATTTAGTTGAGAATCTCACGCGAATTTTTTCAAATTATATTCCAATTAGAAAACAATGCTTTTACCATAAAAACACACTTTAGTTCTTAGAAAACCTGTTGTTTCGAATCCATCTATTAAATCCAAACTCTGATTATACCTTAACTCTTTTATTGTGATCATTTCATCCATAACCATAACCATTTACTTAGAATCTCTTTCGTCCAACTGTGCGCATTTTTCCTTTACGACCTCAAACGCATTATTCCTTAAGAAATATATGTATGTGAATAAGAAAATGAGCTTAACAATTGTTTGTATTAATGTAGGGTAAATAATATGTATATTATTTGTGTAGAAAGAAACTAATATCGACTCGCACCGAAGTGTTTATACCTACATACATGGGCAATATATGATGCAATTTTTGAGGACTACTTTCAATAAAATATCCATAGTATTGAAATTCAGATTACTTTATTGGCAATAAAACATATTACAAAAAAGTAGTTTCCTTTTTTAATTATTTAAAATTTTAACCTTCTGAGCACTAGATGATATTCTTAAAGATCTCCCATGAAGAATGCTCACGCAGTGAAGTTATTAGAAGAAGATTAAGCATTATAGTCATATGTACGACAAATTTTTTGTTACACAAACTTTTCGATATAAAAATGATCGATACAGAATATTTTATAGAAAATGAGTTTTAATGAAAAGTTTTCTTTCTGTATATATATTTTACACAAATATTTTCATTATAAAATGTTTTCTATTAAAAGATTTTTATTAAAATTTTTTATAAAGATATGCAGCTAATGAAATTTTTTATAATCAAAGAATGTTTTTCCATAGAAACATATTTGTTCTGAAATTTTTTCTGCTAACATTTTTATTATGAATGAACTTTTTACTATAAACAATTTTTTATTATAAAATATTTCTTATTTAAAAATATTAATAGAGATATTTTTTAGAAAAATATAGTAAAATACAGTGCCAAGGTTATTATTAATTCTCTTAATTTACATTAATAGAAAGCATACTAATATTTTAAATGAGTATAAAAGCAACAAATTAAACCAATAAATCAGTTGAAGAAACAAAACTGTATTTAATTGATGAAAACAAAATGAAACTAACTAAACTTAACTTGAAGACGCAGAGTGAAGGAAAATGTAAAAAACTAGATAGAAATATTATCAACTACATTGTACAGAGTATGAAATCTTTAAGTACTGTTGATGATCCCAATTTTGTAAAAATTTTTGATGATCTTCCGCAAAAGCTGAATATAATGTTAGGAAGAAAAATTGAAATTTCACATAAAGAAATGATGGAAAAACCTCTAAAAATTTTGAGTGAAGTCGATTACATATCAACTACTGCAGATACATATGTATATGGTCAACGAAAGGTAGGAGGTATATTGGTGTAATTGCACACTAGGTACTAATTTATAATTAACATTATATAATTAATATTAATTTACTTTTGGTATTTATTTTCGGTAATCATGATTGATTAAACGTAATTTTTATGTCAGATAAATACAAATTATTTAGAATGTAACAATGGCTCAAACTTCATAAACCTCTTCAAGAAATTCGGTTTTACGGATTACGTGCCGGACTTTTCTGATGATGTTGAAGGTAAAAAGTATAATAATAATAAAAATAAAATATAATAATAATAATAATAATAATATATATTTAGTTTAATCGTTGACCTGTTGTATTATAATAGTATTCTTCTTTTATCGTTCGGCTATAGGTCAGGTTTTTAAAAGTCAATAAACACTAAATATTTTTTGATTATTTAATCTTTATTTAATGTTATTTTTCCCAATATTTCGAATAGCTTCGCTATTCATCTTCAGGGGAACACTGTTGGGTACAAAACAATATATGATAAACATTAAAATTAATTTTTGATTATTTCTAATAAATTTACAATTACATACATGTAAATTAAAAATTAAATAAAATTATATTGAATTAACATATTTTCAATATGTCGATCGTCTGTAGTCCTTAGCTGCGAAAACTGATTTGTTTATGTTGTTTTTTGTGTTTGTTTATCACACTTCTGTAAATTTGAGCGCATTTCTCTGTGTCTTGTTTATAGTTAAGTCTTTTCTCTGCAGGAACGTCAATTGTGTGTAACATCTCTAAAGTAAATCTCCTGGAATAATGGTTTTCTTGTTGTAATATTTTTACATTATCAAAATTTGGCACATGATTTTCCTTTGCACAGTGGGCCGCAAATGCAGTTTTTTGTTCCATGGGTTTGTTTTTCATTCTTATATCTGATTTATGAGATGTTAGTCTGGTCTTCAGTTTATTTTTGGTTGTTCCTACGTATTTCTTATTGCATGTGCCTGAGCCGTCACCGTTGCAGTTAATACTATACATAACGTTGCATTTGTCCTCTTTCTTTAATTTAGTCTTTGTGTTACTATATAGGCTCTGCATAGTATTATTCGTCTTAAATGCAAGTTGATATTTTTCAATGTCATATAGATCTGAGTTTTTTAACCTTTCAGAAAAACCTTTTATATATGTTAGTCCTTTATAATACTTTGTATTAGTCTCTCTTCTTATTGTTGTGTCATTTTTTTATATGTTAAATTGTTTATAATTGTTTTCGGAAAATCGTTCATGTCTAAGATTTCTCTTTATTTTCCGTAAATTTTCTTCATGATACCTATCGTCACTAATGGTGAGTACTCGTCTGATGAAATTATTTGCTGTGTTTATTATAATTCTTCTGGGATGTTTTGAATGCAAATTAATCAGACCACCGGATGCAGTGGGTTTTTGATACCAGTTGACTGTCATCATATTTTGGTGTCTACTAAAAATTGCATCTAAATATGGTAATTTACTATCTTTTTCCGTTTCCACTGTAAATTGTATTTGTGGGTTAAACGTATTTAAAACATTTAGAACTTCATCTGCCGTATCCTTATTTATGATAGCAAATATGTCATATACGTATTTTGTTAATAATCTGGGTTTTATTTTTAATTTTGTAAGGGATTGATCCAGTAACTCCTCCATAACAATATCGGATACAACTGGTGATACTGGTGATCCCATCGGCATTCCCTTACATTGTCCGTAAATTCGTTCCTCATATTTAAAATAACGGCTGTCTTTGATGCACCAGTATCACCAGTTGTTTCCGATATTGTTATGGAGGAGTTACTGGATCAATCCCTTACAAAATTAAAAATAAAACCCAGATTATTAACAAAATACGTATATGACATATTTGCTATCATAAATAAGGATACGGCAGATGAAGTTCTAAATGTTTTAAATACGTTTAACCCACAAATACAATTTACAGTGGAAACGGAAAAAGATAGTAAATTACCATATTTAGATGCAATTGTTAGTAGACACCAAAATATGATGACAGTCAACTGGTATCAAAAACCCACTGCATCCGGTCGTCTGATTAATTTCCATTCAAAACATCCCAGAAGAATTATAATAAACACAGCAAGTAATTTCATCAGACGAGTACTCACCATTAGTGACGATAGGTATCATGAAGAAAATTTACGGAAAATAAAGAGAAATCTTAGACATGAACGATTTTCCGAAAACAATTATAAACAATTTAACATATAAAAAAATGACACAACAATAAGAAGAGAGACTAATACAAAGTATTATAAAGGACTAACATATATAAAAGGTTTTTCTGAAAGGTTAAAAAACTCAGATCTATATGACATTGAAAAATATCAACTTGCATTTAAGACGAATAATACTATGCAGAGCCTATATAGTAACACAAACACTAAATTAAAGAAAGAGGACAAATGCAACGTTATATATAGTATTAACTGCAACGGTGACGGCTCAGGCACATGCAATAAGAAATACGTAGGAACAACTAAAAATAAACTGAAGATCAGACTAACATCTCATAAATCAGATATAAGAATGAAAAACAAACCCATGGAACAAAAAACTGCACTTGCGGCCCACTGTGCAAAGGAAAATCATGTGCCAAATTTTGATAATGTAAAAATATTACAACAAGAAAACCATTATTCCAGGAGATTTACTTTAGAGATGTTACACATAATTGACGTTCCTGCAGAGAAAAGACTTAACTATAAACAAGACACAGAGAAATGCGCTCAAATTTACAGAAGTGTGATAAACAAACACAAAAAACAACATAAACAAATCAGTTTTCGCAGCTAAGGACTACAGACGATCGACATATTGAAAATATGTTAATTCAATATAATTTTATTTAATTTTTAATTTACATGTATGTAATTGTAAATTTATTAGAAATAATCAAAAATTAATTTTAATGTTTATCATATATTGTTTTGTACCCAACAGTGTTCCCCTGAAGATGAATAGCGAAGCTGTTCGAAATATTGGGAAAACTAACATTAAATAAAGATTAAATAATCAAAAAATATTTAGTGTTTATTGATTTTTAAAAACCTGACCTATAGCTGAACGATAAAAGAAGAATAATATAATAATAATAATAATAATAATAATAACAATAATAATAATAATAATAATAATAATTTTTTTTTTTTTTTTTTAATAATAATAATAATAATAATAATAATAATAATAATAATAAAATAATAATAATAATAATAATAATAATAATAATAATAATTATTATTATTATTATTATTATTATTATTATTATTATTATTATTATTATTATTATTATTATTATTATTATTATAATAACAATAATAATAATAATAATAAAATAATAATAATAATAATAATAATAATAATATTATTATTATTATTATTATTATTATTATTATTATTATTATTATTATTATTATTATTATTATTATAATAACAATAATAATAATAATAAAATAATAATAATAATAATAATAATAATAATAATAATAATAAACAGTGAATAAAATTAATAGAATATTTTAAAACAAAAGCTTCAATATCTACTCTCTACAGAAGACTCGTGAATGCCGATGACAACCTAACTCCATTAAATCTTAAAAACAGTAACGACAATGCTCAAATAACAGGTTGAAGTAATACAAACAAAGAACTACAGGAAGTACATCATTCATGACAGTACTGTAACAGACGATAGTTGCCTACTTAACAGCTGTCCAACCCTACTTCCAAATCATTACAAGCAAAGACATGACAATATGGGAAATAAAATATATATAAATATTATAAATAGACTAAATATTAACGAGCCAACAACACAGTACTACAAATATCAACCTAAACCAATATATTATCTACTGGGATAGATCAATACTAACCAACAACCCACCAGACACAAATATACCCAATAGACTAGATATGATAATAATAAATAAAAAAAGAAAAATTGCCCAGATCATTGACTTCGCCATACCATATGATAGTAATATTCAAGACACCATAGGCATACAAAAATCTAAATATATACTGCTTGCCCAATACATTAAGAATACATACAATCTAGTCAAGATAGAAATTCTACCAATAGTTATAAGCTCTATGGGAACAATACCCAAAGAAACCACGTATGCAATCGAAAAATTAGACCTTAATATAAAAATATTAACCGAAATGCAAAAGGTAATTTTAATAAAAGCAACAACGATCGTGAGGGAAACATTAGGATAACAGATATAATAGATGAGTTATATCCCCAGAGAGCGCGTAACCTTTGGTCTTCGAACCGGTACGTCAAGTACCAAAATTTATTATATTCGAGTCGTTTATGACTCCTCTGCGCGATTAAAATAAGGATATATGAGCTCATTTTCTGATCTTAAATTATTGTTTTTTCGAGAGAAAATGGTATCCTACCCCCGACTCTTCTTGAGGAGTCTTTTATGACCCGCTTTTCTGATTAATTTCGACACATTTATGACTCATATTTTTTATGATTTGAGAGTCTTCTTCGAGTCATATTTTGATCGTATTTCTAATTACTTTCGAGTATTTTTGGAATCATTTTTTAGTCGTGTTCTTTATCGTCGAAGAGTCTTTTGCGACTCATTTTTCAGTCCTGTTTCTAATCTTTTGCGAATCATTTATGAATCGTTTTTTAGTCGTATTTCTGATTGTTTTTTTTTACTCTTTTTTCAGTCAGATTACAGAAAGAGATATTTTTCTATTAATATTATGAATTACTTCAGATTATTAAAATTGTATAAATGAAATTATTATGATTTTATATAATAAATTAAAATATTATATTATGTAATAAATGATATATAAATTAAATTAGTATTATATTATGTAACAAATAATATAAACATTTTAGCAGAAAAAATTAGAGGAAAAAAAGGAATTGAATTTATAAAATAATATAACAGTGGTATTCATAATTCATCGGAAATTTTGTATAATTTCTTCTGTATTTGCAATCCGTTTCCCTTAGTTAACCGGTCCTTCTTTCTCTGTGCATTTGAATTTGTGATGTGAAATAAAATATATTAATCATTTTTTTTTAATTTTAGACAATTAAACTTGCAAGGGAAGTATCCCGATGGTAACTGTCAAATATTAATAAAACTTAGATGTCTTGTAGAGAATAAAAACTAAACTGACACGTATTTTTCTTAGTTATTCAAATTAAATTTTAGGGGTTGAAAAGTGGGTCCGAAAATGACCCCAGATTTCAGTTATTCCAAAAAATAAGTTTAGTTGGGTAATTTTTGACCCCACTTGTTAACCCTTTAATGTGAGATTGGCTAGCAAAAGAAATTCGTATCCAAATAATTTTTATTCTCGGAATACTTTCCTTATTGGACGTGTAGCCACTTCTAATAATTGTTATTAAGTAAATCTTTTCCGCACTTAACTTGGCTGACATAAAAAAATTTTTTTTGTTTGAAAAACACTTTTCACATAATTGTATTTATTTTTATATACTACTTTTAAGGACTTTAATTCTAATACAATATATATATATATATATATATATATATATATATATGTGTATATTTATATATATATATATATATATATATATATATATATATATATATGTATATATATATATATATATATATATATATATATATATTTAATATAATAAAAGCTTTTGAAATTCTGATTTTATATATAAATTTTACACCCCGAGATCACTGATATTAATAAACTAAAATTTACAATATTATATTATTTTACGTTTCCTTCAAAGCTACCTAGATAAGAAATATATTATTCATTTACAAACAATCATATTTCAAACTCCTGTATGATAAATTTTCGATTGCTGTATGTTTTGTTATTGTATTTTCAATAAATTACTTTTTAAGCGTTAGATCGAATCATATTCGGGTCTTTTTTTCAAGGGCGCAAGTGATTAATCAGTTTTTAATCGTCAAAAGTACTCGTGGAAGACTCAGTTTGGTGGTTTTTTATTAAACAATTTCCAAATTCTAGTAGGGACGTACAGTAAATGAAAGTATTTTGTATTTTAAACATATACAAAATAAATATGTAAGTATTTTGTATTTTAAATAAATTATCAGCAAATATTTGTATTTTAAATACCGCAAATCATGTGTTTTGACCAACACTGTGTATATATCGTACATTAGTTTTTGTAAAATTATATTGCTTTATAACTGAGTGTAATACTGTGTTCAGACATGCATTTTAAATTGAGTCAATTTTATTTTAATTGAGTAATTAAATCTAGTGTTCACACATACTAAATTTAGCTTACTCAACTAGCATTTGAAAGCTGAAAAAAAACATTTTTTTTATATGTTTCGTAAATATTCGCAAAAACAAAACCAAAAACGACCGGCCACCAGCCCAGCAGTTCCATAAAGCAGGAAAAAGGCTAGATCTACAGGGCCTAAGGGGAACAAAACAGAGGTTTCTCTGAACAAAGGGAAAGCGTGGCAGACTGTCACCAGGAAGTGCGGGAGAACAAAAAGGGCCCGCAAGAAGAAGGAAGCCGAGAGTAACGGCAAAAACAATCCGAAACCGAAACGCATAAGACCGGAAGCGGTGATGAATAAACCGGCTGCCGGATAATGCTACGCAGGGATGCTGAAAGACCTGCGTAGTAAAGTGATTAGCGATGAAGTTAAAATAAAAACCGTGAGGAAAACACGGAATCGAGCTATACTTTAGAGAAGAGGGGAACAGGTCGGGCCTGACTTCGTCGAACAGCTAAGAGCAAATATAAGGGACACAGCCTTCATTGCCGAACTAAAGTCTAGAGCTACAATCTAGATACAGACTCTCGACTCCCTGACGCTCAAGGAAGAAGCAGATGCAGCAGTTCGAAAACTGCTGACTAGAAAAGAAACAGGTGAAAATAACACGTCCAAATGCCCAGGAGCAGATACTGGCGTTTATTACTGTATGAGCGGAAAGTGCCGCTAGACTTATTAAAACCTAGAAATATGGATTCGTGCAAGAATGCGGGCATGTGAAGAGATCAAAAGACGTTACCGCTGTCTTGGAGTGGGATACTCCCAAAGAAATTGTTCTGGCCCGGACAGGAAAAACACCTGCATTAGATGCGGGAATCGGGCCACATAATCAAGGACTGCAACGCAACTTCCAAATGCGTTCTGTGTATGGATGCGAAACGTAACCAGACTGACCATCTGCCTGGCTCAAAAAGATGCCCACTGTCAGGAAGAAAATGAAAGTGTTTCAAGCAAACATGCATAGCAGCCGGACAGCAAACTCCTTGCTGGAACACGTAGCCGCGGAGAGGGAGGTAGATGCCGTTATAACCAGTGAGCAGTATGAGAGGATATCTCGTGGATCTTGGTATGAGGATGAAACAGGAACGGCTGCACTGTGGATAACCGCCGATAGTACGCTTGCGTTTACGCACCACGGGACCGGGTTGGACTATGCATACGTCCTCATAGATCAGTTCACACTGATGAGCCGTCTTCTCAAGTTCTGCGTCACGCGAGGCATAGATGCGTTGCAGATTTGAGTTATGCGTTGGATCATTGAGTTTGCAAGGGATTCAGCACCTCTTGTTCCGTTGGGAGTTGGAATGGCATCGAAATTCGTTAGCAACACTTCAGAATCTAGTCTTGCTAAATTCCATTTCCGTGTGCTTCTCCTTTCGTAGATAAAATTCTACATCACTAACTGCAAAAATAAAACTTCTAAGTTGTTTCCTTTATCTGCAGTGTGTTTAAAGTTCAATAATTTTTGTTATTTTTGCGCGCATTGATTAAAAGAGAAAATTTTGATATTTCAAGTGATTATATTTATTATTAAGACTTCTATAAGTAAAAGTTTTATAATGGAACCTTCAACTTCAGGTAGATGAGCATATAAAAAATTATTTTTTGTTTAGATAAATGTTTTAGAAATAAAAATAATAAAGAAAAACAAAATTGCTCTAAAAATGTGGAATTTTTGATATATACACTGAGTTTCAACAACCTTGCGGAAGAGTGCAGGAAAAGACGATTTTATGCTCTTAAAATATAATATTTTAGCTAATAAATCCCAGAATACCTTGTTGCGCACTTGTGCGATTTTTGAGCTATGAAGGTTTTTGGGACACAACTCCAGTTGCTAAAAATCAATATGAAAGAGCCAAACAAAAGAACAAGTTGCTTTTATTATATTTTGCTGATATTGTTGTTTTTATTGTAGCTAATGAGTGTGGTGTTTATTAGAGGTTGGTGCGTGAGTATCTTTAAGTCACGCACACTCAAAAATAATAGTTCTGATTTGTTTCCAACGAATTGAATTTTTTATATATGTATATTCATGCTATAATGACATAACAGGTCTGAATTTCACTCACGAACGAGAAATTATATCGTAAATAGTAAATATAAGTTACATAAGACAATCCTATTCTACACACGTACACTGTTTGTGTGGTAAATATGGCCACTATTCCATTTCTATTTATATTTATTGTTCATTTTTACACTACATGATAATTTTTGGTGATAATTGTGCGTGAGAACATGCGAGTACTAATTTTTTTATTTTATTTTATTTATTTATTTAATTTACAGTCTATGAATTTACAATTCTTACAGACTATTTACATACATGCATATACACGTATACAGATTATCATTCAAAGAAATATCAATTATTGGCTGTTATTTAATGCAAACAAAATATTTCGTTTAATCAAATTTCCACTGAAAGAGAAATCAAAATAATAATATATCTTGTTAAAGTCCTTACAGCATCTAATAAAAGCATCAGAATTAGCGAAATTTGTTCTTAGAAATTTAATATTAAGTAGACAGAAGAAACGAGGAGGACGTTGAGGAGCACAAAATGATAAATTTTCAATTAATAATTCAGAGCAGGTTTTACCATTAATTATATTTAAAATAAATAAAGTGTTTAACATAGATCTTCGACTACTTAGGGATGGTAACTTAATAAGAGCTAGTCTAGCTTTATAAGAAGGCAAACAAAATGGGTTCCATTGCAAACTTCGAAGACAAAATATTAAAAATTGTTTTTGTACAGATTCATTTGTGTTGATGTAAACCTTATATGTTGGATCCCATATTATTGACCCATATTTCAAAACGGGAGGAACAAGCGATGTGAAAAGCTGCTTAGTAACATAAGGATCTTCAAATTCCTTTGCCCAGCGTTTGATGAACCCCAGTTGACTTCCGGCTTTTCTAACAGTTAGAGATATATGTTGAATAAAATTCAGTTTTGGATCTAGTAAAATTCCAAGATCTGTGAAAGTGCAAACATTTTCCAGCTCATAACCACCCAAAAAATATTTAACGTTGAAATAGCTCCACCGAAAGAAACACATATACTTGCATTTTTTTAGATTCAATGTCATTAAATTCATTTCACACCAAGAGTACAAAGAGTTTAAATCTGCTTGATCATCAAAGATATTGTAGGTAAAAAATATTTTTACGTCATCAGCATACATAAGAATAAATGAGTTTTTGATAACTGCAGGTAAGTCATTGATAAATAGTGAAAATAATAGGGGTCCCAGATGAGTTCCCTGGGGAACACCAGACGTAACGGGGATCGGTTTAGATATAGTACTTTTGAATAAAACATTTTGTTTCCTATTAGTAAGGTATGAACTAATCCAATTTAAAGTTTAAACAGCCACGTGTGAATCCCATATAATGCAGTTTACTCAATAGAAGTTTGTGGCTAACTTTATCAAATGCTTTACTGAAATCTGTGTAGACTACATCAGTTTGTTTTTTATTGACAAAACCACGATTTACCAAAGTTGTAAATTGTACGAGATTGGTTATAGTTGAGCAGCCTTTACGAAAACCATGTTGACTAGAACATAATGTTGGTGACACCTGGTGGCACAAGCTACTTGTAATTAATTTTTCAAAGAGTTTCGGTATAATACTCAGTTTAGCGATTCCTCTGTAATTTTTATTGTCAGTTTTGGTACCAGATTTAAACAACGGAATAATATAAGAATTCTTTCACATTTCAGGGAATTTTCCAACTTTAATTGAAAGGTTGTACAATAATGTAAGAGGAAACACTGAGGCATCAGCACACTTAATTAGAACACAGCTAGGAATATTACCAGGTCCACTCTTGTACGAGAATTCCAGTTTTTTAATCCATTAAAAACAGAAATTTCATCCAGAAATGGAACTAAAGTAGATTGACTTCTAGGACAAAAATTTGATTGCAACCCAGTAGTAATAGTTTGATCAACAGAATAAGTAGATGAAAAGAAATCCGCAAACAAGTTACTAATTTCAGCCTCGTTATCTGATTCTTTTTCATTTAGTTTCATAGTGGACGAAAAGGAAACTGATTTTCTTTTTAAGTTCACGAAATTGTAGAAAGACCTTGGATTTTTCTTCAAGTTGTTTTTAATTTTTTGTAAGTAACACTTTTAACAAGTAAGTAACATTTAAGATTTAACTTGTTATAGTCGGCACGGGCAACAGAGTATTTTGCAAAATCTGAGAATGATACTGATTTTTTGTATTTTTTATAATATTTGTTTTTGCTATTTTTAAGTTTGGAAAGAAACTTTGAATTCCATGGAGGTCCAGATACTTGAGAAGCGACTTGTTTAGGAACACATTGGGTCAAGATCCAATAAATCCTATCGTAGAATTTTATGGTTATGTGATGTATAAACAGATGGAGACGAGATGTATAAACAGATGGAAAACATGTAGATATTAAGATTGTGGGATGATAACAGTCCTCCGGTAAGGTTAATGGAACAGTGCGAAGGACAGACGTGTCAACACAATCATTTACAAAAACCAAATCTAAAAGCTTATGGTTATCATTATATATGCCATTTATCTGATAAAGATTTATATCCAATAAGCAATCAATAAACTCGTTATATTTCAGACTAAAAGTAGAATTATATATGGTGTAAAGCAACCATTATCAGCCGAAAAATCCCAAAAAATCGTTGGCATATTGAAGTATGCTGATGATATCAAGTACATTAATGTATTGACAATTAATTTTCGAGAATTACTATTACTAAGTAGGGTATTTAAGATTCCGTACTACCACGTTCATTTCTTTTTTGTGTTGACTGTGAATGATTTGTTTAATGTGATGTTATTTATTTAAAGTGTTGTACATTTGTATGTTGTTCGGTAAATGGGAAATCAAAAATTATTTAGCAAAATTGAAAACGATTAAAAATCTAATTTTAGGAACAAGTCCCAAAACAATTCTCATTTTTTGTCATGAGTTACATAATTTTATGAAGAACTCAGATACTAAATTACTTCAAGATAAATTCAAACTTCTGAGATGGGAAGTAATCAGACGCGTCGACCCTTCAGATATGGTAGATTTAAGAATATATTTAATTCTTTTTGCAAAGACTATAAGCAACGCTGGCTAAACAGTCAAAGAAAGAATGACTATTTTTTAAAGAATAACAAGAATTGGCTTGATGCTTCAATCTCCTTCATTCCACCACCAGCACCAATTAAAAAAAGAGGTCGGCATGATCTCTCATTTGATGAGTGTAAAGAAAAAACTAAGGTAAAGAAATGTAAAGATATAAGAGATAATACTCCATTGCCTGTTTTGGCTTACGCCACTCAAATGAGCTTGAGAACCGCTGGAAAAACAGATGCGTCGAAAATAGTTAAAGAAATAATGTCAGATCCTACAAGATCGAAAAAATACCGAACAAGTTCAGAACAGCTATCCCCACAAGAATTAAGTGCGAAGGAAGCTCTTTCCGAGTTTGTAGAAACGAAGTTAACTCGACACCAATATGATGTAATTAGGAAAGCCGCGCCTGAGAAATTTCTATCATACAAAAACATCCAAGAAGCAAAAAAAAATGTTATCCAGAGCAAGACGAAATAAAAATTACTGAAACATCAGCCCAAGTAAATCTACAAGCAGTATTAGACCATACCACTAAGCGTATTTTTTCGATACAAAATGCTGATTTAAATTCGGTTGGCAATGAAGAACTGCCTAAAATGACTTTATACTCTAAGTGGGACTTTGACGGCAGTTCAAGCCATACTTCATATAAACAAGCCTTTCATGACATTAACACCTCAGACTCTTCAGTGATTATAAGATCGATTGTACCATTGAAACTAGTTTGTGAAAAAGAACTAATTGGCAAAGTCCTCGACCGTATTCTACTAGGTTTTGCAGGCCCCTGAAAATTGAATTTTTGAAAGAAACGACCAACAATATTAAACTCGAAAAAGCAAGAGTGGAGACTGAAAAAAACTCTCTTCTCGATTCCGTAGTATTAGTTGGAGAGAGATTAGAGAAAGTTAATCACGAACTTTTTCTAGTGATGATTGACGGTAAAGTTTGTAACGCTATTACAGATACAAAGTCCTCATAAAAGTGCAATATATGTGGTGCCACAATTAAAGAGTTCAACAATATTGATAAAATGATTTCGAAAGATGTTAATATAGATAACATGGAGTTTGGTTTATCTGTCCTTCATGGCTGGATAATATTTTTTGGGTCTCTTATTCACTTATCATATAAACTCCCGATAAAAAAATGGCAAACTAGATGTGATGACGAAAAAAAATTATTGCTGATACAAAAAAACGCATTCAAAGGGAATTTAGAGAGAAAACTGGATTGATTATTGACCAACCAAAACCAGGTTTTGGAAACTCAAACGATGGGAATACTGCAATGCGTTTTTTTAAGAATGCTGAAGTATCTGCAGAAATTACAAAAATTGATTTGCAGTTGATAAAAAATATGCATACAATATTAATAATTGTTTCCAGTGGCATTGAGGTCAATATCGAAAGATTTTCAAATTTCGCTAACGATACGGCCAGGATATTTGTTAAAAATTATCCATGGTATTATATGCCTCCTACTCTACATAAATACTTTATTCACGGAGAAGAAATTATATCGCTTGCACCATTGCCTAATGGCCAACTAACTGAAGAATCTCAAGAGGCTAGAAATAAGGACTTTAAAAGTTATAGGGAGTACTTTTCGCGTATATGCAGAAGGAAATTATTCAAGCATGAAAAATAGTTGTAAAAAGAAAATGGAGCAAATGCCAAAGTCTGCGTTGGAGTTACTTATTCTTCCCCACGAACACGATGATGATGACGATGATGAAGACTATTTTAATGATGATTATGAAGCTAGTGATGATTATGATTTTAATGAAATGAAATAAATGAAAAAAACCTTATAAGTGACTTTTTTTAGTTAAATCTGTGAAGTTATTGACATTTGAGAAAAAATACGGATTTAATGTTAAAATTTTGCTAACATAAATATATATTAAATATTAATTCTTTTATATTAATATTTTTTTTTTAGGCTAATTGTTCTAACTTAGTTAAAATCTCAGAAAGACATGATGATAAATATTCCTAGGCACAAAGGAAGTCAACATCAGTTTTATTCAACTTACACAGCAGAGCAGAACAGCTGTTTTCGAAAGTCGCTACACTTTCATCTTCAGTGCTCATGTGTATATTGTGTTTATCACCACTGTTTAGGTGGCTTAGTTGAATGTGATAACAGTTTTCTATTTACACACATTTTATTGTGAAAAACAATCCGAGAACTGTATCAACATGATGTTAACAATTGTGTGTTATGATACCTGTGTTACCATTTGATTATTCTCTTCATGTCTCATTTTTCTGAATTTTTTGTTCCATTATACATTAAGTCAAACTTTTTTGGTTTGAATTTTATACTTAAGTATATGTGAACGTTTTTTCAATTTTCATTGGTAGCTCAAGCCAAAGCTTAAATTGTATGTGATTTTATTTTTTTGAACATTTTTATTTTGCTATATTAATATTTTTTTTATAGGCTAATTGTTCTAACTTAGTTAAAATCTCAGAAAGACATGATGATAAATATTCCTAGGCACAAAGGAAGTCAACATCAGTTTTATTCAACTTACACAGCAGAGCAGAACAGCTGTTTTCGAAAGTCGCTACACTTTCATCTTCAGTGCTCATGTGTATATTGTGTTTATCACCACTGTTTAGGTGGCTTAGTTGAATGTGATAACAGTTTTCTATTTACACAAATTTTATTTTGAAAAAAAGTCCGAGAACTGTATCAACCTGATGTTAACAATTGTGTGTTATGATACCTGTGTTACCATTTGATTATTCTCTTCATGTCTCATTTTTCAGAATTTGTTGTTCCATTATACATTAAGTTAAACTTTTTTGGTTTGAATTTTATACTTAAGTATATGTAAACGTTTTTCCAATTTTCATTGGTAGCTCAAGCCAAAGCTTAAATTGTATGTGATTTTATTTTTTTGAACATTTTCCTTTTGCTATATTAATATTTTTTTTATAGGCTAATTGTTCTAACTTAGTTAAAATCTCAGAAAGACATGATGATAAATATTCCTAGGCACAATGTTAAAAAAAATAAAATCACATACAATTTAAGCTTTGGCTTGAGCTACCAATGAAAATTGGAAAAACGTTCACATATACTTAAGTATAAAATTCAAACCAAAAAAGTTTGACTCAATGTATAATGGAACAAAAAATTCAGAAAAATGAGACATGAAGAGAATAATCAAATGGTAACACAGGTATCATAACACGCAATTGTTAACATCAGGTTGATACAGTTCTCGGATTGTTTTTCACAATAAAATTTGTGTAAATAGAAAACTGTTATCACATTCAACTAAGCCATCTAAACAGTGGTGATAAACACAATATACACATGAGCACTGAAGATGAAAGTGTTGCGACTTTCGGAAACAGCTGTTCTGCTCTGCTGTGTAAGTTGAATAAAACTGATGTTGACTTCCTTTGTGCCTAGGAATATTTATCATCATGTCTTTCTGAGATTTTAACTAAGTTAGAACAATTAGCCTATAAAAAAAATATTAATATAGCAAAATAAAAATGATCAAAAAAATAAAATCAATACAATTTAAGCTTTGGCTTGAGCTACCAATGAAAATTGGAAAAACGTTCACATATACTTAAGTATAAAATTCAAACCAAAAAAGTTTGACTTAATGTATAATGGAACAAAAAATTCAGAAAAATGAGACATGAAGAGAATAATCAAATGGTAACACAGGTATCATAACACACAATTGTTAACATCAGGTTGATACAGTTCTCGGATTGTTTTTCACAATAAAATTTGTGTAAATAGAAAACTGTTATCACATTCAACTAAGCCACCTAAACAGTGGTGATAAACACAATATACACATGAGCACTGAAGATGAAAGTGTAGCGACTTTCGAAAACAGCTGTTCTGCTCTGCTGTGTAAGTTGAATAAAACTGATGTTGACTTCCTTTGTGCCTAGGAATATTTATCATCATGTCTTTCTGAGATTTTAACTAAGTTAGAAAAATTAGCCTATAAAAAAAATATTAATATAGCAAAATAAAAATGTTCAAAATAATAAAATCACATTAATTCTTTTTATTTAAACAAACAAAAATATTTTCTCTAAAAGCACATGAAGTATGGTCTAATATACAATTTAATTTATTTATTTATCGTTTTTTGTTCAAAAGTTACAGCAGAAATAGTCAAATACGACCATTTTTCCGAAGTATTAAAAAGCCCATAAAAGGTAAAAAAAATTTCTTTTTTCAACATTTTTTTTAAATGCTAGTTTTTTATGTATTTATTATTATCCATCAATAAAAATAATAACATTTTAATTTTGCGACTTTCTATACCATTTGCCCCAATGTGCCGCGTTTAGAATTCACAAAGTTATAGAATGATTTAGGGTTTGTTCTTATATTTTGTTTAATACGATTTAGGTAATTATTATATGCAATTTTGTTAGCATATTATATTCAGATCAAGCTAAAGCATATTTACGAAAATCAACCAGTATGCCAGTTTTCATATATATAACGAAACATTTATTATTTTTAGCATTTCGTAGGTTTTGATCATTCCACGAAGGCCCATTTTTACCGAGTATGTTAATTTTTGGCACAGTTATACTAATAGCATTATACAAAATATTATAAATGCTTGATACAATATTATCCAGGTTATCATCACAGAAACCCAGTTAACATTAGATAACAAAGAGATAAGCTCCGTATAGTTAGTGCGAGTAAAACAATAAGATTGAGAACGTTTCATATCTTGATTTTTAATTACTTCATATTTATTATATGATAGCGATAAATCAATTTCAAAGGGAGGATGATATAGGTCCATAGGATGAGTCACAGGCAATGTATTACGTAGACAAAATTCCTTAGGAGTATTAACGAAAGCAAGATCAAGAATATCTCCAGACTCATTTTTTATATAATTTAATTGAAAAAAGCCGGGGACTTAATCCATTTTACGTTTGGGATATTAAAATCACATAAAACAAGTAAAATATCGGAAGTATTTGATTGATCCAGAACAGAATTAATTGCAGAAAAATGTTTATTATATACCGCAAAAGAGGAATTGGGCGGTATATATGAACATGCGACAAAGAGGTGGAAAGAACCAACACGAATTTTAACGGCAATAAATTCAATTTCATCACTGTCGTCATTAAAAGGACTATAAACAGGCTCGATTTGGAAAATATCCAGAACAGCAATCAGAACACCAACGCCAGGTTTCTTCACACGATTATATCTAAATATTTGATACTTAGAACATAATATTTCAGTCAATTTTCGGTAAATACAATAATATGATTTGAAAAATCAAAACTATTTATAAAAAGATTTTTTAATTTAGTGTTGAGACCTCTTACATTTGTATATATAATATTAATGGGATTATTTGTAGATAGTTTAATTAGTTTTTTGATGACGATGAGTTCGGCAAGTGAAAAATGTCAGTTGTTGATATAGTTCTGTATTCATACTCACGAATAAAAGCATTAGGCGGCCAAAAATCTTGATATACTATTGTATCAAAGTAGTTTTGAGGTATGATTATTTTGAAAGACGTTTTGTTTCTTGGCTCAGAATAATTAAATTTAATGACAGTCATTTCAATATTGAGTCCAATCTTATCTGTTATATAATGTTTAATATCATCAATAGTCATAGAGGATGCAAATCGAGCAGCAAATATAGTTTTTTTTGGTGAAATAACTTTAAGAGTTGGATTGTTAGATGAATTAAAAACAGGAACGGATGGATTTCAAATTATTGAAACTAATGAATTAGTTGAGTTACTTGACGATCTAAAAACAGGAATTGGCGGATTTAAATTAATCGGAAGAGATGAGGAAGTTGAATTAGTATTTATGGAAGATGGAAAGACATGGCTGTATTGTTAGGTAAATCAGGAAAATTCGAAGAGGGTTCAGAAGTAGTAACGGGATTTTTTTCTGCTATTAATGGGTAAGTAGATAACGCATTTTCAGCCTTTTCTCCAGCAATAGTATTGATTTCAGTTGTAGCTTACTTTCTTTTACGAGAGCACGGACCTTTCTCAAGTAATTTCTTATATTGACTAAATTTCATAGATAGGTTGTTATGATCATTTTGAATTTCATTAAACTTTATATGCGTATTTTTGAAAAATGAATAAAATTCAATATCAAGCGCAATACATTTTTTACAGCACCAGCGCAGGCAGGTTGTTGGCAGTTCGAGCAGCCAAATCAACACATTTAGCGTGATAAACAGTATCACAAAGCCAGCAAGAGACCATTGGCTCATCAGTTCTGTTGCGGCATTTAGGTTTTGAGCAGGACTTATTTAACAGATATTTTATTTGTAAGCTTTTTTTTTATTACTTATTACTTCTTGTTAGTTGATTTTTGAAATCACTCGAATAAAGAGGATCAGGTGTAGAATGTAAAAACAGGTTTAAAACAGAGCAGAAACAAATATTGCTAATTATTATTTTCACTTATTGTATCACAACAGCAGCAATTGTTGTTGTTGGTATTTATGAAAATTGAAATATGCAAAAATTAAATGATATTGCAGTTATTGATTGTTTTGTTTGTTGTAACCACCAACTATGCGGAAGAATGTAAAGCAATAAAAATTTAGTTTTCTTAAATTTACTTTTTTATTTTATTTTTTTGAATTGCTTAAACAGTTTATGCCAGAAAATTTAAAAATGTAAGCAGAGTTCAACAAAAGTACGTCCGACACGGTCGACAGTTTGAATATTATAATACATTACATTGTTATATATATTGTTACGTTTTTAGACCTTTTCGTAAAAACGGTTTTATTACTTATCCTTCAAGGATTCGTTTTATTGCATCAAATCAAAACACGGAAAAATTAATTTTAGAAATATAATGCGGCAACACTTTATTCACTACTTTATTAACACGAGTATTTGTACTACTCAACACTTAGCGATGTTAACACTTCTATGTTTGAAATCACACTCACTCACTGAGCTCTGGCAGCGCCTTTATATCGCAAAAATTACATCGTCTGGTAACTTCGCGAAGCTTCTGGGCATGGTTGTTGTTGATTGTACTTTACTTAACATGTAGCTATATACATTTTGACAATTAGAGATTAATTGGCAGTGCTGCCAAGTATATATAACCACATTGTCGTTTTATTTAAATCTATTTCTAATCTTTGTAGCAATATATCATATATGTTATATATATATATATATATATATATATATATATATACATATATATATATATATATATATATATATATGTATTTATTTATTTATATATAAATAAATAAATAAATATATATATATATATATATATATATAATGTATACAAAAAATTTTTATATGATATGTATATCATAATAATATATGGCATCATCGCATTGGTGCTGATAGATACATTTTCGTTTATCCAATAGCAACACAAGTATTACTTACCCTTCATTATTTTACGCAGTAGTGTTTTTCGCTTCGGACATGGATCTATTCAATGCAACACAAAAGTACATGAACAATAACAATTTTCTGCAACAAATAATAACACTTTCCGCCTCACAAGTTTCATTATTGAATGCTCTAGGCAAACCATCCAATTTTTTGTGTTATTTGAACAAATAACTACACAAGACAAGATGAGTAGTTGTAGACTGTATGTGCCAGGACAATATAAACTGTCACATTTCAGCAACTAAATATACAATTTTTAAATTTTAATTGCCAAAATTCTCAAATTTCAATAAAATTTGTGTGTGTGTGCCCATATGTGACCTTCATAATACATTTCCGTCCGTATGTGAGCGTGGGAGTTTTTGTGCGGTCATATGTGAGCGTGGAAACTTCTGTCCGTCCATATGTGAGCGTGGGAACTTCTATCCGTCCATATGTGAGCGTGGGAACTTCTGTCCGTCCATATGTCAGCGTGGGAACTTCTATCCGTCCATATGTGAGCTTGGGAACTTCTGTCCGTTCATATGTGAGCGTGGGCAGTTCTGTCCGTCCATATGTGATCTTGAGAACGCATGTGCGTCCATATGTGAGCGTGGGAATTTCTGTCTGTCCATTTATACTGTGTACGCCTTGTGAATTATAAAATTTAAAAGCATTTTTAGGAATTAAACTATTTCAAAAGTGTTTTAGTTATATATGGATGGCCCTAATGCATTTGGCTCGTTTCTTCTTCCTGCAGTTAGATTTCTTCTTTTATTTTTTGCTTATTAAAACTTTACTGTGTTTACTTAGGATTTATTGTCCACCAGTTCAGTGATTTTTTTTTAACTTTATTTTTTTTTTCATATATTATAATGTAAGGAATAATTGATATTGAAAATTGATTCCCTGTTTATATATATATATATATATATATATATATATATATATATATATATATTGAATTTGTTTATTTTATGTATGACGTTCATCGATGGAGTTTATGTCGTGTTCTGGATGGCGTGATTTCTGTATATTTCTGTGTGCTATGTTTAAGTGTGAAGTGTGGTTTGTGTGTGTTCTATTGTTTTGAGTGGCGATCGGAATTTTTGTCTGTCAGGCGGACTGTCTGCGTGTGTGTCTGACGATTGATGTGACTGTACGACAATTCACTTTTGCTTTCCTGCTGTACAAACACAAGTACATATATTTTGAAATAACAAAGCCGTTGTATAAACATGTACTAATTATTGAGTATACAATTATGGTAAACTAGACATTTCTTTAGATAGGAACATAGAATTTCTAAAGGCGCAAGCTACATGCGTATGATAGTTACAGTAAAAATAATTTAATATTTTTCTTCCATTTTCTTAAAGTTGATGCAACCAATATCCTCAATGTTGAAAACTTCTTGTTCAATAATTTCTCCCAGCCATTTTTTCTTCTCTTCACCTTTGACATATACTTTTGAATTTCTTATATTACATTTAAAAAAATTTCGAACCCTTTGAAATGAGGCTGATTCATCATATATGATCCATATGTGATCTTGAGAACGCATGTGCTTCCATATGTGAACGTGGGAATTTCTGTCTGTCCATTTATTCTGTGTACGCCTTGTGAATTATAAAATTTAAAAGCATTTTTAGGAATTAAACTATTTCAAAAGTGTTGTAGTTATACATGGATGGCCCTAATGCATTTCGCTCGTTTCTTCTTGCTGTAGTTAGATTTCTTCTTTTATTTTTTGCTTATTAAAACTTTGCTGTGTTTACTTAGGATTTGTCGTCCACCAATTCAGTGGTTTTTTTTAACTTTATCTCTTTCATATATTAGAATGTAGGGAATAATTCAATTGTTCTGATCTTGGCGACATTGAAAATTGATTCCCTGTTTATATTTATATTGAATTTGTTTATTTTATGTACATATGATGATCACCGATGGAGTTTATGTGGTGTTCTGGACGTGCGTATTTTTCTGTTTGCTGTGTTTAAGTGTGGTTTGTGTGTGTTCCATTGTTTTGAATGGAGATCGGAATCTTTGTCTGTCAGGCAGACTGTCTGTGTGTGTGTCTGACGATTGATGTGACTGGACGACAGTTCACTTTTGCCTTCCTGCTGTACAAACATAAGTACATATTTTTTGAAATAAAAAGGCAGTTGTTTAAACATACATACATATTTATGTGTATGGCCTTTATTTTTATTATGCATTTGCAAATGATTTTATAACTTAAAATCTATAAATATACTTATATGTACTAATTTGTGAGTATAAAATTATGTTAAACTAGTCATTTCCTTAGATAGGAATATAGAATTTCTAAAGGCGCAAGCTCCATGCGTATGATAGTTATAGTAAAAATAATCTAAATATTTTTCTTCCATTTTCTTAAAGTTGATGCAACCAATATCTTCAATGTTGAAAACTTCTTGTTGAATAATTTCTCCCAGCCATTTTTTCTTCTCTTCACCTTTAACATATACTTTTGAACTTCTTATATTACATTTTAAAAAATTTCGAACCCTTTGAAATGAGACTGATTCATCATTCCAGTTAATATGATGATAGTTTTTGTTAACCAAACTGCTTCTTTGTGCTTTCTGGTTGATAAGCATTCGAATTTAAAAGGTGGTCTTATGATGAAATTAATATATTCATTTCTAGTGAATGCGACAGCTAGTTATTTTACAATAAAACGGTTCGAATTACTTTTAAGTCCTTGACCTTGTCCTTTGAAAGCGATATATTCTACTATGCGATCATGAATGAGAACGCAGTAAGTAGATGTTTTTGCTGGAATATTAGTTGCTGTTTCAAATTCAATCTTTATGTCGATCGGTCCGGTATTGAGCGTTTCGTTTTGGTGACTGAAATCTACTACAATAATTGCAGCGTTATTTTTAAACTCTTGACCTGTTAGAAGAGGTTGGGGTTGTTTCATGTAGTAGCTTTGTTGGAACTTTAGATACATATTATACAGAATCGCATAGCGCTCATTTTTGAATTTTATATTAAGATCGTCATATGGGTAAGATGTTGAGTTTAAATGTACTTTTAAGTTAGTAAGATTACAATGAACAAACTTGTTTTCTTGTTGAAAGGCAATCAACACAAAACGAGGGCGTTCCTTATTAGCGGCCAGTTTAACATTCCATATGTGATCGGTCCCTGTATTAAGGTGTGGATTCATATGACAATCCCAACTACGGAATGCCATTGGCATAGCAGCACCATTATTAAGTATTTTGATCATATTCAATTTACTATGATCAGATAATTGAACATGTGGAATTCTCCATGATATTGGTGAAATTGTAAGTTTTGCTTTCTCAGTGGAAACATTCGAGTGTACAAGATCTTCATCGTTCTTATTACGCAAGAGTATCAACTCATGTTTACTATTTAATAAAACTTTATTTTAGTCTTCAGCGAATCCTAAAGGAAGTTTGAGTGAAACATGAAAATTAAAACGTCCATTTTGAAGATTTATATGATCAAGTTTATTCCATCCAGCATTTTGCAACACAACGCTTTCCGTAGGTGATAAAGAAACCAAATTTTTTATGGCACTGGTGGCTCCCAAATATCGTGTATGGTCAATTTCAATACCATTTACTTCATAGCGAATTACGTCAAAGAGATATGCAACAAAATTGTTTTTCAACTGAAAGTTGGGTGTAGATTTCGATGTTTTTTCGTCTACAACAAGTCCTTCCACATATATACATATATCTTTCACTGGGTAACACATATAAATCTTGGTTTTGTATTGAAATTCTTATTTCATCGTTGTTGTTAAAAGACTGAAAGTCTTTTTGATTATATTTTGGTCAGATATTGGTTTATCTAAAACGTCTATTATTGAACTCATTTCATTTCAACTATTTTATATCCAGCAGGTACATTAATCGGAAATTCCTGTAGTGTATGAGCCTTAGAATTATTCATATAAGTATTAACCACAATACTGCTTTCAATCCTCAAGAGATTTACCTTAAAGATATTCACTGGAAGATCAGAGTAATGTTCTTTGTTTGGTGTTAATATTCTGCTATGGAATCATAAAAGTCTACCTAATGTATTTTCTTTATTAAAATATATTGGTTCTTTAGAGCTGCCGACTTTGACTTGCATTGTATTGTTATTAGCTTTAATCAAAATTTTATTTTCATTTGTATTGTTCTTCTATATAGTCAACTATATCATTTAATTCATAAGATCCGATCGGCATTTCAATTACAAGTTCACCGATATCAAATATATTATTGCAGACATCCACATTCGGAATACTGTTGTATGAATGAAAATCAGTTAGAGCACATTCATAGGTTCCGTCTAAATCAATAGGTGGAAAATAATTAGCAGATAGCTCTGACGAATTGGAGCTTAAATGGAGTTAAACACACAGTATGACTTATAAGAATCAGTTTCGTATTTATCATTTCTTTATTTATTGTATTCTTCCATTTACAATATCTCATCTTTGGTTATCCAAGAATTGTGCTCATTACCAAAGCCTAGCCACAAAACAAACATACGTCAAACACTATAGAGTTCTCGAACAATGTTTAGTTCTAAAAAAAGTGCATCGGATTCTCACTTATAAATAACCAACCTAGTTGAAAGTTATATAGACTCAAACACCAAACATAGAGCAACTGCGAAAAACGCATTTGAGAAAAATTTCTTCAAATTGCTAAATAACGCAGTACATGGTAAAACTATGGAGAATGTGGAGAAGAGAAAAGATGTACGAATAGTTACGAACTGGAATAAGACAAACTGTAATCATTCATTTATTTATTTGGTTTAGTCAGTCTATGAAAAAATTTTTACAAGCCATTGAAAATATTTAATATAGTATTAAGCTTAAATCAAAATAGTATAACATAGATACGTATATAAAACTAATTATTCAAGTGATTAATGATATTTCTTTTAATGGTGTCAGGATGGGTAAAGGTTGTTGAATTTTGCACACATTCGACGAAATGGATCAGAGTTACCATAATTAGTGCGAAAATATTGTAGCTTGAGGGGCATGTAATATCTTGTCGGGCGTTGTGGAATTATAAATTCAATTTTACCCAGCAGTACGTCGGAAACAGTAATACCGTTGATTAAGTTTAAAATAAATGAAACATTCATACATTTTCTTTTAGATTTTAATATAGGGAGCTTGAATAGACTTTCATATGAAGGAAGATATGCATTTGTATTTCAGGGCAGGCTTCTAAGACAAAATAGTAAATATTGTTTTAGAACAGATTCAATTTTCTTAGTATGAACTTCATATTGCGGATCTCAGACCAGACATCCATATTCCAAAATAGGTCTTACAAGAGAAGTATATAATTGCTTTATAACATACGGATCGTCAAACTCCTTACCCCAACGTTTAATAAAACCAAGAACTCCCTTAGCTTTATTTATAATCTGGGAAATGTGAAGATTGAAAGTTAGCTCAGTGTCCAGTAGTACACTGAGATCAAGAAATAAATCGACTTTTTCAACTGCATAGTCGTTAATTCTGTAGGTACATTGTATGGATAATCCTCTGTGAAACGACATGTATTTACACTTCTTTAAGCTTAACTCCATTAAGTTTAGATTGCACCATTGGTTGAGGCTATTCAAATCCGCTTGGAATAATGAGGAGACATTAGAATTATTAAAGCTAAGGAAAAATTTTACATCATCAGCGTACACTAGTATGTTTGAATGCTGAATACAGGTCGGTAGATCATTAATGAATATGAGGAACAATAAAGGACCCCTTCTGGAACTCCAGAAGTAAAAGAAATAGTTTAAGATTTACGATTTCTAAACAAAACACATTGATGTCTGTCCTTAAGATATGTCGATATCCATTTCAGGAAAACCGGAGAAAAGCCAACTAATTCCAATTTAGATATAGGAAGGTCATGATTTACTTTATCAAATGCCTTGCTAAAGTCTATATAAATATTGTTGATTTGGTAACCTGAGCAGAACGAATCTATTACAAAAGATGTAAATGCCAAAAGATTAGTAGCAGTAGAGCGTCCAATTCTAAATTCATGTTGAAGCGGTGACAAATAAGAAGATAAATGATATGATAGATGGGTTGTTATAATTTTCTCGAAAAGTTTCGGGATAACACTTAATTTAGCAATACATGTGTAGTTTGAGATGTTTGATCTATTTCCGGACTTAAACAACGGCATAATAATTGATGCTTTCCAATATGTAGGAAAATAGCCAGCCGATAGCGATATATTAAATAAGTATGTTAAAGGCATAAATAATGGATATAAACACCGTTGCAGGATTCAGCTAGGAACACCATCTGGACCATATGTTTCGGAACTTTAATTTTCTAATAGCGCTTATAATTGTTGTTGCATGTACTTTAGGAGAACTAGTGTGTGTACCATCGGGAATTAAACATGGATACTCAGAAAGGTAGTTGTATTGTTTCCGAGAAAATGATGTGGAAAAAAAATCAGCAAAAACATCACAAATCTCTGAATCATCTGAAGATTCGTTATCACAAAATGTCATCATCGGAGGAAACCCTGAAACTTTTCGTTTTGATTTAACGAACTGGTAGAGCGATTTGGGGTTGTATTTGAAACATGATTTAACCTTAGAAATATAATTATTATAACACTGTGTATTAGCTGAATTGTAATGTGCCCTTCATGTTGAATACTTTGCGTAATCAGAAACACAACGCAGGATGCGGGGTCCATTAGTGATTTTTCTTTTCCTTAATGGAATAGATTTCTGAAAGCAGTCAAATAATACTGCGTAAAATTTTGATAACTTTTTATCAATTTCTTGTGGATTTAAAGAATTGTCTGTATGATACTCAGACCAGTTCGCCATAAATAGAAGGTTATTTATGATCTGTCATTATATAACCGGCAAGTTGATTGTAATGGAGTTTGCAAGGAGAAATTTATTTCCAATGTAGGGTGATAAGGATCTTCAGGTGACAACACTGGAATCACACGTTTAACGCAAAAATCTTCTGGATGAAAAACGAATACCAAATCCAGTAGTATTTCTAAAGTGTTCCGTATGCCGTTTATTTGAAAAAGTCCAAGATCAGCAAAACAGTCGACTAGACAAAAGTTTGATTCACGGCCAGTTGCTGGATTAAAAAGGTTTGAGTCTGGTTCTTTGCACCAACGTATGTTTGGAATATTAAAATCACCTAGTACAATAACGATGTCGGCAGGTTTTGATTGTTTCACGACGAGCTCTATACATTTTAAATGGGTTTCATAAATCTGAGTACTTGAAGCAGGAGGAATGTACGAACATGTCATAAACATTGTGGTAAACTTCAACTTCATACATATAGCTACGAATTCGATACCGATGGTAAGTAAGTAGAAACTGCAATTAAAACTCCACCACCATCTTTTTCAACTCTATCACATCTATAAATATGGAATTTGTTGCATATTATTTCACAGTCATGGATCTTTTTTCCAGGTTTATTGCGAAGCCAAGTCTATATAAATGCAATAATATTCGATATTCGATATAAAAACTTTGAATATATAACGATTTTAGTTTGGTATTCATACCAGGAACGTATATAATTTCTTGTGGAAGAATTTATTTTCTAGTTTTTTGAACTAGAGGCTGTAGCCTTGGGAAGAGTTACATTATTTTCGTCTCTAAAAATAAACTCTCTAACTACTGTATATTCGGGCCAAAAGCTTGGGTTTACTATTTTATCAAAAAGGCATTCAGGACCAATTATTTTAAAAGACGATCTATTGCGTGTATTTAATTTAAACATTTTCAAATCTTTGGACAATTCAGTACCAAGTTTTGTCTTAATATAGCATTCAACATCACTTGCGGATGTATCAGTTGTAAAGCGTGTAGCAAATATAGTCTTCTTTGGAGGAATAGTTTTCAGAATTTGGATTAAAGGACATGAAAACTTCGTATTAACTGGATTTTCGATTGGTAAGACGATTGGTGTGAGAGACGGAGAGGGAGTAAAATATATGCGTTCGGAAGAATTTCCAATCGTATCTTGACCTGGCGGGTCATTATTTTCAGCTGGAACACTCAACGAACGATTATCCACATTATTTGATTTAGAAAGCGCAAGTGCAGAAGAAGATGGATTTAAGTTTAAATGGGGAGGTGCTGACACAGAATTGTTACTAGCAAGATTATAAGAATCAACAGTAGATGGCAACTCCGAAGGATATACCAACGTATTCTCATTGGGTTTATCCTTGTTAAGGTTCCTTGGTGACTTGCTTCGCTTTGATTTAAAATCATCAAATAGGGATCCATACGCGGAAATACGGGTTGAAAGCTTTGCACATTCATCTTGTATTTCCAAGAACTGGCTTTTAGTACTTTGGAAAAATCTATAAAAATTTGCTCCAATTTTTTTGCAGCCATTACAACACCAATGCAGCCCATCATACTTCTTAATGGAATCCGCAACACTCACCGACATGCCACAGCATTTATAGTGGCATAGCCCATGTCATAATCAACAACATATCATGCTTTCATAATTAAGTTCAAGTTTGCAGTTTTTATTTAAGTAAGACATTTTTAATGAGTGTTTTAGTTGAATTTAAGGATTTAGTGAAAAGTTTACTGCGGTAGCACTGTTTTTATATTAGTGAAATATGAGCAAAAGAGTATATTTTATTATTGTTGAAAACGAATTAGCGGTTTATCTTTGCAGTTTCTGTTGTAAATGATGGAATGTAAATTGTTATTATGTATATTGTGGATGTTTTAAAATAAGAACTTGACCGTATGATAATTGGTATTTTTGTCGTTTTATTAAGTTCGGCTATTTTGTTTATATTGTATGTATATTAATTACTAAGGATTTAAAGCATAAATGTTCATTAATGCAATAATACTAAAACAATATTTTTATGCAAGTTATTTATTTGGAACTTTTGATACTGGTAAACAAGAGTATTCAGTTTGTAGTCAAGTGCAAAATTTTATACTTTTAGGAGCGAAAAACAAACATTTCCGTTCACTTTACCAGAAGTATATTCTAGGAGCTCAAGATTGGATATCTAAACCTAATTTTCATAGTTTGTCAATAATTTCTGAGGATATGGTAGCAAATCAAATGAAGAGAGTAAAAACCTATTACAATAAACCTATATATTTAGGATTTTGTGTACTTGAGCTCTCCAAATGGAAAATGTATGATTTCCATTACGGGTACATGCAACCTAACTTCAAGTCAAACTTATCCATATATGAATTATATGGATACTGACTCTTTCATTTACACAGTAAAAACAGAAGACATTTACTCTGACATAAAAACTGACGTCGTCCATAAGTTTGATACGTCTGATTACACAAAAAACAATATGTATGGTTTCCCTCTAGTAAACAAAAAGGTGTAGGGTATGATGTAGGATGAGAATTGTGGAAAAATAATAAAGAAGTTTGTAGGATTGAGATCAAAGATGTATTTTTTTAGTGAGCAGTATCAAAATGGTATTAAAAAATCGAAAGGGGTAAAGAAATGCATTCTTGATAAGTGCGACACAACTTGTTATAGAAACTGTTTATTTAATAAGTCTACTGTATGTGATGACATGTTAATATTTATATCAAAAGTTCATAAAATTTATACAAATGTAATAAATAAAGTAGTGATAAGTTATGCAGACGATAGAAGAAAAATAAGAAGTGATAAGATGAGTACATACGCATGGTATCATTTTCTAATCGAGGAAACTAATACCGATTATGAACTTGACATGCTACTGTGGGAAACTTCAAGACTAGAAGAGGAAAAAGCAATGCTATAACTATATCCCTATTTTTATGTAATAATTTTTAAATATATTTAAGTAGTGAAATCTATTAAAAGGTGAAAAAATTGTTGTATTGTTAAGAGAAATAAACAAAAATTGTACAAATATATTTAAAACGAATTTGTTTTATTTTGTTTTGTGATTTATCATTTAGTTTCATTGAAATATTACATAGTACGAATTAATTATATGATTTATCATCATTTTCCTTAAGTAAAATACCGACCACCGGCAGGTATCTGGCCCTTCCTCACAATCTGGATCGCTGCATGAACAAGACTTAAAGTGACCATCGTCCTTGTCCTCATCTTCCATTATACTAAAATCATCGTTTTCAGCCAACATATAGAGGAAAATGTTCACCATTTTCCTGTGCTCGTATAGTGGACATCCCTCAAAATCAACTAAGAATTGTGCGAGCTTGTTTCTAATCTCACTCATGATATTTTATTGAATATTCTACACTATTACCAAAATTTACTTCCGAACTTTTTGACTGTTGGTTGTCTACTAATAATTGTTTTCAACGAACAAGTTGTAAGAGAAATGCTATATAATTTATAAAACTAAATCTGCGTTCCACTCCGAAAACAAATTCAAAATTTAGAGTAAAGGACTCAAAAATTTATATATGTATGTCTCTATCTTCTTCTAACAATAGATTTTATTATTCATCTCTTCGTCTTTTGCTCCCTCTCTCCCACATACATACACCCACAGAAATCTTATATCATTACTTAATAATTTTCAGTTAGACTTCTTAAAGTCTAGAAAGCTTATATCGAGATTAATTCGAAGTTTAAGTTCAAACTTATAAGTTGTGAAACATTTATAGCGCAATGAGTTTAATAAGCAAGTTCAATTCCTGTAATACAAAATCCTTAATCCATATAAAAGATTTAGATGAATCATCCAAATATACCATCGTACGTGCAAAGCGAGTAACAACAAAGTATGGGGAAACAGTTCAACTTGAACTGGAAAACCATATAATGTTTCTCCCCAACCGATACGATATATTAACAGATGTCGAATTAGATGATCTTTCAAATGATAAATATCGACTACAAAGAAAAGGAGAGCGAAACCTTATCCTGGATAGTGAGCAGGGCTGCCAGAAATGCCGATTTATCGACATTTTGCCGATTTTTTACCTCAAAAATAACAATTTTCCGATTTGCCGATTTTACCCCCTAAAAATGAAGATCTTTTAATAATGGTGTGGTTACATTATTATTTAATTCTCCTTTTTTGTTTTTTGTTACATTGTTTAAAGAATATTTAACAAAAATCACAAATCTGTTTTACTAAGAAGTAAAGAGGACAACCATAACAAGTAAGAGGTTAAACACACAGTATGACTTATAAGAATCAGTTTCGTATTTATTACACAGAGCGACAGTCCAAAAAACCTGGAACCGGATATTATTTTTCTTGTAGGTCTTGACGAGTTAAAAAAGAATCCAAAAGTGAAATATGCCGGACACCTCCAAAATCCTGATTTACGGTTAAGAAACCGGTTTTTTTACGTTTGCGCACTTATAAGCCTGTAATTTTCTTGATAATGATCCGATTTTCAATTTCTTACTGGATTTGGAAAGAAGAAACTAAGATCTTTCGAATTTGTAATTTATATAAGAAAACTTGAAAGCTTGGGTGTTATTGTCGAGCAAACACAAATTTTGTAGATTTTTAAAAAAAATTTCAACTTTGGTGACGTTTTTATACATTATTTTATTTATTATTACTATTTTTTTCCAGCTCGTACCAGTGACTAGAACGATTAAATTCTTTATTGTACACTTCTACCACTCCAATATTGTTTTCAAAATCACGCCGGTGACTGATATCAGTAAATAACCCACAAATATAGCAAAATTCTATTTCAAATACCATTGTCACACATTTTTTATTTAATTTTAATTTATATTGCACACGTTTTTTATTAAATTGCAAACGTTTTTTTAAATACACAGACAGAAACAAAGTGAAAAAGAAGACATTAACAAAACGTCATATTAAAAGAAAAAACAATAATTTTACATGAGTAAAGCTCTCATTACAAATATTTGTTGTAATTCTAAGTTGTGTTTAGGCTAACAGTGATTTGTAATTTTAAAGTAAGTGCATAAAAAGAACAGGAAAAAAACTGTATTTTTGACTGACTAAAACTCTCATTACAATTTTTTTTTGTGTTTAGGATAACATTGATTTGTAACTTGATAGAAGGTGCATAAAAAAAACACCAAAAACATTGTGAAGGCATTTTGGTTTTATGAAAAGTTAAATAACTCAATCAATTGCTTACTCCAAATATGCATTGTAATCGTAAATAAACGATTACATACTATTATAGTTTCTTAATAAAATAATGTATAAAAACGTCACCAAAGTTGAAAATTTTTAGAAAAATCTACAAAATTTGTGTTTGCTCGATAATAACACCCAAATTTTTCTAGTTTTCTTATATAATTTATATCTTTCGAAAGATCTCAGTTTTTTCTTTCCAAATCTAGTAGGAAATCGGATCATTATCAGCAAAATTAAAGGCTTACAACTGCGCAAACGTAAAAACCTGGTTTTTTAACCGTAAATCCGGATTTTGGAGGTGTCCGGCATATTTCAATATTGGATTCTTCTTTAACTCGACAAGACCTACAAGAAAAAACATATCACTCTCCAAGTTTTTCTATTCCATTCAATTTTGTACCACTGTGTTATTTTACTTATTTTAAGCTAAAATTAAACATTGATACCATTGTTATTGTTGTTCTTTATTTATTGAATTATCCAAGAATTATGCTCATTACCAAAGCCCAGTCACTTAACAAACACCTTATGTCCTTTAGTTTTGAGAACCTTCTCAACTAAGTATTTATTTGGATATCTGGTTTTTGAAAGTTATTCTTCATAGAATCCATCTTTAATAGGATTTCCGCGATAATCTTCTAATATATATGTTGTGGGATATGTATTTTGTATTCTTTTAATTGTAAAGATTTCTGTTGTCCAATTCGTAGTATAACCTTTTTCAAAAATGTTTTTACATATGCTTATGCGTACATGATCTCCTGCATTAAACTTTAACATTTTGTACATCTCTCAATGACTGTATACTGTATTTAAAAGCTGTTTTTCATTTGTTGAATTTACTTTAATCCGTGACATTTTAATGATGCGATGAATTTTTCTATTGTATGCATCAAATATACATATCAATCCAATTATATGAACCATTAAAGCTAAGTTCTTTCCACATCATTCCTTTTAATGCTCTATTGAATCGTTCTACTATTGAGGCCTTCATAGTGCTATATGTTGAGTAGTGATTAATATTGTATTTATTTATCAACTGACTTAAATGTTTATTGAAAAATTCTTTACCATCGTCTGTTTGCAAGTTTCTCGGTATTCGTCCCAATTTGAAAATATTCTCCATTGCCTGGGTTGTTTCAAATGCATTCTTTCTTCTCAAAGGTACTGCCCAAGCAAATTTTGAGAATGTATCAATTACAGTCAGCAAAAATCGATAATTTCTATTGTCTAAGGAATAATTTCCCATTTCAACTGAATCAGCTTACCAGAGATCATCTATTCCTTTCATCACAACTCTACGACGTACAAAACGTTTTCGAGCCTGCTTATGCAATTCATTTACAATATAACTTTTTTAAGACATTTTATTTTTCCAGTCGCTGTTTTAAGTGTATTGTGATCTACTTGGTGCACTTTCAGCTATTTATACGAACATGTAATTTTGTATTCCATAAATTATTTCTCGCAGCTCTTCAATTTCCTTATCAAAAGTGATTTAGATGCATATTTGGTTGAAATTACTTTACTTCTATCGTTAATATAATGCCCAAATTTATCAACGGACATGTTTTATATAAAAAATCAATGTATGTATGTAGTTTATACTGTTATATTAGCATCACATAGTTCTTCAATAATTGAGACAATTTCGTTCTTGTGATTAGTAATGGCCTGCAGACTGTGATGCAAGCAGTAGTCTAAGTCGATCTACCAACTCGTTTGGATCATCCCACTATATAGAGTTTGGATTATGAGGGTTAAACTGCATCAAATCCCTTCCTAAATAATTAGTTTTTGTTGAATCTGATGAGCTTGTATGATTTTCTCCTTTGAAAAGTTTTCCAATAATATGTTTGTACTTATGGGCTTTGCTCCTTTTGATTTGATCATCAGAGTTATAGTCTCTTCTGTGAGCATTGGTAGTAAGTAATATTTTTTTATAGATTTCAAGCTCGATTTTGTCAGAACTTTTTGGTGTTTTATGAAACATTAAAGATGATGCTATTACCAAATCTCCATTCTTTATTATTATCTTTATGTGGACCATAGTTAGTATCTAGTTCGTTTCTCGATTGCAATAGTGATAAGTCAGGATAACTTTCTTCATTATTAGAATTTTGTGAGTAAAAGTCATCTTTATCATAATCACTGATACTTTTACTATTCGATTGTTTAAACATTTTTTCTTCAATTAGTTTCTTGGGTGTACCAGTTACCAATTTTATTGTTGAATTCTGAGGATGAAAACTTTCATTGTCATCAATTCCAGTTTCCTTATCACTCGGTTCTCTTTTAACCGGTCTACCAACGTATTTAGAGCTATTGACAAATTCTTTTAAAGGATAGGCTTGAATGTATCGCCAGTTTTTATACTTCGAAGCTTTTTCTTCAAGATATTTCTTGTACTCACCAAATCTTTAAGAATTTGTTCATTCATTTCAGCTATCAGTTCAGTTCAATAGGAAGCAGATTAGGTTATCAGATCAGCTAACCAGGTATCAGACCACCTTATCAGGTCAGTTTAACAGGTATCAGATCAGCTTATCAGGTCAGTTTAACAGGCATCAGATCAGGTATCAGATCAGCTCATCAGGTCAGTTTAACAGGTATCAGACCAGCTTATCTGATCAGTTACAATAATCACATGTATAAAGTTTGAAGCCAGATTAATATTGGGTAAATTTGATGAACAGTAAATTATATTATGATGAAGTAATCAAATTACTTTCTATAACGACCATTGTTTAGTTCATTATCTTTACTTATCATCAAAAATCGGTTTTTTTTCTTCCAACATTCTCTACAAATTTGTTTAAACATTTCAAAATTCATATCGCTGGCAACGTGATCATCATATACATGTTTCATATATGTCGCATCTTGTTTAAACATAATAATTACATTAGCATTTTCTCTTATCAAATGTTTTGGAATCCGCGTGTAAGTTTGACACAAGTAAAATAAGTCTACGTTCTTATGACAACCCATACAAAAATATGCATGTATATTGTTTTGCTTTTTACATACAACATCATCAAAAATCATAACTGAATTGCTTTTAGCTTCACAAGGAGGAACAACGTACTCATTATCCGCGAATGTGGAGTATCCCATTCCTTTAATTGGTGAAATTAATTTTTTTAGGTATTCATATTTAGGTTGATATAAAAATTTTGAGTACAAGTAAATATTTTCCAACTTGAGACCATTAGGACTTTCCAGCAAACTAATCATTATGTTAGTTTTTCCACAATTTGAAGGACCAACCGTTAATGCTCGAATAGAATGTGGTAACAAGGAACTATGTCTTATTTTTTTCTTGTCATTTGAACAAATATCAGCATTACGAACTCAAATATTTTTGTGTTGTTTTACGAAGCGCATTTTAATAACTACTTGGGAAATTTGCAAACAATATCTTTTATTGTAGATTAAAATAATATGGTTGTACTTTATAACAAAAGTTTTAGTCACAAGCAAACTATCTTTGGCTCAGGTACTCATTGGGTAGCATACTATAAAAACAAGAATGAAAAACAATATTTCGACAGCTTTGGAAATTTACAACCTCCTTTAGAATTAATCAAATCTTTAGGTAGAAATACTGAATACCACTACAATCAATATCAAAACTTTAATACATATAATTGTGGCCTGTTATGCTTGAAATTTCTTTATGAAATAACCAAAGATATTAAATAAAACACAATCATATATATTTATGTATTTCAAAACATTTTCTCTTATTATTATTATTATTTTTGTTAATTACAAAATATATGCACATAACGTTTTTTATTTTTTTACTGCCAAACGGGGTACTGAGAGTTTGGTATCAAAAACTCATTCATCTCACTATCAGGGCTGAAAAATCAGCAAATTTCCAAAAAAATATCGGCATTATCGGCAATTTCATTTTTAAAATCGCAAAGAATCGGCATTATGTTATATATTATTTTTACATATAAAAATTTTTTTTATTAAAGAGAACAAAAACAATTCAATAATAAGCAATTTAAAATAAACGATGTATGGTTTTATTCATTTATAATGACTTTTACTTACAAAAAATACAAAAGCTCAATTTGTTTTTTATAGAATAGTATAAAATAATTAAGTTAAAACATTCAAGTCTTTTCCAATAGTATTTTAGAACTTTGCTATTATATTTCAGAGTTTCCTAAATATTATCTCTACGACTTCCAAAATACAATTAAAAGTTTAGATTATTACGTAATATGTAACTGTAAATTCTCAAATTTTTGAACAAAATTCTTATATATTATTAATTCTGAAAAATGTGGTTTTTATAATTGAATTATAAATATCCAATGTGGACATTGTTATTAAATCGTTATTTATTTCGATGTTGAAGCAATCAGAGTTTTTCAATTTCAAATAATCCTTAGAATGAAGAATTCCTTCTAAAGTTTTATTTTCTAAGATATATCGGAATTTCGTTTTGTTAAGATTCACTTTACTAAATGTATGCTCAACGTTTGCTTATGAAAGTGGACGAATAAAATAAAGTGAATATATTTAGTATTCTACAATTTTCAATTATGAATTTGGGATTAACTATGTATAAATATTTAAAAATCAACAACAAGGCAATTGAATTGTTATTTGACTATTAAGCTTGACATTCCAAATAACTTATTTTGTTATAACTATACATGCTGTCACTTCATGTCATATATGTACATATGTATGTCTATATATATACATATGTATGATTATGAAAAATCTTACTTGTTATGGTTGTCCTCTTTACTTCTTAGTAAAACAGATTTGTGATTTTTATTAAATATTCTTTGAACAATGTAACAAAAAACAAAAAAGGAGAATTAAATAATAATGTAACCACACCATTATTAAAAAATCTTAATTTTTAGGGGGTAAATCAAATTTATCATTTGAAAGATCATCTAGTTCGACATCTGTTAATATATCGTATCGGTTGGGGAGAAACATTATATGGTTTTCCAGTTCAAGTTGAACTGTTTCCCCATACTTTGTTGTTACTCGCTTTGCACGTACGATGGTATATTTGGATGATTCATCTAAATCTTTTATATGGATTAAGGATTTTGTATTACAGGAATTGAATTTGCTTATTAAACTCATTGCGCTATAAATGTTTCACAACTTATAAGTTTGAACTTAAATTTCGATTTAATCTCGATATAAGCTTTCTAGACTTTAAGAAGTCTAACTGAAAATTATTAAGCAATGATATTAGATTTCTGTGTGTGTGTGTGTATATGTGGGAGAAAGAGAGCAAAAGAATAGATGAATAATAAAATCTATTGTTAGAAGAAGATAGAGAGATACATATATAAATTTTTGAGTCCTTTACTCTAAATTTTGAATTTGTTTTCGGAGTGGAACACAGATTTAGTTTTATAAATTATATAGCATTTCTCTTACAACTTGTTCGTTGAAAACAATTATTAGTAAACAACTAACAGTCAAAAAGATCGGAAGCAAATTTTGGTAATAGTGTAATATATTCAATAAAAAATCATGAGTGAGATTAGAAACAAGCTCGCACAATTCTAAGTTAATTTTGAGGGATGTCAACTATACGATCACAGGAAAATGGTGAACATTTTATTCGATATGTTGGATGAAAACGATGATTTTGGTTTAATGGAAGATGAGGACAAGGACGATGGTCACTTTAAGTCTTGTCCATGGAGCCATCCAGATTGTGAGGAAGGGCCAGATACCCTCAGGTGCTCCGTATTTTGCTTAAGAAAAATGATGAGAAATCATTTAGTTAATTCGTATTATGTAATATTTCAATGAAACTAAGTAATAAATCACAAAACAAAATAAAACAAATTCATTTTAAATATATTTTTACAATATTTGTTTATTTCTCTTAACAATACAACAATTTTTTCACTTATTAATAGATTTCACTACTTAAATATAAATAAAAATTATTACATGAAAATCAGGATATAGTTATAGCATTGCTTTTTCTTCTTCTAGTCTTGAAATTTCCCACAGTAGCATATCAATTTCATAACTGGTATTAGTTTCCTCGATTAGAAAATGATACCATGCCTATGTACTCATCTTATCACTTCTTATTTTTCTTTTATCGTCTGCATAATTTAACATTACTTATAAATTTGATGAACTTTTGATTTAAATATTAACATGTCATCACATACAGTAGACTTATTAAATAAACAGTTTCTATAAGAAGTTGTGTCGTACTTATCAAGAATGCATTTCTTTACCCCTTTCGATTTTTTAATATCATTTTGATACTGCACACTAAAAAATACATCTTTGATCGCAATCCTACAAACTTCTTTATTATTTTTCCACAATTCTCATCCTACATCATACCCAACACCTTTTTGTTTATTAGAGGGAAACCATACATATTGTTTTTTGTGTAATCAGACGTAGCAAACTTATGGACGACGTCAGTTTTTATGTCAGAGTAAATGTCTTCTATTTTTACTGTGTAAATGAAAGAGTCAGTATCCATATAATTCATATATGGATAAGTTTGACTTGAAGTTAGGTTGCATGTACCAGTAATGGAAATCATACATTTTCCATTTGGAGAGCTCAAGTACACAAAATCCTAAATATATAGGTTTTTACTCTCTTCATTTGAATTGCTACCATATCCTCAGAAATTATTGACAAACTATGAAAATTAGGTTTAGATGACGTGTTTGTTTTTCGCTCCTAAAAGTATAAAATTTTGCACTTGACTACAAACTGAATACTCTTGTTTACCAGTATCAAAAGTTCCAAATACATAACTTGCATAAAAATATTGTTTTAGTATTATTGCATTAATGAACATTTATGCTTTAAATCCTTAGTGATTAATATACATACAATATAAACAAAATAGCCGAACTTAATAAAACGACAAAAATACCAATTATCATACGGTCAAGTTCTTATTTTAAAACATCAACAAAATACATAATAACAATTTACATTCCATCATTTACAACAGAAACTGCAAAAATAAACCGCTAATTCGTTTTCAATAATAATAATATATACTTTTTTGCTCATATTTCACTAATATAAAAACAGTGCTACCGCAGTAAACTTTTCACTCAATCCATAAATTCAACTAAAACACTCATTCAAAATGTCTTGCTTAAATAAAAACTGCAAACTTGAACTTAATTATGAAAGCATGATATGTTGTTGGTTATGACATGGGCTATGCCACTATAAATGCTGTGGCATGTCGGTGAGTGTTGCGCATTCCATTAAGAAGTATGATGGGCTGCATTGGTGTTGTAATGGCTGCAAAAAAATTGGAGCAAATTTTTATAGATTTTTCCAAAGTACTAAAAGCCAGTTCTTGGAAATACAAGATGAATGTGCAAAGCTTTCAACCCGTATTTCCGCGTATGGATCCCTATTTGATGATTTTAAATCAAAGCGAAGCAAGTCACCAAGGAACCTTAACAAGGAAAAACCCAATGAAAATCTGTTGGTATATCCTTCGGAGTTGCCATCTACTGCTGATTCTTGTAATCTTGCTAGTAACAATTCTGTGTCAGCACCTCCCCATTTAAACTTAAATCCATCTTCTTCTGCACTTGCGCTTTCTAAATCAAATAATGTGGATAATCGTTCGTTGAGTGTTCCAGCTGAAAATAATTACCCGCCAGGTCGAGATAAGATTGGAAATTCTTCCGAACGCATATTTTTTACTCCCTCTCCGTCTCTCACGCCAATCGTCTTATCAATCGAAAATCCAGTTAATACGAAGTTTTCATGGCCTTTAATCCAAATTCTGAAAACTATTCCTCCAAAGAAGACTATATTTGCTACACGCTTTACAACTGATACATCCGCAAGTGATGTTGAATGCTATATTAAGACAAAACTTGGTACTGAATTGTCCAAAGATTTGAAAATGTTTAAATTAAATACACGCAACAGATCGTCTTTTAAAATAATTGGTTCTGAATGCCTTTTTGATAAAATAGTAAACCCAAGCTTTTGGCCTGAATATACAGTAGTTAGAGAGTTTATTTTTAGAGACGAAAATAAACTCTTCCCAAGCCTACAGCCTCTAGTTCAAAAAACTAGAAAATAAATTCTTCCACAAGAAATTATCTTAATTTGTCATTTATTTCTATCGCTTACCAAAACGTTCCTGGTATGAATACCAAACTAAAATCGTTATATATTCAAAGTTTTTATATCGAATACAATATTATTGCATTTGTGGAGACTTGGCTTCGCAATAAACCTGGAAAAAAGATCCATGACTCTGAAATAATGTGCAACAAATTCCACATTTATAGATGTGATAGAGTTGAAAAAGATGGTGGTGGAGTTTTAATTGCAGTTTCTACTTACTTACCATCGATATCGAATTCGTAGCTATATGTATTAAGTTGAAGTTTACCACAATGTTTATAACATGTTCGTACATTCCTCCTGCTTCAAGTACTCAGATTTATGAAACCCATTTAAAATGTAAAGAGCTCGTCGTGAAACAATCAAAACCTGCCGACATCGTTATTGTACTAGGTATTTTAATATTCCAAACATACGTTGGTGCAAAGAACCAGACTCTAGTCGACTGTTTTGCTGATCTTGGGCTTTTTCAAATAAATGGCATACGGAACACATTAGATATACTACTTGATTTGGTAATCGTTGTTCATCCTGAAGATTTTTGCGTTAAACATGTGATTCCAGTGTTGTCACCTGAAGATCCTTATTACCCTACATTGGAAATAAATTTCTCCTTGCAAACTCCATTACAATCAACTTGCCGGTTATATAATGACAGATCATAAATAACCTTCTATTTATGGCGAACTGGTCTGAGTATCATACAGACAATTCTTTAAATCCACAAGAAATTAATAAAAAGTTACCAAAATTTTACGCAGTATTATTTGACTGCTTTCAGAAATCTATTCCATTAAGGAAAAGAAAAATCACTAATGGACCCCGCATCCTGCGTTGTGTTTCTGATTACGCAAAGTATTCAACATGAAGGGCACATTACAATTCAGCTAATACACAGTGTTATAATAATTATATTTCTAAGGTTAAATCATGTTTCAAATACAACCCCAAATCGCTCTACCAGTTCGTTAACTCAAAACGAAAAGTTTCAGGGTTTCCTCCGATGATGTTTGTGATATGTTTGCTGATTTTTTTCCACATCATTTTCTCGGAAACAATACAACTACCTTTCTGAGTATCCATGTTTAATTCCCGAAGGTACACACACTAGTTCTCCTAAAGTACATGCAACAACAATTATAAGCGCTATTAGAAAATTAAAAAGTTCCGAAACATATGGTCCAGACAGTGTTCCTAGCTGTATCCAGCAATGGTGTTTATATCCATTAGTTATGCCTTTAACATACTTATTTAATATATCGCTAACGGCTGGCTATTTTCCTACATATTGGAAAGCATCAATTATCATGCCGTTGTTTAAGTGCGGAAATAGATCAAACATCTCAAACTACAGATGTATTGCTAAATTAAGTATTATCCTGAAACTTTTCGAGAAAATTATAACAGACCATCTATCATATCATTTATCTTCTTATTTGTCACCGCTTCAACATTAATTTAGAATAGGACGCTCTACTGCTCAGGTTACCAAATCAACAATATTTATATAGACTTTAGCAAGGCATTCGATAAAGTAAATCATGACCTTCCTATATCTAAATTGGAATTAGTTGGCTTTTCTCCGGTTTTCGTGAAATGGATATCGACATATCTTAAGGACAGACATCAATGTGTTTTGTTTAGAAATCGTAAATATAAAACTATTTCTGTTACTTCTGGAGTTCCACAAGGGGTCCTTTATTGTTCCTCATATTCATTAATGATCTACCGACCTGTATTCAGCATTCAAACATACTAGTGTACGCTGATGATGTAAAGTTTTTCCTTAGCTTTAATAATTCTAATGTGTCCTCCTTATTCCAAACGGATTTGAATAACCTCAACCAATGGTGCAATCTAAACTTAATGGAGTTAAGCTTAAAGAAGTGTAAATACATGTCGTTTCACAGAGGATTATCCATACAATGTACCTACAGAATTAACGACTATGCAGTTGAAAAAGTCGATTTATTTCTTGATCTTAGAGTACTACTGGACACTGCGCTAACTTTCAATCTTCACATCTCCCAGATTATAAATAAAGCTAAAGGAGTTCTTGGTTTTATTAAACGTTGGGGTAAGGAGTTTGACGATCCGTATGTTATAAAGCAATTATATACTTCTCTTGTGAGACCTATTTTGGAATATGGATGTGTGGTCTGAGATCCGCAATATGAAGTTCATACTAAGAAAATTGAATCTGTTCTAAAACAATATTTACTATTTTGTCTTAGAAGTCTGCCCTGAAATTTAAACGCATATCTTCCTTCATATGAAAGTCTTATCAAGCTCCCTACATTAAAATCTAGAAGAAAATGTATGAATGTTTCATTTATTTTAAACTTAATCAACGGTATTACTGTTTCCGACGTACTGCTGGGTAAAATTGAATTTATAATTCCACAACGCCCGACAAGATATTACATGCCCCTCAAGCTACAATATTTTCGCACTAATTATGGTAACTCTGATCCATTTCGTCGAATGTGTGCAAAATTCAACAACCTTTACCTTAATTGATTATTCATCCCATCCTGACACCATTAAAAGAAATATCATTAATCACTTGAATAATTAGTTTTATATACGTATCTATATTATACTATTTTGATTTAAGCTTAATACTATATTAAATATTTTCAATGGCTTGTAAGAATTTTTTCATAGGCTGATTAAACCAAATAAATAAATAAATGATTACAGTTTGTCTTATTCCAGTTCGTAACTATTCGTACATCTTTTCTCTTCTCCACATTCTCCATAGTTTTACCATGTACTGCGTTATTTAGCAATTTGAAGAAATTTTTCTCAAATGCGTTTTTCGCAGTTGCTCTATGCTTGGTGTTTAAGTCTATATAACTTTTCAACTAGGTTGATTATTTATAAGTGAGAATCCGATGCACTTTTTTAGAACTAAACTTTGTTCGAGAACTCTATAGTGTATGCCGTATGTTTGTTTTGTGGCTAGGCTTTGGTAATGAGCACAATTCTTGGATAACCAAAGATGAGATATTGTAAATGGAAGAATACAATAAATAAACAAATGATAAATACGAAACTGATTCTTATAAGTCATACTGTGTGTTTAACTCCATTTAAGCTCCAACTCGTCAGTGCTATCTGCTAATTATTTTCCACCTATTGATTTAGACGGAACCTATGAATGTGCTCTAACTGATTTTCAGTCATACAACAGTATTCCGAATGTGGATGTCTGCAATAATATATTTCATATCGGTGAACTTGTAATTGAAATACGATCGGATCTTATGAATTAAATGATATAGTTGACTATATAGAAGAACAATACAAATGAAAGTAAAATTTTGATTAAAGCTAATAACAGTGCAATGCAAGTCAAAGTCGGCAGCTCTAAAGAACCAATATATTTTAATAAAGAAAATACATTAGGTAGACTTTTATGATTCCACAGCAGAATATTAACACCAAACAAAGAACATTACTCTGATCTTCCAGTGAATATCTTTAAGGTGAATCTCTTGAGGATTGAAAGCAGGATTGTGGTTAATACTTATATGAATAATTCTAAGGTTCATACCCTACAGGAATTTCCGATTAGTGTACCTGCTGGATATAAAATAGTTGAAATGAAATGAGTTCAATAATATACGTTTTAGATAAACCAATATCTGACCAAAATATAATCAAAAAGACCTTCAGTCTTTTAACAACAACGATGAAATAAGAATTTCAATACAAAACCAAGATTTATATGTGTTACCCACTGAAAGCTATATGTATATATATATATATATATATATATATATATATATATATATATGTGGAAGGACTTGTTGTAGACGAAAAAACATCGAAATCTACACCCAACTTTCAGTTGAAAAACAATTTTGTTGCATATCTCTTTGACGTAATTCGCTATGAACTAAATGGTATTGAAATTGACCATACACGATATTTAGGAGCCACCAGTGCCATAAAGAATTTGGTTTCTTTATCACCTACGGAAAGCGTTGTGTTGCAAAATGCTGGATGGAATAAACTTGATCATATAAATCTTCAAAATGGACGTTTTAATTTTCATGTTTCACTCAAACTTCTTTTAGGATTCGCTGAAGACGAAAATAAAGTTTTATTAAATGGTAAACATGAGTTGATACTCTTGCGTAATAAGAACGATGAAGATCTTGTACACTCGAATGTTTCCACTGAGAAAGCAAAACTTACAATTTCACCAATATCATGGAGAATTCCACATGTTCAATTATCTGATCATAGTAAATTGAATATGATCAAAATACTTAATAATGGTGCTGCTATGCCTATGGCATTCCGTAGTTCGGATTGTCATATAAATCCACACCTTAATACAGGGACCAATCACATATGGAATGTTAAACTGGCCGCTAATAAGGAACGCCCTCGTTTTGTGTTGATTGCCTTTCAACAAGAAAACAAGTTTGGTCATTGTGATCTCACTAACTTAAAAGTACATTTGAACTCAACCTTTTACCCATATGACGATCTTAATATAAAATTAAAAAATGAGCGCTAAGCGATTCTATATGATATGTATCTAAGATTCCAACAAAGCTACCACATGAAACAATCCCAACCTCTTCCAACTGGTCAAGAGTTTAAGAATAACGCTCCAATTATTGTAGTAGATGTCAGTCACCAAAACGAAACGCTCAATACCGGACCGATCGACATAAAGATTGAATTTGAAACAGCAACTAATATTCCAGCAAAAACATCTACTTACTGCGTTCTCATTCATGATCGCATAGTAGAATATATCGCTTTCAAAGGACAAGGTCAAGGACTTAAAAAAAATTCGAACCGTTTTATTGTAAAAGAACTAGTTGTCGTATTCAATAGAAATGAATATATTAATTTCATCATAAGACCACCTTTTAAATTCGAATGCTTATCAACCAGAAAGCACAGACAAGCAGTTTGGTTAACAAGAACTATCATCATATTAACTGGAATGATGAATCAGTCTCATTTTTAAGCGTTCGAAATTTTTTAAAATATAATATAAGAAATTCACAAGTATATGTTAAAGGTAAAGAGAAGAAAAAATGGCTGGGAGAAATTATTCAACAAGAAGTTTTCAACATTAAAGATATTGGTTGCATCAACTTTAAGAAAATGGAAGAAAAATATTTAGATTATTTTTACTATAACTATCATACGCATGGAGCTTGTGCCTTTAGAAATTCTATGTTCCTATCTAAGGAAATGACTAGTTTAACATAATTTTATACTCACAAATTAGTACATACAAGTATATTTAAAGATTTTAAATTATAAAATCATTTGCAAATGCTTAATAAAAATAAAGGCCATGCACATAAATATGTATGTATGTTTAAACAACGGCATTTTTATTTCAAAAAATATGTACTTATGTTTGTACAGCAGGAAAGCAAAAGTGAACTGTCGTCCAGTCACATCAATCGTCAGACACACACAGACAGTCTGCCTGACAGACAAAGATTCCGATCTCCATTCAAAACAATAGAACACACACAAACCACACTTAAACACAGCACACAGAAAAATACGCACGTCCAGAACACCACATAAACTCCATCGATAATCATCATATGTACATAAAATAAACAAATTCAATATAAATATAAACAGGGAATCAATTTTCAATGTCGCCAAGATCAGAACAATTGAATTATTCCCTACATTCTAATATATGAAAGAGATAAAGTTAAAAAAAAACACTGAATTGGTGGACGACAAATCCTAAGTAAACACAGCAAAGTTTTAATAAGCAAAAAATAAAAGAAGAAATCTAACTGCAGCAAGAAGAAACGAGCCAAATGCATTAGGGCCATCCATATATAACTAAAACACTTTTGAAATAGTTTAATTCCTAAAAATGCTTTTAAATTTTATTATTCACAAGGCGTACACAGTATAAATGGACCGACAGAAATTCCCACGCTCACATATGGACGCACATGCATTCTCAAGATCACATATGGACGGACAGAAGTGCCCAAGCTCACATATGGACGGACAGAAGTTCCCACGGTCACATATGGACGGACAGAAGTTCCCACGCTCACATATGGACGGACAGAAGTTCCCACGCTCACAAATGAACGCACAAAAATTCCCACGCTCACATACGGACGGACATATATTCCTAAGGTCACATATGGACAGACACAAATTCCCACGCCTACCCCAACATTATATTAAAAACAACAACAATGTGCTCTTCCCTATTAAACCTTGGGAAAAAATACACACACACACAAACAAATTTGAGAATTTTGGCAATTAAAATTTAAAAATTTTAAACTTAATTGCTAAAATTTTACAATTTCAATTGTCCTAGCACATACATTCTACAACTACTAAGATTAAATATGTTTGACAACATATGTTTGACGAATATGTTCGATGCGGGTCGTAATATTGAGACCCGCATATAACATTTTATGCTTGTCATGCATCTTATATACATAATTTTTGGTTTTAGACTAAAACTTTTAGTCTGAATCTATGAAATAAATGAGGCAAGTATTAGTACATATATAATTCCATATTCACAGTTATAAATACTCATTGGTATATATATTTCCACAACCATTAATTAATTTATTTGTTAGTTTTAGACTCTTGATAAATCTACTTCAAAATAATTCAATGTGTTTTTTACAATTTTTAAGATTACGCGGAAAATTTTAATCAAAACCAAATATGCAGTAATCTTGAGGCTTCAAACAATTAGAAAAGTTTTCAATAACAGTAAATCAAGAAAATAATAACATCATTATGAAGTTTAACATTAATATTAAAAGTATTTGAAGTACAACGAGTAGGAACATAAAATATTAGGAACTTATTTTCCTTATGTTCTCATTTTTGTATGTCCATCAAACCTTCACTTCTCTTCATTACTCGCGTTTTGTTCGAATGTGTTGACTTATTCGAAATCTTATCCGTTGCAGACCCTTAATTGATACTGGGATGTCAGCAATACTGTTTTGCTTTCAATTTGACAGTATCAGATGTTTTGTGTTCTGTTGCTTTTCTTTATTTGTAAGTTTAAAATAACGTTTTGAAAGTGTATTTTATAAACTTATTTAACCTTATTTTTTTAATGTGTTGTAAAGATAAGACAATAGGATGAAAATTATATTAAATTTGGATTTACATCTTTAAATAACAATAATGTGATGTTTCCACAGTGTGTGATTTGTTTTAAAACCTTTTACAATGAATGCATGAGGCCATCGAAAATGAAAAGACATCTCTTTACAAAACAACCAGAATTCAAGGACAAAAAACTTTTTTTTTATTTCTTTTAGTTTTGTTTTTAATGCTTCTTTATATTTTGTTTGTTATGAACTATGCTTATTTTTGTTATTAAAGATCGTTTAATTTTTACTTAACAAAAAATTTCTATCTGACCTAATAATCGCCTAAAGTTTTTTTTATAAAAAGTATATTTTCTGGGTATGTAGGTATATTTGGTAGAAAATTTGGTTGGGCCGCGGCTTTTTGGAAATATCTCAAGGAGACCGCGAAGCAATAACTCGTGGGAACAACAGTAAACTATAGAAACCCGTTTTTCTCAGAAATCGATAAGCGATGGAATTTTTTGTTTTACACTTCATGTGAAACATTTCACGATGCGTCAGTTATAGAAACGATCTACAGAAGTGCTAGAGACTTCGTTCTTGCACTGACGGATTGGAAGTGAACTTAAATAGAGTGGTATTGAAATTCAAAAAATCCAAAATACGCAGAATTAATCACAAAAAACAATTATTTTTTGGTTTGTTTGGAAATTGAAAATTTTTCCTGCTTTGGGGAGCCTTATTTGTCTATTAAAAATAAAAAAATATAAAATTTCCAGGGATGAAAAATTTAAAGTTTTTTGTGCACATTCAGTATTTTGTAGTACATACATGTAATTACTAATATTTTGAAAAATTTTAAGTTTTTGTTAAATAAAACCTCTTTGTACATAATGAAGATTTGCATTAATAAAAATTATATTGAAAATTAAAATTTCTCTTCCAGGGTTGTTTTATACATTAACGTAACCAAAAAGCAACAGATGTTATTATTTTTTTTTTTTTTGCTAACTGAAGCTATTTTATAATATAGGAAGAACAAATTTGATATCAAAAATTAAAAAAATAAATCTAAATCTCGTAAAAAATTAAAATTTTTCTTAAAAAAACTACTTAAACCTCATGAAGCGTTGCATTGATAATAAAACAAAAAAATAATTAACTTATTTGTATATACTTATTTGATTGTATTTGTTATAAGTTAATAAGGCCTAGGTTGTTATAATGACAATAAAATTAGTTTTATTTAATTTTTTCCCGACGTTTCGTTATTTGTTGACTTTGTATATTAAATTTTCATAAATTTATATTGTAAGAACAGCGAAGTTAAACCTTCATACTAAAAAAACACAACCTAATCAAATTATTTAAAGCTACCTTGTAGCTTGTGCTTATATTGTCCGTATCTTCCTTTAGATTCATCGTCTTTTCTGTCTTTTGCTGTATTCGTAAGCTTTCTATTGCGTATCTTTTCTTTCCAATATATTCTCTGTCCAAAATCTTTACTTCTTCAAATCAGCTGTGTGTCCAGTGTCTAGTATGTGTTGTGATAGCGCTGTTGATTGTTTGCTTTTCTCTATGTGTTTCTTGTGTTCTTCCATTCTTGTTTCTATGTTCCTTTTTGTGGTTCCAATGTATATCATGTTACAGTTGTTGTTTTCATTGCCTTTTCACTTTATTTCATAGACTACATTACATTGTTGTACTTTTTTTGTTGGCGCTTTTATTTTTGAAAAAATTTTATTTATTGTTGTGTATGGTTTGTATGCAAAGTTGATATTATTGTTTTTTAATGCAATTATATTTTTGTTGTCAGTTAATCCAGGGATGCAACGCATGCTGTGATATGTACATATATCTTTTCTTTTTTTCAGGTATGGATTTGTTATCTATTCTATTATTGTTTAGTTTTATGTTGGTTTCGCTAATCATTTTGATGATGAGTCTGTTGGGGAAACTGTTTTCGGTTAATATTTTCCTAATGTGATATATGTTCTTTTCACTAAGTTGGAGATTTATATAGATTAAGTTTTTGGCAGTGTTAATTATTTGATGTTTCGGTTGTGTGAAATTAAAATTTATCTCTTTTATACCAGTCTGTTAGTCCGTTGTTTTTTCTATGTATTTTGGTGTCCAAATTGGTAATTGTATTAATTTTCTGTTTCTATGGTAAATTGTATTTTTGAATGAAAACTATTGAAAACTTTTAAAATTTTTCCCCTTTTACTATAGCTAATAAGTCATCTATATATATTGTTATGTATTTTAGTTGGATATTTTCTACACTAAGTTTCTTTAGAGTTTTGTCTAACAGATTGTCAAGAACCAAATCCGCGATTGTTGGTGAAAGTGGATTCCCTGAGATGTTGGGAAAAAATTATATAAAACTTGTTTTTATTGTCATTATAGTATCCTAGCCCTTATTAGCTTACAACAAAAATCATACAAAAAAATTAAATTTGACATCCAGGGTTGGAATATATAACATTTATTTTGTACATACAATATATTGTAGTACATGAAAGTGACCAAAACCGTTACAAATTTAAAGTGTTTCTTAAATAAAACTATTTCATACTTCATTAAAAATTGCGGTGGTAAAAAAACAAAAAACTAAAGTGTTGCTTCCAGGGATGGGATATTATATATATTTTTTTTACATAAATTAACCAAAAAGGAAACTAACTCCGTTTTTTCACTAATTAAAACTATTTTTGAATTCATCAAAAGCAAAATTAATATCAAATACTTAAAAAATCAAAATTTCAATTCCAGGGTTGGATAACTGCAATATTTTGTATAACATGAAAGTGAACAAAATGGTAACAAATTTGTAGTTTTTCTTAAGTAAAACCGCTTTATATGTATATCATGAAGATTTGCATTGGTAAAAAATAATAAAATTTCGTTTTTAGGGGTTGGAAACTTATTTCATTTTATTTTCATACTTCATTAAAAATTGCGGTGGTAAAAAAACAAAAAACTAAAGTGTTGCTTCCAGGGATGGGATATTATATATATTTTTTTTACATAAATTAACCAAAAAGGAAACTAACTCCGTTTTTTCACTAATTAAAACTATTTTTGAATTCATCAAAAGCAAAATTAATATCAAATACTTAAAAAATCAAAATTTCAATTCCAGGGTTGGATAACTGCAATATTTTGTATAACATGAAAGTGAACAAAATGGTAACAAATTTGTAGTTTTTCTTAAGTAAAACCGCTTTATATGTATATCATGAAGATTTGCATTGGTAAAAAATAATAAAATTTCGTTTTTAGGGGTTGGAAACTTATTTCATTTTATTTTCATAAATAAAAGTAACCAAAAAGGCAACTGACATTGTTTTTTTTACTAACTAAAACTATTTTATGACTTATATTATGGTACTCAAATACATATGTAATGCCAGACGTACGTTGGTGAAGTGTATATAAGATTCGGCACAGCCGAATCTTGGCCTTTTCTAGTTTCTTTTACTTGTTTATATTAATATGAATAATATATATTGCTTTTATGTTGTTTATATATACTGCGTACCTTGCTTTGTTGTGAATGTTAATTTTCTCTTGTTAAAACATTTTTTGGCTTAGTAGTTACTTTACAATTGAGTGTTCGTGTTCGCAGTGTATTTGTGCACATGCGTTGTCAGTCTCGAAGCGCCATCTGTTTTGTTTTATTGCGGTTAGAAACTTACAAATATTGTTTAACCCTTTCGGTCCGACTTTTTTTTTGGCGAAACAACGCTCTGCATGAAAAATCTGTTTTCGTATATTGAAAAAGCATACAAATTTATGATGCTTTGCATTATTTGTTCTTCCGTAAGTCGTTATATTATCCTGGGATATATTGTCCCAATAGGAGTTTTAAAATTATTGTCCCAATCGGATTTTTGATACAAATGGGACGATATGTCCCATTAGTATCGAAAATGTGTATGAATCCTACAAACGTTTTCCGTATTAATAAATAATTAAACTTAAAAACAGTATTTAATTCATTTTATTTTTATATTTTATGATAAATTAGGTAATGATAAAAAATGATATAAGAACTAAAATAAATATTTCATTTTATTATGATAATTTCAATTATAAATTTAAAATAAAAATTATAAAAATATAGAAATAGAAACTTTTATGTGTGATAAACAGTAAAAAAATCAATACAGAGCGCTATTTGACAGTTTGAGCATTTAGTTTTAGTTCTTTTCTCCTTTTTCATAGAACTACATCTTACACAACGTGATCTTTTTCCTGTTGAAATTGGCATATGATCTCGTATGTTAATGAAATTGCGCTTACGACTTGTAGGACGTCCGTATGTTATTTTTTTTTAGTTTTACAATACCTTCTACCAGTTTCTATCATGTCTTCAGCTAGTGGAACCATGAAGCTTATCAATTCTGTTTTTTTATGTTTTATTTCTTGGTGAACTATCCATGCATTTACTACAGCCATCATTAATATTTTGAAGAAAACCTTTTTCCGCCATTTTGTGGACTTGCGATCCAAATCATATACACCAACCTTCTGGTCCGCAATATCTACTCCAGCCATTATAGCTACATATGTTATAATAGCATCAGGACAGTCAACATACATGTTTTACGGTTTTTTTGCTTCCGTGTAGTCTTATTTGTGGTTGGCGTATGACAATTGGACATAACTATTACTTCTTTCGAGTCTATCCAACGACAAACAGTTGTTCCGAGACAATTTGTCATAAACTCACTCTCATTTCTTTTCAAGTTTTCAGTGAACTTGGGAATATTTTTTCGAGTTTTGATTATAGTTCCCACAGCTGGAAAGTCGATAAAGCTTATTAAACGGGAACTAGTAAAAAATCTATCGAAACATATCATAACGTCTTTGCTCCGTATGGTACTAGAAAGTTTTTCCACAACTCTTTCTCCCAATGTAGATTGTGATACCACTGCACTTTCTTGCTTTCCGCTGTATATATTAAGATCATACACAAACCCTCTTTTGGAGTCACATCTTAACCATAGCTTTATACCTCGCTTTATTGGTTTAAGTGGTTGATATTGTTTTAACGATGACCGGCCCTTAAATTTTGCCATTGATTCATCAATAGCTTGAAATGTAGATTCTGTTCTGACACTTGGAAAAGTTTTCTTAACACAAGATACTATCTCCTCTATATAGTACAATTTTGAGCATCCATTTGGTTTTCTAGGATCGTTGAAATACATTTTGGACATTAGAAGTTGAAATCGATCTATTGAGATTGCATTTCTTATGGCTGAGTTTGCAAGAGCGGAATGTACACTCCAGTAATTTTGAATTCTCGGAACTTTGTTGTAGCTCATGATTAGACAACAGCCTAATACAATCAGAATTTCATACTCATCAGTTTTTGCGATTTTAATTTGTTTTTCTCTTTCTAACATTTCAAGTCTTTTATTTGCATTCTCAGCAACAAATATTAGTAATGATTTTGGAAAAACTTTTCTGAAAATATCTAGTTCTGTTGAAGAACGGTTAACATCAGCCAAAATTATATGATCTTTTTCGTTTGGAATCTGCATTCTAGGTTGAAAATTAGAGTCTGTTCGGGACCATAAGTATGGATTTATAACATTTTCATTCAGATTTATTTCACCCATTGGCTCGTCATTTTCGTCGTCTTGGTCACTAGAACCTGAACCTGATGACTCGTTTTCTGATTCGGAATCGCTAGATTCACTGAAATCGGATATATCGGCTTCTAACAGATCTTGAAGTTCCTTACTAATATGTGACATATTTTCCTGCAAATAACACGAATGGGACATATAAACCCAATAAAAAGACCGAATGGGACAATATATCCCAAATCAACAAAAACTAAAATAAAAAACTGTACTTACAAAGTGAAAAAAGTTTTTCACACGCGAATGGTAGAACGAATTGTTACAAACAAATATACAAAATTGTATCACTCCACAGTTATAATTGTCTTTTTTATTTCACATATAAGTAACAAATGACGCAACCTCCATGAGAGCTTCTCATCAACTAATGCAAAAATCTCATAATAAAACTTACTCAAAAAAAGTACCGTTACTTATTTCATAAGCTAAAGCATCAGCATACGTCTGGGATATTTTAACACATGATTCTCTTTACTTTATAGAACAAATCGGACTATTCAAACTTTCTCTGGGACATATTACCCCAAAAGGACCGCAAGGGTTAAGTTATACAAACATTGAAATTTTACATAATTCATATATGTTAATATTTTTATAGATAAGACTTTTTGTATATAATGTATTATTATAAATTTTAAAAAAACTTTTGTATTGTTTATTGTTGTTCTTACTGGAGTTCAACAATGCATGTTATTCTTTATTTTAAAAAATTTACTTATTATCCTTGGATATATTGTAAATAAAATGAATTTAAAAAAAAATTAAAAAGTTATACAAACATACACAGAATATATTAAAAAACAACATGGCCTATTTGTTTACACAAAATTTAGCATCTTTTTAATTGAGTTACTTTATCTCGTGTGCAGGTTGGTAGTTTGCAATCATTTACAACAAAACGCCCTGTTGTTTTAGTTTGTTTGGCTGTGCTCTTGCTGATACCGAGAAAATATATTACCACGGCAGGAAGGTAAGCACATGTTATACTGTCAAAATTCCAAAACAAAACAGTTTATTGAATATGCCCAAAAGCTTTAAGCTCTCAAAATATGTTCGAAAGTTTTATGAAAGGAAACTTTTTTATCCGAAAAAGCTTTGAGATTTGCAGCAAATGTATGTACGTGATGCACCGTATGAAAAGAAAACTTAATAAGTTTTCGTTTCAGTTCGGGACAGGTTTGGAATTCAACAACACTTCTTAACGGAAAACTAACAAATTTTGCAAAAGAAAAAGAAAAAACATTAATTCATAACATGTAATAGAAATAATGTCATTAAATTTTCTTTGGTGGCTAGTATGCATTATTTAAAGTGAAAAAATTTAACTGATTTCTATAAGAGATGCAGTATATTTTTAAAATTCATTCGTAGTCATAGCACGAAAAAGTTTTAAATTTCGCAGAGAGTGTAAAATAGTTAAACGAATCATAAAAGTTATAAGATAATCGACATAGATTTTAACGAGTATTAAAAAACTTGATACAAAATAAAGTTAATCGAAGTATGTACATGAACTTCGTGCGGTTATGTAAAGTGTGAAAAGAACGAACTTCTTTTCCATAAAGAATAAAAAACACTGCAAGACAAAAAAAAAATAAATATCTTTCGTTAGCTATTTATTAAAAAAATTGTAGGTAGTTCAACGAAAGACAAAAAGTAAAATTTATAAATACATATGTATATATATATATATATATTCATATATATGCATATATATATATATATATATATATATATATATATATATATATGCATATATATATATATATATATATATATATATATATATATATAGAAATAAATTGTATATAAGGTTGTGTATGATGCAAGTGTAATTTTTGGGGGTTTCTTGCACATTGATTTGTTCATTGAGAAATTTACAGTTGAAAATGCTAAAAATAAATACTTATTTTGATTTTAAAAATTTGTGCCAAGGCTTCAATTAAATATAATAATACCGAAACATCAAATACATTATACGAGTATAATAATTTAAGTTATAGGACTAGTTCCTGGAAAGCCAGTAACAGTGTGTACGAGTTCTGAAGAAGCTTGCAAGTGAAAATAAATTTCTACAACGATCCAATCTACCAAATCCGTGGAAGAACTAAGTATTAAACAAATACAAGAAAATGTAAGTATCGATATGTTGTGCTTATATATATGTATGTCTCAATAGGTACGAACAAGTTTCCACTTTTGCCTAACAATGATCATTTAAGATTGCTGGGTTTTAATGCTTTAGTTGCTGTTGCGTACTTATGTTGTCGCCACCAACCATACTTCTGGTCATTCCGAACAATTTGGAATGAATTACTACACACTTCTCCAATTTTTCGGTTTTTGATTTTACGTTTTCGTATAGACCACGAGTCCTTTTAATATGCACGAACACTTAAACTTTTTCTTTATATAGAAGTTTCTATTTTGTGTGTGTGTGTGTGTGTGTGTGCTGCTTTAAATACATATGTATAGAGCAATGAGCTGTATCAAGGTTTCTAGTCGCGACCCATATCTACTTCAAATTATGTACAGATTACACGCAATACTCGTTGTTTCTGTTACCTATGTACGTATGTATGTCTGTAGGCGAGTTTGTGTGCATAGATATTCACACACATTTTTATGTACATATTACACGCATATACAAATGTACAAAATACACTACAATTACAATTATTCTGAGAAATAAAAATAACCCTAGCCATGCTAAAAAAAAATTCTGCACAGTTGAACTATACAACATGCCTCTTTAATATTTACATGCCACAGAACAACGACTATGCGACTTTTAAATTTTGCTTAGTGTTCCTTTGTTTTTATTCACATCCGTACATACATGGGTATATGTATTTACATATTTTCTCTACGGTCGAACTTCTCTATAACCGTCAAATTTCTACGTTCTTCAGAAAATTCGTAATAGAGACACTGCAGAAAATTTTGACTTTACATTCTGTTTATGTAGAAAATATATTTATTAAGACAAAAAAAATTGTTTTTACATGAACACATAATTTTATGTTTATTAATATTTACATACATATGTAGAAAAGAATTATATGTGTTAGGAGAACATTTTTTTTTACATGAACACATTTAAATATTTTTGTTTAAATGTAGAAAATATACAAGAAAGATGTAATTTTCAATTGTTTTTGATGTTTCCACTTTTCACCGTCTTCACAACGATTAAGAAGGGAAAAAATAAAAAATAATATCTCCAGGTACAATGTTTTGAGATTCCAAAAAGGTTCGTATCGTATTAAAAGACGAGTGTACTTGGGAAAATGAAGGCAATTCTGAAACATATTGTTCTATGACAGATTTTTCATCGTCTGATTCTGAAAGAATATTAACACTCCATGGTGATTTTTTCACAATAACATTTACATAATCTTCAACCGCTACACCTTCAATATTATTGCTGATTGCATATTCTAACCATAACTATGACAGATGGGAATTATTTTCATCTAATAAATCTGTAGTTTCTGTAGAATATATCGGAAATCCAGCTTTCTTAAAAGAGTTATGAATTGTTTCACTTTTGAATTCCACGCTCTGGTTAAATTTCGGACCGCATCAAGTAAATTAATAGCATCTGGATCTTCATTCGCGTTGTAATATAAAATTTTCTGTAGAATCCGTTTTCTGTAATGATGTCTTAAATTCTGAATAATTCCTTGACCCATTTTCTGTAAAGATGGTGTAATGTTAGGAGGGAAGGAGACAAGATTGATATTTCTTAGCCTATTTCGGATTGATTTGGAGTGTGCTGGAAAGTTGTCAACAAAAAGCAGAATTTCCCTCTTTTGAACAGAAAAGTTTTTTGTCCAGGCTTATGAGCCATTTCTCGTATAAATCGGTAGTCATCCATGATTTTTGGTCCACTCCAAAATTTTGTAGACACTTAAAGCAGGGCGAATTTTTGGCCTTTCCAATAACAAGCAGCTTAAGTTTTTCTGTCCCAGTCATGGTAGGCATTTATAAAACAGGCGTGTTTCGTCTGCATTGAATATATCATTATGATCGTATTGCTCGATTTTGTTCGGCAAAACGTTATTAATACAGTCATTGCGAGTTTGGATATTTATGTCAGCGCTCTCTCCACAGACAAGTCTTCCAGCAATATTATGTCTTCCTTTAAATTTATCAAGCCATCAAACACTCGCAATGAAATCAGAATGGCCCAATGACTCTGTAAATTCAATTGCCTTTTCTCGAATTATTGGTCCGGAAAGGGGAATGTTTTTATGCCTTGCAGCTGTTATCCACTTAATCATAGCTATCAACATCGGCATACTGACAGAATCTTGCTTTTCAAAATTTACCACGTGCAATAGACGAGCTTCTAGCTTCTTCAGTCTTGTTTTTATTTTTTTAAATAGTGTGGTGGGGGAAATTTCAAACTCCAAAGCAATGTCCTTCGTTTTTATGCCCTTCTCAACTTTAGTTATTATAAGACACTTTTGTTCTAACGATAGACATTTAAGTTTTGCCATCTTTCAATTTACGTCCGATCAATACAAAAATCACTTGTTGTGTACGTACGTATGTAGTATGTATGAGTACGTAGGTGTCTAAACTTATGCCACTGTTTTCTTTTTTATATGACAGTCGTAGCAAGCATTGCAAATGTTACCTCTTTTACAGTTATATTTTCTGTGACTATGTAAATTGAAGCAAAAAATCGATTGCTAAGAACTTCGCAATAGAGAGATTATTTAGTGTGAAAAATGCTATTTAGGTCTTAAAAAATTGTACGTTACAGAGAGAACTTTGCTATAAGGAAGTTCATTACAGGGATATCAATATGTATGAAAATGCTCACAAAAATGTTGTGTTTACGAATTTTATTTGTTTAGAGTAGATTTCGTTTTAGAGAAGTTCAACTGTACTTCCTGGTAATCCGCTTTGCATGCCTTTAACATGGGAAAATCTTGGCACAGTTTCGCTTTACTTCGATAATATTAAAAATGATTTTACCAACTTTTCCTAGGTTAAAGACATAAACTAGATATATACATATATGTATATTAATTTGCTATAAGCAATTTTTAGTGACTTACATCTGACCAACTGGTAAAAAAGTTGCCTTAAAATCCCTTTCCAAGCCAATATTAGCATTTGTTTCGCCAGTATAGATGTGCCTTGAAGCAAAGCAAAGTAACCATTTTTGTTGCTAATATTCTGTAAGTGTTTTGCAAAATTCTTATTTTTCAATGTGGGTATTTTAAGCATAAAAAGCAAGCAATGGTTATAGCTATAGTTGATTTATCTTATTTTCAGATTATTACTAATAATTAAAATAAAAACTATTATTTTGTTTAACCGTTATTATATTTTGTCTCTTTTCGTAATTTTTATAGCTTTAGTCTTTTTCTTCCCTGTAAAATTTGTCCACCCAACTTGTGGCTCCTGTAAATTTAAATGACGATATGTATGTACATATGTAAATATTCTTACAGAAATGTGCTTGGCTTTTATTTTTAGCATTGATTTAGCAGTTAATTTTTTGGAATATACATATGTACATACCCATCTAGGCATATACAACTATTGACGTGTTGATAGTTTGATCATAATATCAAATTAAACAAAAGCGAAATTTCATACAAACAAAATACAACTCACACAAATACTCAGGTATTTTAGTAAGTGGTTTAAGAACTGCTTGTCTTAACTCCAAACATGCGCATGTGCTGTTTTTATTTTGCTTACTTCTTACCATGCTTGAAAACTTGCTTTATTCATTTGGTACACCAACAATATTTATTGTGTTTGTTTCTTATAAAAGAGAACAGAAATTTGCTTTTTAAAGAGAAGGTATAATAAAGCAAATACACGAAAAAAATGGAATGTATTTAAGTATTTGTTTTTTGTACTTTTGCAAAGGCCTAGTGTGTACATATTTTTAAATAAAATAATTCAATTTAATTTTTTAAATTAAAATACTCAATTATATATAAACTCTATAAGAATAAAAGATTTTAATGTGATATTTATGTTATATTGCGCGTATATTTTGTTTAACAAATTCAAAACAACTTATTAGTATAATTCATTATAAAAATTAAAAAATTTTTTCGAAAAAGATTGCAATTTTAAATCTTATATAAACAATTCTAATCATATAATAATAAAAACAGCCGGTACAAATGCGCATTCATCGTCATAGACTACTAATTAGACATAACAACTGTGTTGGAAGTTGGATTTTTATTGATAATAAGTGATTAATAAAATATATATGTACAACAATCATCTTATTCAAAAAGTGGTGTAGTGATGATTGCAACGATTTTCTTAGTCTTAGGTATTTCATTTGAATTTGTAATTGGTAAAATATTTTTATGTGGAAATATTAAGTTTGAAACTGTTTTTCAAATACTACGATATAAAAGTGTTTATGATTGAGCAAGTTAAAAACATTACAGTATGTTTTGTAATAAATTATTTTTTATACGGATATATTTTTAATCCAAATAAGAAAAAAGTTTGAATTGAAGGTATCATCACAATTACATTGATTTTAATAATTTAAGAATCCATAAGTTTTCCATCAGGCAATTCTTTGTGGACTCTGTGACCCTAAAAGAGATACACAAATTTCGATTAATACTTTTAAATAAAGTTGGCGATTACACCTATAAGTGTATAAAAGAAAAATACTTACATTAAATACACTCTTGCAGATATGCAGTTCACTAAATGATTTTAGACCTTAATACAAGTTATCAAATATATTCATCCAGCCGATTTTACATGACTTGTGTTATGACTGAAAATAGATTTTCGTAATGTTGGCATCCTAATTTTCTTATTTGCCAATGAAATTGACAAAGATGATCATGTTGTAGAAGGACTGGGAAAACGTGTATCAGTAGTTTTGTCCACTTCCAAATGTTAATTGGAGTCAACACAATGCCTAGGACGGAAATATATGTAATAACAAATTGTACATAAGTAAATTTTATAAAAGAACTATTGTAAGCATAGCTTTTGTTAAAAACAAATTATACGTACCACCGTCTTCTAAGTCTGTGAAATTTCCAATTTTGTTGCAGCAATTCAACTTAAGCTGTACCACTGATTCTAAATTGGTTTTTTTGACTCGATCTTCTGTGACTTGATTGAAACTCTCATTCGCGGCTCAATTTATAGTTTAAAGATGGATTCACTTATTGTTTCTGTACAATATTGACTTTCTACAACATTTTTAGTGTTCTGAGAGTATGCTCTGAAGCGATTCACCCACTTCGTGCAAGAAATTAAAGAAATTAAACTTTCTGGCAGCACAGTTGCAATGTTTCGGAACGTGAAATAAAATTAAAACAATTCAGGTTCCGAAACATGTTACTCTCTTTCGCTCTCTAAAACAGAAACGTCAAACAACATATAAAAAAAATGTTTCAGAACGTGAAATTTGTTCTGAAACCATGGGGAACCCAGCTGAAGGTTCTCATTACACCCGTGAGCATGTCTTTTGATCGCATTAGCCATCTATTAGCAGGTACTAAGCACTTGTTTTGCCTCCCATAGTCCCATTTAAAATATGTATCCAGATTGATTATGTGATGATCAGTGCGACGATTTATTTCAAAACATTTAATCATTTCTAAACAATTAATAATTAATTTTTTGAGCACTATCATTAATAAAAATTAAAATCAAAACTAATTTGATGGTATTTCAATTCTTTGGGAATCTTGGCTAATTTTTATGTTGATTTCTTTATGGTATTGACCGCCATCCATAATTTAGGAGTTTTGGTATATTCTTTTAATGCTTATAAACAGTTTAATATTGTCTTGAAATCATTTAACACTTATTTCATTATTTGTTTCACAATTTTTCTTCTAAACGTATTTTTTTTTTTTTTCAACCACCATTATTTGCTTAAATTGTAAAACATGTGCTTAGAAATGACCACGTACAGCCATTTCTTCTAACATACTTATTCAGCTTTGTGTAGATATATTTTGTACTCGTTTGCACTATCGTTAGGCAAAAGCTGATACGGGCCTAAATGAACTGTCACTTTTGAGTTTTCTGTTTTTTCTGTGTTCATCGTTTGTTCATTGAGGACTAACTGACCCTGAAAAAAAAGCAACAAAGCATTCGCTAAGCATGACACTTGTCGACTTATCATCAACGACAAAAGGTCCAATTAGCGAGACGCTGAAATAGTAAACGCTGCGCCAACGCATCAGCTGATCCAATATGTTACATGGAAAATTGTGAAATTGCTTATTTGAACGCTGAAAAACGCAGCGCAGCCAACATACAGAAAGTAGAATTTTACGCAGAAATACGCAAGAGTGATAGCATGTGTGCATGTTGAATGAGAGTGCGGCACAAGAGCCTTTTTTTTTGTACTTTTTGTTTGGTTTGTATTTGAACATTTAGCTGTTACATTTGTAGATATACATAGCATATTTAATAAATTAATCTGCTATATGACTTGTTTTATTTTAGAAATACACAAAAGACTTTTTTGTACAACAATAGGTTAATGTTATACATACAGGCAAATGTGTCGATAATGTTTAGCGACCCGTGCTATTCTATAGAATTAACCCGATAACAACAAACACAATCTTGTACTATTGCATGTCAGAAAAATTCGAAACCATATACATTACTGAGGGCGAAGCCAATCTCGGGATCTAAGGCATCGTAGTCTTGTGTCCACTACTTCAGCCAGCAGCACCCTTATAAAATAAATGTATTAGTAAAATTATAATTTAGCTTTTACATATAATGAAGATATTACATCGATCACAAGTTTAATATATTGTATTATTTATACAATTTCGTACGTTTTCTGTACAAACCCAAAAAGGAAAGTGTCATCACTTTTTCAAGCAGATGTTTTGATTTTCTGTTTTCAAATGATAAACACCACAAGCTAAACAGTATCCTGTGACATTTTGCACAAACGTAAAAAGTTTAAACAAATATACATACATATATTTTCCATATCCATTTTACAATATACATATGTATCTTCTTTTTTAATATTACCACTCAAATAACTTTCAACACTACAATTTGTTGTATGTACATATACATACATATATATGTATGTACATACACAATTTTTTTCTGTAAAAACATATGGTGCGTTTTTAAGCATTCTATAAGCGGAGTTGCGTTAGCACTTGCTCTGCGCTGCGCTTGCGTTTGCGCTTGCGATATCAGCGTCTGGCTAATGGAGCCTGAAATGAAAGAGCATAAGTTCTCTCCAAACAATTGTTTCCTATTGCTGAAATTCTGTTGTTGTCAACACAGAAAAGAGCATGAAAATGTGGAATAAAAAACACCAGTAAAATATGCCAATTGTTTATCTGAAAAACATTTGATAAAATAATTATCAAATACTTCTTTTGAGTTGTATTATAAAAACATGCAATATTGATAAATACTCTTATTGAATTAAATAATAAAGTTGTCAAAGTCCATATCTGCCGTCAAAGATACAGAGTTATTGAACATAAACTCTTTACTATTTTTTTTTATATACTTATATATACATATATATATATATATATATATATATATATATATATATACCCGAAAATGGGAATAAGACTTAGTGAAGAACAATTACGAAAAATCTAGGAGCGGCGTATTACGTAGGGGCTTCGGTTTTCAACTTATTTTTGTTTAAAAACTATCACAACATCGTGGTTGAAATTCGTTATACAGACATGTCTTTGTGTACGATTGTGTGAATTGCATCACATAAATGGACATCATCGGCAGGTAATTATTAAAGTCATCAAAAGTTTTATGAGGAAAACATATTTAGGGGGAAAAAACATACTTTGGTGTCATGGAATCCGGTGTTATCGGTTTCATGTTCGAGCTAGAATTAATGTCGGTTTTAGGTGTCACAGAAACGAATGTTATCGGTTTTGTTATTGGAAATAATCTAATCAGTGTGCAGTTGTCGTTAGGTTATTTATTGGGTATATTAAAAAGCTGTATTTTATTTAACATTTATTAGTTGACTGGTTTAATTGAAAATGCAAGAAAGTTTAGGTAAATAAATTACACAAAAATTTTGTATTAATTATAAAAATGATTTCTTAACCGATGCTTTCGGTTAGAGTTCATATTCAGTTGCACTCAGTATAGACGAAGAAAACGCTCCATTTGTATGACTTCGTGATCTAGAATAACTGATACTCTACTTCTACCGAGACATACGATATAATCGTTTTAAAAAAATTTTGTATACCACCTTTCAGTTAAAAGTCAAAAGAAGCTACAAGTTTCAATAATGGCGGGATCTTATAACGTGAAAGGCAGTCTTTCGTTGTGTCTAATACCACACAGAAAGCGCATCTGGTTATACTGCTAAATCCTAAGCAGAAGAATGGAGGCAGTTTAAGTATAATAAGATATGTATTTTCGCTGTCTCTGGCAGTTTCAACGTGCTGATGCACTCTCGCAAATTCCTTCTTCGGATGTTTCCTGTGCCATCAGCACTTAGCAGTGCAAGAACGGCAGTGCTTTGTTTTTGCTTTATAAAAAATTAGTTTTAATTATTTTTAGTAAAAATTTTTGTATGTACATATGTATACCTAATAGATTTCCTTAGTTATGTAATATCTTTCTTAGTCTTATTTAATATTGTTATATATGTATTGAATGTATTTTACCTGTTATGATTATATTTTAAAAATGTTCTTTGTTAAAATATCAAACCTTCCTTTTTATTTTTGTAAAAAGAGTTTAAAAAATAGTTTGCTTAAAACATATTTATATTTTTATTATTCATTTAAAAAAATATATTAATAAAAAAAGAATTGATAAAAATAAAATAAAAAATATTCCCTTAAATTTAAATAAGAGTTATCTTATTTAACTGGCGCAGTCGGCGCAATTTGGGGCAAATGGTATAGAAAGTGGCGATTAATTCATAGAAGTCGCTATATTAAAATGTTATTATTTTTTATTGATGGATTTTAATAAATACATAAAAAACCAGCATTTAAAAAATATGTTGAAAAAAAATTTTTTTTTACCTTTTACGGGCTTTTTAATACTTTGGAAAAATGGTCGTATTTGACTATTTCTGCTGTAACTTTTGAACGAAAAACGATAAATAAATAAATTAAAATTGTAAATTAGAGCATACTTCATGTGCTTTTAGAGATAATATTTTTTTGTTTAAATAAAAAGAATTAATATTTGATATTTATTTATATTAGCAAAATTTTAACATAAAATCCGTCTTTTTTCTCAAAAATCAATAACTCCACGGATTTAACTAAAAAAAGTCACTTATAAGGTTTTTTTTATTTATTTCATTTCTTGACTTCATAATCATCACTAGCTTTATAACCATCATTAAAATAGTCTTCATCATCGTCTTCGTGGGAAAGAATAAGCAACTCCAACGCAGACTTTGGCATTTGCTCCATTTTCTTTTTACAACTATTTTTCATGCTTGAAATGAAAGGATCAGAACTTCAGCATTCTTAAAAAAACGCCTTGCAGTATTCCCATCGTTTGAGTTTCCAAACCTTGTTGTTTTTGTTTGGTCAATAATCAATCCAGATTTCTCTCTAAATTCCCTTTGAATGCGTTTTTTGGTATAAGCAATAATTGTTTTTCGTCATCACATCTAGTTTGCCATTTTTTTTTATCGGCAGTTTATATGATAAGTGAATAAGACACTCAAAAAATCTTATCCAGCCATGAAGGACAGATAATACCAAACTCCATGTTATCTATATTAACATCTTTCGAAATCATTTTATCAATATTGTTGAACTCTTTACTTTGTATCTGTAATAGCGTTACAAACTTTACCGCCAATCATCACTAGAAATAGTTCGTAATTAACTTTCACTAATCTCTCTCCAACTAATACTACGGAATCGACAAGATCCTTTTTTCAGTCTCCACTCTTGCTTTTTCGAGTTTAATATTGTTGGTCGCTTCTTTCAAAAATTCAATTTTCAGGGGCCTGCAAAACCTAGTAGAAGACGGTCGAGGATTTTGCCAAATAGTTTTTTTTCACAAACTAGTTTCAATGGTACAATCGATGTTATAAATACTAAAGAGTCTGAGGCGTTAATGTCATGAAAGGCTTGTTTATATGAACTATGTCCTGAACTGCCGTCAAAGCCCCACTTAGAGTATAAAGTCATTTTAGACAGTTCTACATTACCCAACGAATTTAAATCAGCATTTTGTATCGAAAATATACGCTTAGTGGTATGGTCTAATACTGCTTGTAGATTTACTTGGGCTGACGTTTCAGTAATTTTTATTTCTTCTTCTTGGATGTTTTTGTATGATGGAAATTTCTCAGGCGCGGCTTTCCTAGTTACATCATATTGGTATCGAGTTAACTTCGCTTCTACAAACACGGAAGGAGCTTCCTCCGCACTTAATTTTTGTGGGGATACCTGTTCTGAACTTGTTCGGTATTTTTTCGCTCTTGTAGGATCTGACATTATTTCTTTAACTATTTTCGACGCATCGGTTTTTCCAGCAGCTCTCAAGATCATTTGAGTGCGTTAGCCAAAACAGGCAATGGAGTATTATCTCTTATATCTTTACATTTCTTTACCTTAGTTTTTTCTTTACACTCATCAAATGAGAGATCATGCCGACCTCTTTTTTTAATTGGTGCTGGTGGTGGAATGAAGGAGATTAAAGCATCAAGCCAATTCTTGTAATATTTTAAAAACTAGTCATTCTTTCTTTGACTGTTTAGCCAGCGTTGCTTATAGTCTTTGCAAAAAGAATTAAATATATTCATAAAATCTTCCCATCTCAGAAGTTTAAATTTATCTTGAAGTAATTTAGTATCTGAGTTCTTCATAAAATTATGTAACTCATGACGAGAAATGAAAATTGTTCTGGGATTTGTTCCTAAAATTAGTTAGATTTTTAATCGTTTTCAATTTTGCAAAATACTTTTTGATTTCCCATTTACCGAATAATCTACAAATGTACAACACTTTAAATAAATAACATCACATTAAACAAAACATTCACAGTCAACACAAAACAGAAATGAACGTGGCAGTACGGAATCTTAAATACCCTACTTAGTAATAGTAATTCTCGAAAATTAATTGACAATACATTAATATACTTGATATCATCAGCATAAATCAACATAAAAACAGTACTCGCATGTTCTCACGCACAATTATCACCAAAAATTATCATGTAGTGTACAAATGAACAATAAATATAAATAGAGATGGAAGAGTGACCACATTTTCCACACAAACAGTGTACGTGTGTAGAATAGGATTGTCTTATGTAACTCATATTTACTATTTACGAGATAATTTCTCGTTCGTGAGTGAAATTCAAACTTGTTATGTCATTATAGCATGAATATACATATATGAAAAATTCTATTCGTTGGAAACAAATCAGAACTATTATTTTTGAGTGTGCGTGATTTAAAGATACTCACGCACCAACCTCTAATAAACATCACACTCATTAGCTACAATAAAAACAACAATATCAACCAAATATAATAAAAGCAACTTGTTCTTTTGTTTGGCTCTTTCATATTGATTTTTAGCAACTGGAGTTGTGTCCCAAAAACCTTCATAGCTCAAAAATCGCACAAATGCGCAACTAGGCATTCTGGGATTTATTAGCTAAAATATTATATTTTAAGAGCATAAAATCATTTTTTCCTTCACTCATCCGCAAGGTTGTTGGAACTCAGTGTATATATCAAAAATACCACATTTTTAGAACAATTATGTTTTTCTTTATTTTTTTATTTCTAAAACATTTATCTAAACAAAAAATAATTTTTTATATGCTCATCTTCCTGAAGTTTAAGGTTCCATTATAAAACTTTTACTTATAGAAGTCTTAATAACAAATATATTCACTTGAAATATCAAAATTTTCTCTTTTAATCAATGCGCGCAAAAATAACAAAAATTATTGAACTTTAAACACACACTGCAAATAAAGTAAACAACTTAGAACTTTTATTTTTGCAGTTAGTGGTGCAGAATTTTATCTACTTTACTACTGGTACCAAACACGGTCGTGAAAGTTAAAGTTCATTTTTTGAATTAATCGCCATTTTCTATACCATTCACCCCAATGTGCCGCGGGAAAAGATTTTCAGCCGTTCGGTTCAGATCTCTAGAGCTATTTTATGACAACACAAAAACCTATCTGAAAGAGTGAAAAGATATATGCTAGAAATGTTACAAATTATAAACGTACCAATAGGGCAGAAAATTAATTTTAGAACAGATACACCCAATGTTGCGCAATTCTATAGATATCTGTTACATAGGAACAATAACAGAAGTTATAACAAAAATATATTTATTTGGGGTATTCACACTTTGTGCTTTTTAGTCATATTGTCATAAAGTCATTAAATATTAGACCAGTTCAAAAAAGTTGTTGTTGTGCTAGAGTTTTATAACTTTTTTATATCTAGCACAACAACAACTTTTTTGAACTGGTCTAATATTTAATGACTTTATGACAATATGACTAAAAAGCACAAAGTGTGAATACCCCAAATATATATATATATATATATATATATATATATATATATATATTTGTTCTAACTTCTGTTATTGTTCCTATGTAACAGATATCTATAGAATTTCGCAACATTGGGTGTAGCTGTTCTAAAATTAATTTTCTGCCCTATTGGTACGTTTATAATTTGTAACATTTCTAGCATATATCTACGTTTATAATTAAATTCATAAAGGTAATTTTCCCTTGAGACCAATTTGTTCTAGTATAAATTCGTCCTCCTATGAACTTTGCAAATACATAACTAAGATTTTAGAAAATTTGACAACAGGTTCATAATATACTATATCTCACTCCTTAGATTTTAAGGACTGAATAAAGAAATTAATATTAGATATTGATGACAAACTAAAATCCCTTGATGTTGTATCTCTATTTCCAAGCATACCAGTTGATTTGGCAATTAATATTATGGATGAAATTTGGAATATAATAACACAATATACAGACATTAATAGGAGTTTTTTTCACGTATTGTAAAGTTTTGTATAATGGATAGTAGACATTTTCAATTTAAAGATAAAATATATCAACAAAATAGAGGTCTTCTTATGGGATCTCCAGCCTCTCCGTTTATAGCTGATAATTAAATTACTAGATGAATGTATTAGAAAATTGACTAATAAACAAAAGTTTTTGGTTAAATAACTTGACGATTTGTATTGTATTATTGCAGAAAGTAAAAATTTATAATATATTATCAGAATTTAATTTTTTCACTCTGATATACAATTCACAATCGAAAAGGAAAATAATTAAAAACTTTCATATATAGATACTTTAGTATTAAGAAAGGAAACCGGATTATTAATAAATTGGTTCCAAAAACCAACGCCATCTGGCAAAATTATTAAATACTATTCAAAACTTAAAAAGAGGGTGATAATTAATACGGCCAAGACTCTTATAGAGTGAATTTATCAATAAGTGATGTTGAATTTCATAAGAAGAATAAGAAAAAAATAATATATGTATATAATGAGAGATAACAGTTTTCCTTATCATTTTTCTTGTAGATTAATAGGACAATTTAATGATAATACATATAATAGTAATAATTATATTCATAATAGCAATAATAATATAGTAACAACAATAATTATAATAATAGTAATAACGTTAGTGAGCCAAAAAATTTTAAGTCATCAATATATACATACATACATATATTCCAAAACTGTCAGAAAGATTAGAAAAGTCTGGTATGTATGACAGAGCAAAATACAAAATGGCATATAAAATGTGTAGCATTTTAGGAAATGTTTGTACTAATAAAAAAGATAACATTCAGAAGTTAGATATATCTAATGTAATTTACAAAGTACAATGAAAAGGAAAGGAAAATGAGAGTTGCGACAGTGTATATATTGGTACGACTAAGAGTAAATTGAAGACTAGAATAGACGGACATAAGACAGATCAAAGATATACATAGGAATATTAATTCAAACAAGACAGCTTTATGTTCAAATTGCTTTGATTCAAATCATTATCCTGATTTTGGAAATATATCAATTTTACATACGGAATTTATTTTTAAATGTAAATGTACATATGCTAGAAATGTTAAAAATAATTAACGTACAAATAGATCAGAGAATGAATTTTGGAACAGATATAGCAAATATTGCGCAATCCTGTAGATATTTGTTATATAGGAGCAATAACAGAATTTAAGACAAAAATATATATAATATTTTTCAAGCGTTCATGTTAGAATATTTATTATATATGGGTATTTCCTGGAGTCACGAAAGTTACATATAAGTACAATGACATTATTGATAATTTTTTAAAAGAAATAGGTAAATGAACCTTAACTTAATTTCCACATAAAACTATAATTGGGTCACAGATTTTGCAATAAACAAAGTAATAATGCTGAAAATTCATATTCAAAGTAAATTGTATTTATTGCAAGCATTATGCTAACATGTATATTTCGCAACAATTCATATTAAAAGTAAAATGCATCTCTTGCAAGAATTAAACTAATTGTAACATGTATATTTCGAAACAATTCATATAAAAAAGTAAAATGCATTTCTTGCAAGAATCATACTAATGGTAACATGCTTATAAATCATTTTCACATCAAAAAGAAATGGTAAAAGAAATAGAAAATAAGTAATAATTAAGTCAACATTATAGATTAAGAAAACTTTGTAAAATCAGTCTTGGTTCCCCATTCAAAACGAAAAGTAACAATAAAAGAAAATTAAAAGGAAAAGTTTAAATTGTGTTTCATTATTAATTATTATTTTTTGGTAAAGATCAAAGAAAAACACTTAATTGGCGCAGTCGGTAGGATCCTTTTCTCGAAAAAAAAGGATTCAGTGATACGGACCCAAATTTAATTAAATAAATTTAATTAAACTAATAATTAAATAATAAAATCCTGCGAATCCCACGGGACCCTCCAGGGTTATAAAATAATAAACACATAAAAATAAAACAAATGTTAGTGCAGTGAACATTTAGTTACACACAGACACCACTTAAAATAAATAAATAGTGCAGTGAACATTTAAGAGAAGTGGACACCACTATATTGTATTAGTGCAGTGAAAGTGCAAAACAAATTTACACCACTATCAAACTTTTAATTTTCCGCTAAACTGTATACTAAAAGACAAAAAGCTTTCGATCAACAAAGAATGGAGGGACAAGCTCAAAATGCAGATGTAAATATTGCGGCAGAGTTGGCCAGAAAGGACCAGCAGTTGGAACGTATGCGTATGGCATACATGGAGCTGCAAGGACAGATACAGCAACAACAACAGCAACGACCCCAACAACAGCAAAATAATAGTCAACTGGATAGAATCTTTAAAAATGTAAGCTATTTGCCAGTCTTCACAGGATCGGGAGACATCACTATCAACTCGTTCCTGAGCAGCGTAGAATATTTGTTATCCACTATAACTGAGGAGGACTTACTGAAAGAAGCCACCAAGGCAATTTTTTATAGAAACATCCAAGGAGAAGCGAAGAATGTAGTTATAAATGTTCAACAACCAGATAATTGGACAATAATCAAAAAATCGTTGAGACTACGTTACAGACCTGATGTTGAGCCTCATCAACTATATCGGAGGATAAACGAGTTACGTGCAAATAATGTAAGTGATTTAGCCATAGAGTTACAAAACATTAAGTATAAAAGTGATGAACTAAGTATATATTATAGAGATGATCAGTATATAGATCTGTCTAATGTGAATAGCTTATTGGTTAATATAGCGAAAGAAATGACTCAAGGTATACTCCTAGATAAGATATACGAAGAACATGATATAGGAACAATAATAGACATAATGATGAAGAGAAGATACGAAGATACTTGTATTAGACAGGAATTTAAAAAATCTCGAGGAACGTTTGTGAACATACCAAAACAATTAAATAAATATAATAACTATAATCATAGCAAAAACTATCAGAATAAGCCGTCAAATAATTATAACAATAATAGTCAGGGTAACTATTACAACAGATATAACAATTCTAATAATAATAATAATTATAATAATTCGGGACGCTATAAGGTCCACAATAATAATATGTCAGGAAATTTTCATAGACCCGCACAGGTAGGAAACCCTAGGCCAAATTCCGGACAATATCGCTGGAATCAACCTAGGCAAGACCGAACCGAGCCTATGGAAATAGATAATTTAGAAATAAATAAATTCCAAAGAATCCCGCTGGTAGGAAATTCCAAGGCCAAAGTCAGCCAAAATCGCTTGACTCAACCTGGACAAGACCAAACGGAATCAATGGAACATTATAAAAAAAAAATAAATGAAAGAAATAATGAAGATAAAAAATATGATCAAATTCAGAACTATGAAGATATGTTTTTTCGGAAACAACATCCGATTACTTACCCATCATAACAATTGTAATAAATAAAAATAAATATAGTGCTCTAATAGACACAGGAGCTAGTATAAGTGTAATAGATAATAATATAAAAGATTTTGAAAAAATTCCATTAAAGGAACCAATTGAATATAAAACAATAAATAAAAAAGGTATTATTAACTTCGAAGTATTGACAGACGCACCAGAACAGTTTAACATAATAAATGCAAAAATTAGATGGAAAGTTGTTTCGTTGACAGGAAGGAAGTACAGTTTTATAATAGGAATCGACTTATTGAATTGCTTTAATACAATGATAAATTTAGTAGACGGTACTATTTGTTTTAATAATAAGATAACGAAATTTGATATAAACCCATATGAAAATCTTCAAGTTTGTACATTAGAAGGCTCAGACTTTGATTACAGTAGAATACAAATGAATCATTTAAATACAGAAGAATACAATGAAGTTATGAATATATTGAAAAGATTCCACAGATTATTTTTTAAAGAGGGAGACAGGTTAACTAGTACAATGAAGGTACATCACGAAATCCGGACGACAACTGAAGAACAAATAAACTCTAAACTCTATAGATATCCCCCACAACATGAGATAGAAGTTAGACGACAAATTAAGGAAATGGAAGAACAGGGTATAATTAGACGAAGCTGTTCAAGATATGCAAGCCCACTGATATTAGTACCAAAGAAGATTGACAATTCTGGAGAGAAAAAGTATCGCATTGTGGTAGATTACAGAAAACTAAATGAAATTACAATAGATGACAAATTTCCTTTACCTAATATAGATTCAATATTAGATAAATTAGGACGAGCACAATACTTTACAACCTTAGATTTAGCTAAAGGTTACCATCAAATATTAGTGAGAGAGCAAGATAGGGAAAAGACAGCATTTGTAACACCCCACGGACTATAAGAATTTATACGAATGCCATTTGGTCTTAAGAATGCCCCAGCGACATTCCAAAGGCTAATGAATGAGACATTGCGAGATTTCATTAACAAAACATGCGTAGTTTACCTAGATGACATACTAATATTTAGTACATCCTTAAAAGAACATGTAAAAGCAATAACGGACATTTTCAAGGTATTAGAAAACGCTAATTTAAAAATACAAGTAGATAAGTGCAATTTCATGAAGAAGGAAACAGATATAGTCTTACATATAATTAATTTGAACGAAGTGGAAGCAATTTTAGATAACATAACGGAAAACATAAAATTAATGAAAATAGATAACAAGGAAGTACTTAATCTAGAAATAAATGATGCTAGGAATAAATTGATGACATTATTACCAAGACAATTAAGACAAAAAAGAGGACTAGTAAACGGAATAGGAAGTGTATCCAAATGGTTGTTTGGAACTATGGACGACGAAGACAGACAGAATATACAACAACCATCTTTATAACATTGACGAAATTAAACAGAATAATAACCAACAAGTTTTAATAAATGATTACTTTAATTCGACATTAAAACACTTAAAAAAGGTTGTAGAAAGTGATAGAATTGAAATAGAAAATGAATTAAATTCTATAAGTAAAGTCTTAAAGATAGAAAATCAAAAACATTCATATTTAGAACAACTGACTAATATCCAATTAATAAGAAATAGGATAGAACATTTACAAGATAACGTTGTATCCGCAAAGTACGGAATTATACATCCTAGTATTTTGACTAGTAATGAAATTGAAAAATACAACATAGATTACAATAAGTTAAAATATATTCAGTTTGGAACAGCGTATCTTAATAATTCATATTTAATTTTTGGAGTAAAAATACCTAAGGAATTCGTAACCGTAAAACAAAGAGTCATAGTACCAATACCAAATAACGCAAAATATGAAATTGATTATAAAATAGAAGAAATCTTTGATTTTGAAAATGAAACTTACACATTCCAACAAAATAAACAGTTTAAAGATTTAAAGTTAAGCAAACATTGTATAATTAAGAATACCTGTCAAATGATAAGTAATAATGATTTGGAAATATTACAGTTAGATATTGATACAATTCTAATAAAAAACTCAGTAAATGTTAGTGTTAAGCAAACATGTAATACGGATAAAGTAATTTTAAATGGAAATTATTTAATCAATTTTAATAATTGTTCAATAAAAATTAAAGACTATTATTTTTCAAATATTATAGAAATTGAAAAATTAACACACATAAATCAAAACATAAAACAAATACAAAATTTTACCCACAAATTGTCATTTAAACAGATTGAAGAAGAACATCAAAACAATATAAAAAATATCAAAGCATTAAATTACCATAGTAAAATAACGTATGGTTGTAATATTATAATTATAATTGTAGTAGTATGTATAATCATATGTGTAATAAAAAAGCATAACCATTTTAAAATAAAATTAAATAATAAAATTCAGGAGAATTCTAATCTAAAGGAGGGAGTAGTTACATATAAGTACAATGACATTATTGATAATTTTTTAAAAGAAATAGGTAAATGAACCTTAACTTAATTTCCACATAAAACTATAATTGGGTCACAGATTTTGCAATAAACAAAGTAATAATGCTGAAAATTCATATTCAAAGTAAATTGTATTTATTGTATGTATATTTCGAAACAATTCATATAAAAAAGTAAAATGCATTTCTTGCAAGAATCATACTAATGGTAACATGCTTATAAATCATTTTCACATCAAAAAGAAATGGTAAAAGAAATAGAAAATAAGTAATAATTAAGTCAACATTATAGATTAAGAAAACTTTGTAAAATCAGTCTTGGTTCCCCATTCAAAACGAAAAGTAACAATAAAAGAAAATTAAAAGGAAAAGTTTAAATTGTGTTTCATTATTAATTATTATTTTTTGGTAAAGATCAAAGAAAAACACTTAATTCGAACGTACGTTCGCACGCTTTTAATATGCTAGGATTATAGAAAACAAAAATTTCCGCACCATTTTTTTTGCGATTCGATAGAATTTCGGTAGCTCTATGTTTAGTGTGAAAGGTAGAATTCATCGAGTTTAAGTTTTCATAATAATAGTTATAAACACGTGGTCACGAACGCACGCAAAATAGAAGTCAACTTTGGCTGACAGTAGTGAAGTGTAAGAATCTGCGAAGTGGAACGGAATATTCAGAGGGGATTCATTTATTTTAAAACTGTGTTAATATAGGTCTCTATCCAGCATTTACACAATAAAATATTTCTTTTGGTTGTTGTTTAATTGTCTTAAGTACCGGTCGCGAACATACGTTTTTTCCACATGTTTTTTTTATTATTATCACCATGTATTTTCCCATATATATCTTGAAATTTCCTTAATACTCAATTCATAGTGTGTAGTACTCAATTCATAGTGTGTAGTATTATTTTATTTAATATATAGTATTTTATTTAATATATATATTTGTTGTTATTGAATATGCCGTTAGAGCTGTGCTTAATTTAAAGTTAATTTAACTTCCTCTCCCAATCCATATCAACTTGTGTATATGTTTTTTGGTCATTTTAGGGTTCGACATATTTTTTAAATTAATGCCCTTTCAGCCTTTTTCATTGCATTTCTCAGAGTTTGTTTACACTAATACGCTTCGTCTTCTTCTTCTTGTTCAGCTGCATTTTTCTTCTTTTGTCGGTATTCTTTCAATTTTGCGCGTTCTTTTTCTTGCATTTGTTAATGCGAAGAGTCGTTTTCGTATCCCCTCAGCAGCATTTTGCTATTTGTCACATGTGTTACCAATTTACGAAAATAAGTTTGCGATTTAAGAAAATAAGTTCAGAATTTAAAAGAAAAATTTACTTACGGTCGCGAACGTACGAATTTTTGCAAGTAAAAAAACATATTTAATTGTAAGCCGGAACTTTTGTTTATTTTTGTTTACAAGTAAGTGATACCGAACTTAAATAAAATGTGTGTTTCGGGGCATCTGTTGACGTTTAATGCAAAGCAATTACATTAATATGATGTTTTTAGTCGCGAACGTACGATAAAAACATATACTAGAAACAAAGTAAAAATTAACCGTTAGTCGAACTTTTTTTGTACTACTTACACTCTTCTCTTCTTAACTGATTGTAAGACAGAAATTTTGAAGAAGGAGTGCAAACATAACATATTTTTTATATGTAAAATAGTTATATATAAAAATATCTTTGAAAGTAAATAAAAAGAATATAATAATATATTCATTAACCCAAGGAAAATGGCGAAATACGTTGGTGACCTATTTGGAATTTTAAAAACCAACAAAGTAGATAAAACACTGGCAGCCTTAAATGCCTTCAATAAGGATATTACATTTACGTTGGAAACGGAATCCGAAAACAAATTAACCTATTTAGATGCCTTGATTGTGACAAAGAACAACATAATTAAACTAGATTAGTGCCCAAAAACCTTCAGCCAAAACATCCTCGCAATATGATTTTAAACATCGCCACTAATTTTATTACTAGAATACTAGACACCAGCAACACTGACTTCCATGAAAATAATATAACAAAAATTAGGCCTATTTTGGGGAAAAAACGATTTTCCTACAAGAGTAGTTAACAAACTAATAAGATCTGAAGTCCAGAAGAGGGAAAACAAGACAACGTAATAACCGAAAAACCAACAAAAATTTACAAGTCAATCCAATACATACCTGAGTTATCGGAAATGATAAAATATTCTGATATTTATGTTAAAGACAAATTCATACTAGCAATGAAAACGAACAATACAACAACGAAGTTATTTACAAATATAAAACTCAATAGAATGGACGAATCAAGTTTGGTTTATGAAATAATTTGCAATGGAGACAACACTCAAGCATGTAAGAAAATATACATATGTAAGTTGGTACGACATAAATCTGATCTAAATAATAATACAAAATCTTTGACCCAAAAAAACTGCACTTGCTGCCCACTGTGCAATAACTGGACACCAACCATACTTAAGTAAAGTAAGAATACTAGAAAGAGAGAACAACAATACAAAGAGATATATGCTAGAGATGCTACACACACCGTTGCCAGAAATGCAGATTTATCTAGATTTTGCAAATTTTTCCACCCCGAAAAGACGAAATTCAGATATGAAAATTTTTGGTTCAAAAACACAGATGTTTTAACGCAAATAATATGTGGAGGATTCACACTGTCGTCATAGAGTCATAAGTCATAAAATAATAGCACTAAAAATATGACAAGTGTGAACAACCCGTCGCAACTTGGTCTGCTAAATAAAGTTGTATATATAAGCTCTAACAGCTGTTGCCTTGTTATGAGCTGAATAAATGTTTTTTGCGGCGGCATATGGAAAAACGTTCAGTTGCTGCCAGCTACGTAATTTAAACGAGAAAAAATTTTCAATTGTATATATTCAGTTTTTGCGTTTTAGTGCTTCTTTAATATATTTTATGTTATAAAAATGTGATTTAATATACAGACATATAGATATGAATAATTTTTTATCCGCTTTTTAGTCGTGAAACATATATAAGTAACGGCGGCAAACATATACTACCGCCGTCTCGCTTAAAGATTTTCAAAGTTCGACTTAGATCTCTAGAGCTATTTTATGACAACACTAAAACATAACAGCAAGAGTGCTATTATTTTATAACTTTTTATATGCAGCACAACAACAACTTTTTTAAACCAGTCTAAAATTGTATGACTCTATGAAAATATGACTAAATAGCACGAAGTGTGAATCCCCCAATGGACATTTTTTTATTTTCTCTTATATTTCTACTACCGTTTGTTTCTTTTCTGTACATATGAACGAAAATAACAACCGTTCATGTAAAAAAATACAAAGTAAAGTGGCAAACACAAAAAATTTTAAGCAATTATGTAAGTGTTGATATTTTCGCTGTAATAGGGCTATTACACTGACGTACATGTTGAACAACATGCTCGACAACGTACCAAATCTCCTAGTGTAATCGCATGTCATGAGACATTGATTTTCTGATGCTCGTGGCGTACCAACATACTGGTGTAGTAACGTGTCGGTCGTACTTCATGTAAAAATTCAGTTCACTTGTGGCCGTTGCCGTTGCTGTGTGTTGATCGGAAAGTTGCAAAAAACATGTTTGGGTTTTCTTAATTTTTAGAAAAAAAAACATGAAAAGTAATTATAACATTCCAATGTTTTTTTTTCTCTTTGTCAGGAAAACCCCTTTAAAAAACTACCTGCAATAAAATGCAATGTAGGAAATCTATTTATGAATACACCCTCAATAAAACATGTTTGAAATTTTCCCAATTATTTATTGAATGCCTGCGCAGAAGAATAAAGTTTTGTGCGTGATTACGTAATCTGTTTTCTATCATTCTTGGTTTTTAAACTTTTAGCATGCTGAAATTGAAATATTATTCCAAGGACGAGCGGCATACACATGGAACTGCCATTCTGAAACTAGGCACTTGTGACGGGGTATTACACTGTTACGATTGCGTTTAGATTGGAAAAAACAAATTTTATCAAAACTATACTTAGTTAATTGAATATTTATAATGTTATGAGAAAAAATAATTGTCCTAATTTTTAACAAGATCTGGAACGATACTCCGTAGAGATTATTATTATTCATACCATTCTATACATATCTCATATTGTTAAAGTACTTTTTTCATACAATATTTTTTGAAAAAAAAATTAATTTTCTGAAATTAATTTGTGTTGAAGTTCTTTAAATTAATTAAATGCTTACGTGTATGAAATTTTTCAGAACAGTAATTATAGCTTCGTAAGTTTCAAAAATTATGTTGCTTATAGACGGCTTGTAGATATAAGTTTTAAAGTTTAAAGAAGCAAAAGTTTCACTCGTTGCCAAACATCCTAAAGTGGAAGATAATCGTTCATGCGGTGAAATAGATTCTCTGATTTGTGTGTCCTGCTTTACAATTAAAGGAGCCACTTTCTGCAGCAATTCCCAATATATATTTTTATCCATTCTCAAGAAATATCTGTAGTCTTCAGGAGCTGTTGCTTCTAATTCCCTTAATAAATTGGTATGGGAAAATTTTTTCCTTTTTCCCTACCATTCCCTTACTCATATTTTTTATTTACGTTTTCCTCCTCTTTTAATAGTATTTTATTGATAACCATAGCTGCTACAACTTTCCGCTTCATTGCCATGCTCTCACTTCAAACATTTTTGTATAATGAAGTACGTAATGAAGTACGCCATCAGCGTTCGATAGTGTAAAGGCTCCATTAGCGAGACGCTAAAACGCAAGCGCACCGCAACGCGCTAACGCAACTCCGCTTATAGAATGCTTAAAAATGCACAATTTGTTTTTACAGAAAAAAATTGTGTATGTACATATATGTATATGTATATGTATATATACATACAACAAATTGTAGTGTTTAAATTTATTTGAGTTATAATATTAAAAAAGAAGATATGTATATTGTAAAATGGATATGGAAAATATATGTTTATTTGTTTAAACTTTTTACGTTTGTGCAAAATGTCATAGAATACTGTTTAGCTTGTGGTGTTTATCATTTAAAAACAAAAAATCAAAACATCTGCTTGAAACAGTGATGGCAATTTCCTTTTTGCGCTTGTACAGAAAACGTACGAACTGGTATAAATAATACAGTACTTTATTTTCAACTTGTGATCGATGTAACATCTTCATTATATGTATATCTATATTATAATTTTACTAATACATATATTTTATAAGGGTCTGCTGGCTGAAGTAGTGAACACAAGACAACGATGCCTTAGATCCCGAGATTGACTTCGCCCTCAGTCATGAATAGTGTTTCGAATTTTTCTGACATGCATTAGTGCAAGATTGTGTTTATTATTATCGGGTTGTCTCAATAGCATCGTACTGGTGGCTTAACATTATCCACACATTTGCCTGCATGTACATACATAAATTAAATATGTAGTAATATTGGTGCCAAATGAATTTATGCCCATGCGTTCATATATCTGCATATACATACGTATGTATAACATTAACCTACTATTGTACAAAAAATATTTACAGTCTTTTGTGATTTTATAAAGTAAATTAAGTTATATAGCAAATTAATTTATTGAATATGCTATACATAGCTACAAATATATCAACTAAATATTCAAATATCAAACCAAACAAGAAGTACAAAAAAAAGCTTTTGTGCCGCACTCTCATTCAACATACATACATACATGCCATCACTCTTGCGTATTTCTGCGTAAAATTCTATTTTCTGTAGGTTGGCTAGGCTGCGTTGTGTTTTTCAGCGCTCAATTAAGCATTTTCGCAATTTTCCATGTAACAGATTGGATCAGCTGACGCGTTTGCGCAGCGTCGCGTCTCGCTAATTGGGCCTTAATGTTCACTAATGAATTGATCTCTTTTTTTTGTACTTTATTTTATGAGTGCACAAAAATTGCTGTTCTCTTAAATAAAAAACATACAATAGCATTTATTCTTCTTCCAACTAATGCAATATTTGTTGTTGTTGAAAATAAAATTTCGGTACTGAATTGTGTTTCAATAGTGTCTCTTGATATGAAATACTGTTATAGGAGACAACATGTATTATATGTACATTTATTATGTTAAAAGCAATGCTTTATACTTTGTATTTAATTTATTTATTTGATATTGATTCGTACGCTGATGATGAAGAACGTATTGATCAGGTTTTAGAAAATGAGTTGTAATTGGAAATCTTTTTTTTATTATTAATATTTTTAAATTTGATCAATAATTTTTTTATTATTCATAAGTTTTTATTTCATATGTTCTCATTCTAAAAACAGTAGTGGCTTGAATTTTTTACGTTTATTCATGAATAAAGACTTTTCAATTTAAAAAATAAAATTTACACTCAATGAAGTGTAAGTAAAATGAACTATTGTACAGTATGGAGTTACAACATATATGTATGTATATTGCACACTTGATAAAACTGTCCACTCAAATGATTTTTTGGTTGCTAGCTCTCTTGTTCTCTGAATTTACTGTTTAGTCATATTCCCATATATTTCATATATTTGCGCTTCAAAAATATGAAATATTGTACACTTTTTAACATCTTGCGCTCACCTTTAATTATTGCATACTTTTATATAACCGACCTCAAAACTCTAACTGGTCTTAGTATAATATAATAGCTACTCATTCGCTAATTAAATATATATATATATATATATATATATATATATAAATTAAATTAAAAAAAATTATATATATGTATATATATATATATATATATATATATATATATATATATGCATATACCTACATCTTTTCTATACATCAATTCTGTATTTCGGAAATAATCCTGTTCTATTCTTATCAGGTATTCTGAAATGTTAAATTCAGCTAAAGCATCAACAATACCAAACCAGTATGCTGCGTTGAACGCGTTTTTACATCTAATGTCAGAACTACACAGTATTCTTTTGTACATTCCTCCTCTTCGCTTAGATAGCACGAGCAGCAGTATCCACTATTGACCCGGCTTTCCTGAGAATAAATGGTTTGTCTGATAGGAAATATCTGTCCTCAACGCAATTCGCAAGTCTACTGCTCATCAAACCCTCTAGCAGTTTCTCACATGTACCTATCATACACTGTGGCCGATAAAATTAGGGGTCATCTAGGGGTTTACATATATTTTTTAGGTATTAACACTATCTTGGGTCTCTTCCATCTTGCTGGAAAATTTCCCTTACTTAAGCATGAGTGGTAAATACTCTTAAGGACTTCACGGGACATAGCTTGACAGCCTCTTTTAATATTATATATTTGAAATACAGTCTAGGCCCGGTGCCTATATGTCTTTAAACGTAGAGACATCGTCTTCGATTTCAGTTATTGTAATCGAGGGAAAGTCTAAGGGTTGTGCTCCCAAAGTGGTGCCTTCTGATGGGGAAAGAGGTGTCCTACAATTCCCTCCAGGATTGACTCTTCACACTATTGGGATGTTCCTAGGCATCTAAGTTCTTTGGTGATCAGCTTATAAGCAAGACCCTAGAAAATAAATATTATTAAAATTTTTATAGAAAAATCGTTTTGATACATGACATTCTATATTTTTCAAAATATTTGTTTTGCAAATACAATAACATATAATAACAATAACGACAGAAGGCAACAGACTACACCTTGTCAAATATAGAATAAATATGCGTATATGAGAATGATTATTTTTATAGCATTAAACACAATAACGACAGCAGGCTACACATTACAACTTGTCAAAAATAGAATACATGTGCGTAAATACGAATGATTATTTTTACTACTGCATACAACACGGCTACGGGTTGTTGTCCATGCTGTTTTTGTGGTTGTAGCCAAATTAAATTAGTTTCTATTTTGATGAGCGACAATGAGTAAACGCAATGTTGCCAGTATAAAATAAGTAAATTCAATTATTTTAAACTTGAAAATATGCGGTTTTATTATTTAAAAAGAAACAACAAACTACACTTTCAAGCTAATGAAATCATTTCTTGTCATATATTGTTCACTTGAAATATATTTTATTGGAATAACACTATTTAGGAGTATTCATTATATGAAAGCGGCTACACTGACATTTGAAGAGAATTTTACTACAAACAACAACACATGGCTATTGATTTGGTGGTGTCGTTTTAAAAATAATTCAGTACCTGGCTACGAGGCGACGATTGTAATAATAATAATAATAATAAATAATAATAATAATAATAATAATAATAATAATAATAATAATAATAATAATAATAATAATAACAATAATAATAATAACAATAATAATAATAATAATAATAATAATGTATATATATTTAGTTTAATCGTTGACGTATTGTATTATAATAATATTCTTGTTTTATCGTTCGGTTGTAGGCCAGTTTTTTAAAAATCAATAAACACTAAATATTTCTTGATTATTTAATATTTATTGAATGTTCTTTTTCCCAATATTTCGAATAGCTTCGCAATTCATCTTCAGGGCAGCAACAACACATGGTTATTGATTTGGTGGTGTCGTTTTAAAACTAATTAAGTACCTGGCTACGAGGCGACGATTGTAATAATAATAATAATAATAATAATAGTAATAATAATAATAATAATAATAATAATAATAATAATAATAATAGTAATAATAATAATAATAATAATAATAATAATAATAATAATAATAGTAATAATAATAATAATAATAATAATAATAATAATAATAATAATAATAATAATAATAATAATAATAATAATAATAGTAATAACAATAATAATAATAATAATAATAATAATATTTTTTTTTTTTATTTTTTTATTAGAAAATATTTAAAATATACAATTCATTTATATTATTTATATCCTTGCGAAGCCCTTTTGGCTTGTCTGCAGGTTAATTTATAATTAAATGATCAGTACTCGAAACATACTTTAAACAAAAAAAAAACAAATTTTCTTTTTTCTTCTTCTTGATAACAATTCATAATTAATTAATTAAATTTATATTTATTGTTGGCTAACAAAATAGCGTTTGAAAGTTTTTTTTCTTGTAATAACGTTGTGGGTTTTTGTTATTATTTCCATTGGCAAGGTATTGAAAATAGTCGGCAGCATGACCTTTAAGGTGCTTCTTCCATATTCATTTTTGAATTTCTGGACATAGTACCTTCCTTCTTCATTTTTTCTTGTTCGATATATGTGGTCGATTTTCCGTAAATATCTGGCATCGTTATAAAATTCTGCCACTAACGTGGTTTTGTAAATGATTTTAACATTCAACACATTCAAACTTTTGGCAATGTTGGTATTGGCATTATTTGCATTTGAGTCATTTTTCTTTTAGCACTTGATTTTGTGTTTGCTGTAGCTTTCTGTAATGTTTGGAGTTTCCCCAAGCTGTTACTCCGTGTCGTAGGTGTGATTCAACACGCGAAAAATATGCTTGCCTTAATACAAAGTTTTGCGAACAATAACTTAGTCTGTGTAACATGAATGCAGCCTTTCTGAGTTTTTTACGTACTTCTTCCACGTGCATATCCCATTTAAGATTGTGGTCAACAATCACGCCTAAGTATTTGTCTGACTGTACCATATCGATTATTGTCGTGTATACGTCTGCGTGAGGTACAATAATATTATACCTGTTGTTGTGAAGACAATTTGCATTGTGAAATTTTATGTTGATTTCTTCATACCGGAAATGACCAGGTTTGATGTGCATTAATTTAGTTTTAGTTGCATTGATTATTAACCCGTGATCATGACACCACATTGTAGCAATATTTAGTTGTTGTTGCATAATAAGAGTTGCCTCATTCAGGTTCTTGTGCGCAACTACAATCGCAGTATCGTCTGCATAAGCAAATGTTTTACCTACTCCAAGTAAGTTAATTAGTTCGTTCATATATATTATATATAGTATGGGTCCAAGCTTTGATCCCTGAGGTACTCCAAAGTCTAGACTAGTTTCAATACTTATGTTACTTGATATTTTTACGTGATATTTTCTAAGTGTTAGATAATTTCTCACTAATTCTAGACCTTGTCCTCTGATGCCAATTTTCTGGAGTACGTTTAATAATTTTTCATGAGGTATTGTGTCGAATGCTTTACTAAAATCAATGAACATTGTAAGACAATGATGATGTTTACTCAATTCTTCGTTAACATAGTTGGAGAAATTGCCGATGAGCTGATTAATATTTTTGCCTTTTTGAAAACCATATTGGTTGGTATTTAATAAATTGTTTTTTTTTTTTATAAAATCAGTTAATCTTCTTCATATTAATTCCTCCATTACTTTTTCTAACACAGATAGTATTGCAATCGGTCTGTAGTTGTTAACATCCGAACGAGAACCATTCTTATATACTGGACGAATAAATGCTATTTTCATAACATCGGGGATGGTCGTTGTGTCAATTACTAAGTTTATTAATTTTTTTATGACTGGTGCCAGTATGTTTGCGTTATTCTTTAAATCGATGGCCCTAATTTCATCAAATCCAGGACTTTTTCTAGCATTCAGAGTGCTTAAAATATTTTTTATTTCAGTATTCGTTGTGTTTAGTATATACATTGAGTTTGGAAGTGTATTTGTGGCGTGCCTAATAGTTTTAATGCTGCATTTATGTAATATTTTTTCAACGGTCTGTTTAAAGTTTTGTGCGAAGTTGTCTCATATATTGGTAATGCTATCGTTTTTGAAATTTCGAAGCATAAAATCAACAATGCTACTTGTTTTTTTCCCCCTATTATTTCATTTGCACTGCGTTTACATTAGACAGTGCTGTTAAGACAATAGCAACACGCACACACTTTTTCACTTACACTTGCACACTTTTTCAATTGTCTGGAGTACTGTCTTGAATTTTTTGAAGACAGTAAAATAGGACAGTGATTTGACATATGCTGACAATAATTAACATTTGTCAAAAAAAAAAGAACGCACCGAACACAGTTTTTATAGTAAAAAGCACAGTAAAAAGTTAGAGTTAGTTTCATTAAACAATAAAATGGAGAAACAAAACAAGCAGGAAGAAACCTTAAAAATAATAGCACTTTTCCGGGAACGGGAGGTGTTATGGAATATGAACAGTTTCTCTTATAGAAGAAATGATTTGAAAAAGAAGGTAAGTCAATAATTTGTTTCATTGGATTGTGAATTAGTATATTGATATACATATGTATATATACATACATGCTTATTTTAAGGCTCTGGAAGAAATAGCAACAGAGTGTAATATGACTACAGATGCGATAAAAAAACGGATTAAGGCACTCAGGAGGACGTATGTCATAGAGAAGAAAAAAGTGGAAATGAGCAAGAAGTCCGGCTGTGAAGCCTCTGATGTATATTAGATCTCCCTATACTGGTACAAAGAGATGGCCTTTCTCGTACTAATCTTATGCCACCATTGAAAATCAACATCACCATCGGATACACAATAATGTGAAATTTCGTCCCGAATTCTATTTGCATATCTGTAGGAGTTATAATTCTGCGGTCCTATAGCAGAGAAGGTTTCGGGTTGCGTATAAATTGTTTGAATGTCCTGAGGAATGATGGTCCTTTTTTCTTTTGTTAGGTAGTTATGTAGAGTACAGCTTGCTAAAACTATCATATCCACTGTATCCGGTAACACTTCAATAGGTCTTTGAAATATATTAAAACGTTTTGCAAGTCTCCCAAATGCACATTCAACCACCATACGTGCACGACACAATCTATAGTTAAATATTTCCTGGGGTACAGTTAATTTTATATTCCGATTATAAGGCTTCATTACGTTTTTGTCGAGGCAAAATGCATCGTCCCCAATAAAAAAATAAGGAATTTTGGTCACATGCCCAGGTACTAATTCTTTTGGAATTGGAATATTTAAAGAATAATCTTTCAAGCCATTGTAAAGATATCCATCTTGATAGATAGTACTATCTGATGCTTTTCCGTTGCAGCCAACATCGGTAAATAAAAATCTTCCATGTGCATCTACTAAAGCAAACAATATGATGCTATAAAAGCCTTTGAAGTTATAAAATTGCGATCCAGAGTTTGCTGGAGCTTTTATGCGAATGTGCTTTCCATCTAAAGCACCAAGGGTATGTGGAAATTGCCAAATGTTGTTGAAATCTGAAGCGATTTGCAACCATTCCATTTCGGTTGATGGAACCTGTAGACATAAATTTAAAATTTCATGATCAATAATCAATTTGAAATAAAACTGTATTTAAATTTGTTAACATATGTAATTAATTTAATTTTTTTAGATTATTTTGGATGATTCTATTGACATTGATGACTCATCAGAATCAATAGAATCGGCATTAAGCCTCACGCCCTCTACTTCCAGGCAAAGCGCAAGCGTGGAAATGAAGACGAATCGCAATTTGAGAAGGCTCTAGGCAAATTAGTGAATATAGCAACACCCCAAAATGATGTCTATAGTGCTTTCGCAGAATGCATTGCTATGCAAATCAGGTCGATGCCGGAAAAAGATGCATACAGGACTATGACCGAAGTGCGAAATCTTGTGTTCAAAAGGAAATTTACAGATAATCGTCTAAATTTTGCTACAAGGTTTCGAGATGTAAGAACGTCATCACCAAAATCTCGCAATTCTGACATTTTATATGCAGCAATGTCTGACGCAGATATACATCCCACAAACGACAGTGGCGATGACTCATTTTTATAAAGGAAAAATTTTGTTTTATAGACGAAAAATGTTTTATTAAATAATAAAAAATACTAAATTAAAAAATAATTAATAGTGATTATACATACCTCTAAATATTTCCCTCGTAGACTGTAATATATTGCTCGCAACACAGGAGGTACAAATAAGCTTATGGTGCTTTTGGAGACCCTGGAGAGAAATTCTAATGATTTATAAGAGTTTCCTGTTGCGAGATACCTCAGTGTTATAACCAGTTTCGTCCTGGGAGTAATTGCATCCCTTAGCACAGTGTACTGCTTTTTTATATCTCCGATCACCTATATTTATAATGTATTATTACTTACATAGAATACATACTTGCAGCTTTGTTTATAAATGTGCTTACCAAGCCCAAAATTTCTTCGAATTGATCTACCGAAAGGCGACTGAAATTCCGAAAGTCTCTGTCATCATCTTCCCAAAGAATGTCATTTAATAAATGGGCTTCGAGACTATGCTCGTTTCTTTTCATTAATAATGGTTTCACCCAGCATATTCGTTTTTTAAAACATTTTTTCTTTTCTTTATCTTTTTTAGTTTTTAACTTATATAGCTCGCGTAATACGCTTATTGCCGCAATTTCCAATTCCACTTTCTTGTTTGACATTTTTAACGGAATGAATTGTCTTAACTATTGTCTGGACGCCTCTACTACTGGTATAATTGTCAGTATTTTTGACGACTAATACGTATTCTTTTATTGTCTTGACAGCACTGTCTAATGTAAACGCAGTGTTATAATCTGCCATGATTCGCGGATATTATTTCTATTTTCATAAAATTTTATTTTGTAGTATTGGTTTTTAGCATAATTTAATTGTTTGTTTAATATATTTGTGTATGTTTCATATTCTCGTTCATATAACTTATTATTTCTATTTCTATACTATTTTTTATAAAGTTTATCCCTAATTTCACAGTTTTTTATTAATGTTTCACTTATCCAGGGACTAGATATTCTGTTTTTCTTTTTTTGAATTGTTCTTAATGAGTTTTTATATATATTGTTAAAAATATTACAGATTTCATTGTACATTGCATTTGGGTTGGTGTGGTTTATTATTTCGTGCCAGTTTGTTGCACATATCTGCATATTGACTTTGGTATTACTAATTTGAGCACTTTTTGATGGGGTTTTGTTTTCTCTGTTTATATTTAAATTTTCTGAAATACAGCATAACAGAGCGTAATGGTCAGATATTGTTGTTTTTATTATATTTGCAATTATTTGTGTGTTTATATGTCTGTTTCTCATGAAAAGGTGATCTATACATGATCTTGCTTTTGCATTAATATCTTCTCTTGTATAGTCATTAATTATACATTGCATTCCGTTTGTTGCTTGTACTTCAAGGTAAAGAGTAAGCCTGTGTTCACACCAGAACATTATTATTTTTAAGTTTGTTAGTTTATAGGAGAGAGGGGCGAGTAGTAAAGAAACGCGTACACTCTGTCCTGTACTGTCGATACGCTTTACTTTCTCATTCGTAATTTTCATCGAAAAAAATTTTTTTGACATTCTCTTTTATTTTCATTTCTTTATATTTTGTTATACACATCTTAGTTTTGTTCTGAAGTGATAAAGTGCCTTCTGATAAATTTTTTAAAATAAAGTTTATAAAATATATGCATACATATATAAAAATAAAATTTATAAATATCAAAAAGAAAAACATTTCACAAAAAAATATAAAAAATGGCTTTGAAGTGGAAGAGAGATGAAGTAGAAAAACTTATTTATGCCATCCAACAACACCCTTGCCTATTTAATATAAAATCGGCAGAATATTTAGATAGGACAAAAAAAGCGCAGGCTTTCCATGAAGTACTAAATTATATCAACACATTCATCCCCAATGTTAAATTAGAAGACATTAAACTAAAATGGAAGAATGTCCGATCGCAATATTCCCAAGAACTCCGAATGATGAATTATTCCAAAAAGTCTGGGTCTGGTGTGTCTGACATATATATTCCCAAACTTTGGTGCTTCGACCAGCTTGAATTTTTAAAAAACAACACCAGAATTAGAACGAGCGGAGATAATGTGGAGGTAAATTACTACATAGTACCTGCAATAGGTAATAATAAAACTAAATATTTTATTTTAGAAGAATGAGTTAGAAAACGAAGAAAATGTCCCAGAAATTTTAACAGTGGAGGAAAGTTATTCTGAAGAGCCACCCAAGAAAAAAACCGAGGTATTAAAATTGTACATTTAAAACAATGTATATATGTATGTAACAAGTCTTTCTTCAGCGTTTTGCAGATATAAATTCACTAAGAAAAGATTTAAATAGCTTTAGAAGTGAAGTAACTGCAAGGAAATAAAAAAAGAAAAGAAACTTGCGTGGTTGGGTACTTTAGTAGCAAATGTTATGGAAGAAATCGAACCTGACGAGCAAGATTTTTTTTTCGAAAAAAAAGGTTAAAAGGGAAAGCTTGTCGACATCCTCCAGTAATTCTACAAAAAACATTTTAGAATTATCAATGGATGGAGTGTTTGATGAAGACGATTTCATATAGCCATTCAATTACTAGTAAGAAAGAAATTTTTGAAAACTGAATAATTACAAGAATTACAATTACTATCTCTTTTACAGATTTATGTGATCTCCAGTGCAACATAAACAAAAGTACAAATAGAATTAGTATGTATAATAATATGTGATTTGTGTATTTATGTAAAACATAAAAAGACTGCCTTTACCTTTAAATTTACAAGAAAATGACTATTTGATATATCATTTAATTTCATTGAATTTTAATTTACTTTTTTTTAATAAAAACAAAGTTAAAAGAAATTTAAAGAATATTTTGCTTTATTTCGTTTTAACAATAGAAATGTAGGGTTCACATCCAGTCCAGTTTCCCTTCGTTGTTAAAATATGACATAAATTGTTGCCGGATAGCTTCTGCCTCGCCCTTTCGCGGATTATAAGGATTTTCACCTTTTCTTTCTTGAGGTATGGGATGCTGTGTGGTACTTATATATGACTCATCTGTTTGCATCAGAAAGTTGTGCAGCGCGGTACAGGCAAAAGTAATTTTTTCAACTGTTTCCACTTTGAGGTCAATGTGGGTTAAAAAAATACGAAACCGATTGGCCAGTATCCCAAAAGCGTGTTCAACAACGTTACGGGCTCGAGAAATTCTTGCATTAAACATTTGCTTTTCTGGGGAATTGGTTTGATATGGGTATGGCTTCATTAAATATATTTGCATAGGAAATGCATCATCTCCAATAATTACATGTGGAAGACATCTTCCATTACCAACAGCTGCACTTGGAGGTATTTCTTTGCCTTCTAGAATTTTCCTTAGCTTACTTTGCATAAATACCCCAGCATCATTTTACGGCCATTGCAACCGATATCAACATAAATAAATTTGCAATTGGCATCTACTAGGGCTAATAAGATGATACTATTTGTGCCCTTGTAGTTATGGTAAAATGCACCGTCACTTCGCCGTGATCTGAAGTTTATATGCTTCCCATCTATAGCCCCTATGCAGTTAGGAAATTGCCATTTTAAAGCAAATTCCTTGGCAATAGACTCCCACTGGAGGTGGTTGCTGGGGAACTGTTAAAAAAAAAACTGTATAGAAACAATTAAAGTAAACGAAATCGTTTTTATCTTTACATATGTTGATTTTAATTTATTCCAAATTGCTTCCGTGACCTCAGGTATAATTCCAGAAATAGATGCCTTTGAAATTCGGGTTTGGTAGTCTAGGCTTTGGTATGTTTCTCCTGCAGTATTAAATGAAATCGCAAATAAAAACTATTCTTTCTGCAAATGATATAATCAATATTTTACTAACTTACCGGTGGCCAGAAAACGAAGGGTTAATGCTAGCTTTTCAGCAGCTGATATTGATTCCCTCATTACAGTATTGGAACGCTCTATTTCCCCCTGAATTAAATCTAGCAGAGTTTGGAACTGCAATTTCGTCATTCGTAGGTAGTTCTTATACGAAGACTCGTCATTTAGGAGTAACTCATTTGTCAGAAAAGCAAACGATCCGCGTTCCTTTTTCGCTTTTCTCCAAGGTTTAACCCACTTTCTTTTACGTCCTTTGGTTGGAAGATATGTGGCTTTCTCGCATAAATCAAGCACTCTTAATATATTCATTAATCACAGACATTTTAGGTATTTACATACAACAAACACTAGTAATATAGAACTTACCAATGATAATGTCCTCCTTTTCACTGTCGTCCGAGTCTAATTCTACAGCTTCTCCAATACAATCAACAATATCTTTAATTAATAAATATTTTGCTTCATCCATTTCAAATTTTATAAAATATAGCACAAAATGTAACCAAAATTTAAATAAAAACACTTGAATTTTAATTTTTTACTTAAAGAATTTACATCAAAAAAAGAAATGTCAAAAACACACACAAGTATACACACAAATATATAAAAAATATATGTGTCATAAATAAGAGTCGTATCGTGTGAACGCCGAAGATAGTTCAAAGAGGAATAAGCCAAAATCTTAAAAATAAGAATGTTCTGGTGTGAACACAGACTATCAATATTAATGTCACCAACTAGTATTACATTGTTTTGTCTCTTTATTACTTTTAGTAGTTCATCTAGTTCATTTATGAAGTTTATCACACTAAGAGATGGAGGTCTGTGTATTGCTACCAGCGATAGTGATCCATATGTTGTTTCTATATTTATTTGCATTGATTCGAAGAATAATGTGTTTGTTGTGCTTGTTGTATAACGCATATTCTCTCTATATTTTGCAATATCTCCACCGCATTTTACATCTCTGTTCATAAATATAGTCTCAAAACCATTTATACCATAAAACCTGTTTTCTTCGTGTGTTATATTTGTCTCTACTAGTACAATTATTTTTATTTTATTTATTACATTATTTATTGTGGCTAAAAATGAGTCAAAGTTTTTACGCATTGATCGAATGTTTAGATATATGAGTGAATAGAGATAACTTAAGCAATCTGATTTTATAACATTAAAACTGTCAATTGTTTCAGTTATGATATCATTCATTTTTATTGGTAATTTAGGTTTTTAAATGCTGATTTGTTTTATCATTATTTTTTTTATATATTAAGCAATTATCTCTATATCGGAAGCGTTTCGGATTAGAATTACAGCTGAATTTTCATTTTTTTCGCTAACAGGTGTCCATTTGAGAACCACACAAATTTCCAATTTTTCTCTCTAGCTTTAACTTTTGCTTGCCAAAGGAGCCAACGATTATAGCCTGTCGATTGGTCATTTATGAATATTGTGCTGTTATTTTCATCCTCGCTGTTATTATTACTTGTAGCTTTTTCTGCTGCGTTTGTAAATATATTACCATTTAGTCTATGGCCACGTATTTTTGATAAAAGCTCATTTTTCTTATTTTGAGAGCAGAATTCAATTATTATTTTGTCATGTTTTTTCCGCCTGTATGCATTATTGATGTATGATTGCAGAACATCAACATTCACTGAAGCAGCAATTTTTTTATCACCTCAATTGCATTTATGTTCTTATCCTTTATGTTCTTTATTTCAATATTTTTGTTAATAATCTGCTGTTCAAGAGTGTTAACTTTGTTTTCCATACTTTGTATGCGTTTGTCTTTCTCTTTATTTTCATTTTTAAGTTCAGTGACCTGATTAGCTAAACTTGTTATTGTTTCACCCAGTTTTGCGAAAGCACCAGCCATCTCTTCCCTTATTGCATTTTGATTATATGTAATAGTGTTCACGAGCTGCGCTATACTTGACTTGATGTCTTCAAGATCGTTTGAGACGCAGGTTTTAGATGACAATACATCTGTTTTCAGATCAATAACACTTGTAATAACCTCACTTAGCTGCATGGATCCACTTTTGTTGTCTTCAATTTCTATGATGTTTCCTTCTTTGTTGTGTTGTTGATGTTCATCGTGTATTACTTCTTGGTATAGGTTGTTTGGTGATTTGTTCCTATTTTTCGCTCTTCTGCATTGATGACATTTCCATGTTAACTTTTTATCAGCCGTCATGGATTGATATGTCGTTTCCGATACTGTTGCACAAGGTGAGTAGAGATATTTGTCAGACACTGATTGCACTTTACATATTCACCATTAGCTGGTAGGGGCTTATTACACACATTGCAAATAGCATTTTTATATGAAAGATAATCATGATGTTTGCTCATTTTAAGAGAAAATTTTTTTCAAACTTAGTACTGAGTTATTTTTTACTAATTGATGTTAAATTATTGATTTTATTTTAATAGAAATTTAGTTATTTTATCACTGCAATAACAGACTTTGAATATATGTTTTTTAACTTATTATTCAGATTTATTTCTTTAAACATGTATGTAATTTTTGTCTTTAAACTATGTATTGAAATTTTTTAGCAATTTAATGCCTGCTCCGAAGAAACACGTCCGTTCAATACGAAAGATGATACGATAATAATAATAATAATAATAACAATAATAATAATAATAATTATAATAATAATAATAATAATAATAATAATAATAATAATAATAATAATAATAATAATAACAATAATAATAATAATAATAATAATAATAATAATAATAATAATAATAATTTTTTTTTTTAATTAGAAATTAAAAAAAAAAAAAATACAATTCATTTACATTATTTATATCCTTGCAAAGCCTTTTTGGCTTGTCTGCAAGTTAATTTATAACTAAATGATCAGTACATTTCAAACAACTTTAAACAATAAATAAAATTTTTTTTTCTTTTTTCTTCATAACAATTCATAATTAATTAATTAAATTTATACTTATTGTTGGTTAACAAAATAGCATTTGATAGTTTTTTTCCTTGTAATAACGTTCGCACTTTTTGCTATTACTTCCATTGGCAGAGTATTGTAAATAGTCGGAAGCATGACCCCTAAGGTGCTTCTTCCATATTCGTTCCTGAATTTCTGCACATAGTACCTTCCTTCTTCATTTCTTCTAGTACGATATCTGTGGTCGATTTTCCGTAAATACCTAGCATCGTTATAAAACTCTGTCACTAACGTTGTTTTGTATATGTTTTTAACATTCAACACATTGAGACTTTTGGCAATGTTGGTATTGTTATTATTTGCATTTGATTCACTTTTCTTTAGGATTTTTAGAACTTGATTTTGTGATTGCTGTAGCTTTCTACAATGTTTTGAGTTTCCCCAAGCTGTTATACCGTGTCTAATGTGTGATTCAACAAGCGAAAAATATGCTTGTCTTAATACAGCGTTTTGCGAACAATAACTTAGTCTGTGTAACATTAGTGAAGCCTTTCTTAGTTTTTTACGTACTTCTTCCACGTGCATATCCCATTTAAGATTGTGGTCAACAATCACGCCTAAGTATTTGTCTGACTGTACCATATCGATTATTGTCGTGTATACGTCTGCGTAAGGTACAATAATATTATACCTGTTGTTGTGAAGACAATTTGTATTGTGAAATTTTATATTGATTTCTTCATACCGGAAATGACTGGGTTTGATGTGCATTAATTTAGTTTTAGTTGCGTTGATTATTAACCCGTGATCATGACACCACATTGTAGCAATATTCAGTTGTTGCTGCATAATAAGAGTTGCCTCATTCAGGTTTTTGTGTGCAATTACAATCGCAGTATCGTCTGCATAAGCAAATGTTTTACCTACCCCAAGTAAATTAATTAATTCGTTTGTATATATTACGTAAAGTATGGGTCCAAGTTTTGAGCCCTGAGGTACTCCAAAGTCTAGACTAGTTTCACTACTAATGTTACTTGATATTTTAACATGATATTTTCTGAGTGTTAGATAGTTTCTCACTAATTCTAGGCCATGTCCTCTGATGCCAATTTTCTGCAGTACGTTTAATAATTTATCATGTGGTATTGTGTCGAAAGCTTTACTAAAATCAATAAACATTGTAAGACAATGATGATGTTTACTCAATTCTTCGTTAATATAGTTTGAGAAATTGCCGATGAGCTGATTAATATTTTTGCCTTTTTGAAATCCAAATTGGTTTGTATTTAATATATTGTTTTTTTTAATAAAATCAGTTATTCTTCTGCATATTACTTCCTCCATTACTTTTTCTAACACAGAAAGTATTGCAATCGGTCTGAAGTTGTTAACATCCGAACGAGAACCATTTTTATAAACTGGACGTATAAATGCTATTTTCATGACATCGGGGATGGTCGCTGTGTCCATTACTAAGTTTATTAATTTTGTCACGACTGGTGCCAGGATGTTTGCGTTATTTTTTAAATCGATGGCCCTAATTCCATCAAATCCAGGACTTTTTCTAGCATTCAGAGTGCTTAAAATATTTTTTATTTCAGTATTCGTTGTGTTTAGTATATACATTGAGTTTGGAAGTGTATTTGTGGCGTGCCTACTAGTTTTAATGCTGCATTTATGTGGTATTTTTTCAACGTTCTGTTTAAAGTTAAGTGCGAAGTTTTCACATATGTTGGTAATTGTATCGTTTTTGAAATTTCTTAGTATGAAATCATCAATGCTACTTGTTTTTTTACCTATTATTACATTTATAATCTGCCATGATTCGCGGATATTATTTCTATTTTCATAAAATTTTGCTATGTAGTATTGGTTTTTAGCATAATTTAATTGTTTGTTTAATATATTTCTGTATGTTTTATATTCTCGTTCATATAACTTATTATTTCTGTTTCTATACCATTTTTTATAAAGTTTATCCCTAATTTCACAGTTTTTTATTAATGTTTCACTTATCCAAGGACTAGATGTTCTGTTTTTCTTTTTTTGGATTGTTCTTTCTGAGTCATTGTATATATTGTTAAAAATATTACAGATTTATTTGTACATTACATTTGTGGTTTGTGTGGTTTAATATTTCGTGCCAGTTTGTTGCACATATCTGCATATTGACTTTAATATTACACATTTTTGCATATTTTGATGGGGTTTTGTTTTCTTTGTTTATATTTATATTTTCTGAAATACAGAAAAACAGAGCGTAATGGTCAGATATTGTTGTTTTTATTATATTTGCAATTATTTGAGTGTTTATATGCCTGTTTCTCATGAAAAGGTGATCTATACATGATCTTGTATTTGCATTAATATCTTCTCTTGTATAGTCATTAACAATACATTGCATTCCGTTTGTTGCTTGTACATCAAGGTAAAGAGTAAGTAAAGAACTCTCTTTAAGTATATCAATATTAATGTCACCAACTAGTACTACATTGTTTTGTCTCTTTATTGCTTTTAGTAGTTCATCTAATTCCTTTATGAAATTTATCACACTAAGAGAAGGAGGTCTATATATTGCTACCAGAGATAGTGATCCATACGTTGTTTGTATATCTATTTGCATTGATTCGAAGAATAATGTGTTTGTTGTGCTTGTTGTATAATGCATATTCTCTCTTATATATATTGCAATACCTCCACCGCATCTTACATCTCTGTTCATAAATATAGTTTCAAAACCATTTATTCCATAATACATGTTTTCTTCATCTTTTATATTTGTCTCTACCAGTACAATTATTTTAATTTTATTTATTACTTTATTTATTGTGGCTAAAAATGAGTTAAAGTTTTTACGCATTGATCGAATGTTTAGATATATGAGTGAATAGGGATAACTTAAGTAATCTGAATTTATAACATTAAAACTGTCAATTGTTTTAGTTATGATATCATTCATTTCTATTTGTAATTTGTGTTTTTAATTGCTGATTTGTTTTATTTATTTATTTAATTTTTTCTTTCTTTTTTCTTTTTTATATATATTAAACAATTATATCTATATCTGAAGCGTTTCGGATTATGATTACAGCTGAATTTTCATTTTTTTTTTGCCAACAGGCGCCCATTTGGGAACCACACAAATTTCCAATTTTTCTCTCTAGCTTTAATTTTTGCTTGCCAAAGTAGCCAACGATTATAGCCTGTCAATTGGTCATTTATGAATATTGTGCTATTATTTTTATCTTCGCTGTTGTTATTACTTGTTGTGGCTTTTTCTGTTGCGTTTGTAAATATATTATCATTTACTCTATGGCCACGTATTTTTGATAATAACTCATTTTTCTTACTAAGAGAGCTGAATTCAATTATTATTTTGTCATGTTTTTTTAATCTGTATGTATTATTGATGTCTGATTGCTGAACATCAACATTCACTTATGTTTTTTATTTCAATATTTTTGTTGATAATCTGCTGTTCCAGAGTGTTGACTTTGTTTTCCATACTTTGTATGCGTTTGTCTTTCTCTTTATTTTCACTTTTAAGTTCAGTGACCTGATTAGCTAAACTTGTTATTGTTTCACCCAGTTTTGCGAAAGCACCAGCCATCTCTTCCCTTATTGCACTTTGATTATAGGTAATAGTGTTCACGAGCTGCGCTATACTTGACTTGATGTCGCCAAGATCGTTTGAAACGCTGGTTTTGAAAGACAGTACATCTGCTATTAGATCATTAACGCTTGTATTAACCTCACTTAGCTGCACGGATCCACTTTTGTTATCTTCAATTTCTCTGTTGTTTCCTACACTGTTGTGTTGTTGATGTTCATCGTGTATTACCTCTTGGTATAGGTTGTTTGGTGATTTATTCCTATTTTTCGCTCCTCTGCACTCATGACATTTCCATGTTAACTTTTTATCGGCCGTCATGGATTGATATGTCGTTTCCGACTCTGTTGCACAAGGTGAGTAGTGATATTTGCCAGAACATTGATTGCACTTTACATATTCACCATTAGCTGGTAGGGGCTTATTACAAACATTGCAAATAGCACTTTTATATGAAAGATATTCATGTTGTTTGCTCATTTTAAGAGAAAATTTGTTTCAAACTTAGTACTGAGCTATTTTTTACTAAATTGATGTTAAATTATTGATTTTATTTTCAGCAGGAATTTGTTTAGTTTATCACTGCAATAACAGACTTTGCATATATGTTTTTTAATTTATTATTCAGATTTTTGTCTTTAAACTATGTATTCAGATTTTTTTGCAATTTAATATCCGCTCCGAAGAAAACACGTCCCTTCAATACGAAAGATGAAAGATAATAATAATAATAATAATAATAATAATAATAATAATAATAATAATAATAATAATAATAATAATAGTAATAATAATAATAATAATAATAATAATAATAATAATAATAATAATAATAATAACAATAATAATAATAATAATAATAATAATAATAATAATAATAATTTTTATATTTTTTTATATATTTTTTATTAGAAAATATTTAAAAAATACAATTCATTTATATTATTTATATCTTTGCGAAGCCCTTTTGGCTTGTCTGCAGGTTAAAATATATGTAACTAAATGATCAGTACTCATTTCAAATATATTTTAAACAAAAAAAAACATTTATTTTCTTCTTCATAAAAATTCATAATTAATTAATTAAATATATATTTATTGTTGGCTAACAAAATAGCATTTGAAAGTTTTTTTTCTTGTAATAACGTTGGTTGTTTTTGCTATTATTTCCATTGGCAAAGTATTGAAAATAGTCGGCAGCATGACCTTTAAGGTGCTTCTTCCATATTCATTTTTGAATTTCTGGACATAGTACCTTCCTTCTTCATTTCTTCTTCTAGCATCGTTATAAAATTCTGTCACTAACGTGGTTTTGTAAATGTTTTTAATATTCAACACATTTAAACTTTTGGCAATGTTGGTATTGGCATTATTTGTATTAGAGTCATTTTTCATTAAGATTTTTAGCACTTGATTTTGTGTTTGCGTAGTTTTCTGCAATGTTTGGAGTTTCCGTGTCGAAGGTGTGATTCAACAAGCGAAAAATATGCTTGTATTAATACAAAGTGTTGCAAACAATAACTTAGTCTGTGTAACATGAATAAAGCCTTTCTGAGTTTTTTACGTACTCCTTCCCCGTGCATATCCCATTTAAGATTGTGGTCAACAATCACGCCTAAGTATTTGTATAAATGTACCATATCGATTATTGTCGTGCATACGTCTGCGTGAGGTGCAATAGTATTATACCTGTTGTTGTGAAGACAACTTGCATTGTGAAATTTTATGTTGATTTCTTCATACGGGAAATGACTGGGTTTGATGTGCATTAATTTAGTTTTAGTTGCATTAATAATTAACCCGTGATCATGACACCACATTGTAGCAATATTTAGTTGTTGTTGCATAATAAGAGTTGCCCCATTCAGGTTTTTGTGCGCAACTACAATCGCAGTATCGTCTGTATAAGCAAATGTTTTACCTACTCCAAGTAAGTTAATTAGTTCGTTCATATATATTATATATAGTATGGGTCCAAGCTTTGATCCCTGAGGTACTCCAAAGTCTAGACTAGTTTCAATACTTATGTTACTTGATATTTTTACGTGATATTTTCTAAGTGTTAGATAATTTCTCACCAATTCTAGACCTTGTCCTCTGATGCCAATTTTCTGGAGTACGTTTAATAATTTTTCATGAGGTATTGTGTCGAATGCTTTACTTAAATCAATGAACATTGTAAGACAATGATGATGTTTACTCAATTCTTCGTTAACATAGTTGGCGAAATTGCCGATGAGCTGATTAATATTTTTGCCTTTTTGAAAACCATATTGGTTTGTATTTAATATATGGTTTTTTTTATAAAATCAGTTAATCGTCTGCATATTACTTCCTCCATTACTTTTTCTAACAAAGATAGTATTGCAATCGGTCTGTAGTTGTGAACATCCGAACGAGAGCCATTCTTATATACTGGACGAATAAATGCTATTTTCATAAAATCGGTGATGGTCGTTGTGTCAATTACTAAGTTTATTAATTTTGTTATGACTGGTGCCAGTATGTTTGCATTATTTTTTAAATCCATTACCCTAATTCCATCAAATCCAGGACTTTTTCTTGCATTCAGAGTATTTAAAATATTTTTTATTTCAGTATTCGTTATAATAATAATAATAATAATAATAATAATAATAACAATAATAATAATAATAATAATAATAATAATAATAATAATAATAATAATAATAATAATAATATAATAATAATAATAATAATAATAATAATAATAATAATAATAATAATAATAATAATAATAATAATAATAATAACAATAATAATAATAATAATAATATAATAATAATAATAATAATAATAATAATAATAATAATAATAATAATAATAATAATAACAATAATAATAATAATAATATTAATAATAATAATAATAATAATAATAATAATACCATAAATTATCCCTAGCAAATAATAGTTAATATTAACAATAAAATTATATAAATCTACAATTTTTACTAGATAAATGTCTATAATTCTGTGCTAATTTTTTTGTATCTGTTTTAAAATTTATTCTGCATGATGGTGTGTTTATTCTAACCTCAACCGGCGTTTGTAGTTATTTTTTGTAATTAATATTGAAACGTTTTCAAAATCTAATATTAGAACTATGGGAAGATAAAGCTGTTTTTGTGAATGTATATTCCATATATTTTATTTGATTTGTGACCTGCTATTCTGGTCTTTATTTTATTTTTTGTAGCTATGTATACTCTATTATAATTATTTATATCATTACCCTTGCATGGTATTTTATATCCTAAATTTAATCTATAAAATTATATCTTTAGTTTTACTAAATAATATGTTTAATGTATTACACGTCCTATGAGTTATTTTTATATATCTGTATCGTAAATTTTAGATTTTGTCAACCTTTCTGATATATCTGGTAGTTACGAGTATGTTAAAGATTTTAATTTTGTTCTGTACTATTATAAGTATTTATATTTCGTGTTATTAATTTATTATTTATATAAATTGGAAATAGTTATTTTCTAAAATATATATAACTTTCTTCGTATTGCTAATGCGAATTTGTTTATCACTTACATTTGGAACCTTTTCTATGAAAGCTGTTTTTATAATAATATGTCTACTATTGTTGGAGTAGTAATTAATCATCGCTCCCGAAGCTTTAGGTTTCTTGAACCAATCTATTATTAATTAATTACCTTTTCTAATAACTAGAGTATCTAAATAAGGAAGTTTAAGTCAATATCTTTTTCCACCGTAAATTTAATGTTGGAATTAAATTGATGCAATGTTGATAACATATTATCTATCGGTTGTAGCCAATCGACTACAAAAGCGGTTGGCTACAATCGTCGCCTCGTAGTCAGCTACGTAATTATTTTTAAAGATACACCACCAAATCAATAACCATGTGTTGTTCTTTGTAGTATAATTTTCTTCAAACGTCAGTTTAGCCGCCTTCATATATGCAATACTCTTAAATAGTTTTATTCCAATCATATATATTTATAGTTAACAATATATGACAAGAAATCATTTCATTAGGTTGGAAATCTAGTTTGTTGTTCCTTTTTGTATAATGAATATTTTCATATTTACAATAATTTAATTTATTTATATTATACTGGCAACATTGCATTTACTCATTGTCTATTTTTGACAAGTTGTAGTCTGCTGTCGTTATTGTATTTAATGCTTAGATGTATGGATAACACAAAATTTATAATCTAAATGTTTTGTCACTATTTTTAAGTTTCTGAATTGATATGTTTAACAATATATATAAATAAATATATATATATATATATATATATATATATATACATATATGTATATATATATGTATATACATATACATATATATATATATATATATATATATATACATATACATATATATATATATATATATATATATATATATATATACACATATACATATATATATATATATATATATATATATATATATAAAGTGAAAGCTCTCTTTGCGGACATCTCTTAAAGCGGACATCTCTTTAAAGCGGACAATTCTTCAATCTCCAGAACCGATTTCATAAAATTTTTAATATAATTGTTTTTATTTCGTTCCAATAACCGGACATCTCCGTCTCGCGAACGTCGTCGACGGAGGGTGTCCGCCTATATATATATACCCTACAAGAACTGAATGACCGAAACTAATACAAACACACAATATATTTACCTACACATTTACAAAATATTTTTTTCACAAAACATATGGTTGTCACTACTGATGGAGTGCTACATCAACGCTGACAAATGTACGTGTCATAGTTTTATGTTTGACATTTTTATATAATTTTTCAGTTGTAGTGCAATATACATGGAAGAAAATTTAATAGTTTTTAACTTTAAATAATTTTGGCAGCAATATACATACTACGTAAACACCTGTAAGTATATGTTATATTAATAATAATAAAATATTAAAGGTGGCAAATGTAATAAAAAACATGTGTCTTAAGCAAGAGCCGTTGCGCGAGGAGCAGAACCAACTAAATAAGAAAGATATTTCGATCAACTCAGTGATAAATATGAGTATTAAAAAGTCCTGATCTTTGTTTCTCATTTGTATTAAAATCTTTGATATTTACCAGGTCACATCAAAACACTGATACTGGTGGAGTAGAATTGGAAACGTAAGTAAAAAATACATAATACATATATATATTTTGTTTGTATATAATTTTGTGTTGTGTTGTATTTAATTGTGTTTAGAAATAACAAATTTAATGTCAATAAAATAATGAAATTAAAATTAAACATGTTTTATTTCATCGAATTTGGTTAGGTTAGGATTGTTAGCAATCCCATCATTGGTGACACCATACCCATCAGGCATGACTGTCAGCAGTGACACCATACCCATCAAGGGTGACCGGTCAGCACTGAAACCATACCAGTCATTAGTGAAAAATTTGTATAGAACAGCAACATTAGAGTAAGCAGAGAGAATATATATTTAACAGGCAATATTATTCACAAGTTAGAGAGGGATGCAAGATCACACGTACACAAAGTTTCTATCATTTTTCTCACATTGGCCTTAATAAAGTGATAGAAACTTTGTTCTACGTGCTGATGGAAATGTTTTCAGGAGTGACAGGCATATGAGCGGTCATATGACCGACACTGTTCTTGTAGGGTATATATCAGGGATGCCCAGCTCATGAAACAATTGTTTGGAGAGAAATCACACATATTCTTACGCTCTTTCTTTAGTCGTAAATGATAATTCGACAAGTTAGCAAATGCGTTGTTGCTTTTTTTTTTGGTTCACACTCAAAAAATGTTGCGTAGCCATTCAATGATGAATGCGCATGTGTAGCAACTGTTGTATATATTTTATTAATATATGATTAAAATCGTTTACATAAGATTCTTCATAGAAATCTTTTCTTTTTCGAGAAAGTATTTTGATTTTGTATAATGAATTATGTGTACTAATAAGTTGTTTTTTGTTTTGTTGTTGTTAAACAAAATGTATGCGCAACGTATACATATATCATATTAACATCTTTTACTATTATAGAGTTTACATATAATTGAGTATTTTAATTTAAAAAATTAAATCGAATTATTTAATTAAAAAATATGGACATACATATATTAATGTGTTTGCTTTTTAATATGAATATAGTTTTTCTGGTTTTCAATCTCTTACCAACATTATTATTTGGCTGTATTTCAATAAATTCTCTCAATTTGTTATTTGTCTCTTACTAACTAATGCACAACAAAAAATTTTTTGGGCGTCACTGATATATACATATATATCTATCATGATACAAAGAAAACAAAGATAATGCAATGCGCAGGTCCGTTATGCTTGTATATGAATCAGCTGTTTTGTGTGACGTCACACCCTGTAATACATTTTTTGTGAGAAAGCAATTTATTTCATTTGAGCTGAAAAAATTAAATAAATTTACATTCTAATATTAAAATAAAAGTTTAACTTGTGAAAAAAAAAAGTAAACTGAAGTGTAGTGTTGTAAATTGCAACAAAATATACAAAAGTAATGCGGCTGAATGCAGTTTTTTCAATTTCCAACAGACAGTGCCCTTCGAAAGAAATGGATTAGCTTTTGTGGCCATAAAAGATTCAATCCAGATAAATCATTGGTCTGCATGCATCATTTTAAAGCGGAGGATTTCGCCAATACGATGCAGTATGAAATGGGTAATAAAAGTACAATTATATTAATTTTAGAGTTGCAATATTCATATATGTATGTTTCCTAAGGTTTTTCTAAAAAAAGATAGCTAAAGGTAGGTGTAGTCCCAACAATTAACAGTGCGTTAGCCCAGGCCGATGAGAATACTTACCGTGTACTTGCATTAGACTTCAAAAGTCTAATGCAGAAATTTTTACCATGAATGATAATGTTTTCCATAACCTAACTCTGAAAGTGTAAGCATTGTTTTATTTGGTTCATTCGTTAAATAATAAAAATATGTATATTTTTTACAGAGAAACTTTAGAAAAGGAGATAGTTATATTAAAAAATGAAAAAAAATTTAATGACGCAGCTTTAAAAAATATGAAAGAGAAGATGGAGAAGATGGAAAAAGTTCACAAATATGAAAAGACAGAAATGGAAAAATGTATAGCTAAATCTAAGTATGATCTTGATTGTATAGAAAAAAAACTTCAAGTTTTTTTCACAAAAGGCCAAATAAAAAAACTTAAAAATGATTACAAACGCCAAAACTGGTCAGAAGATGATATAGCTCACTCTATAACCCTATATTCTGTGAGCCCAAAGATGTATAGACTTATGTACAGAAACCAATTTCCACTTCCAGCAATTCGCACACTTCAATGGTGGGCCCAAAAGTTACAAATCAATCGAGGCCTAATAACCCCAGTGTTTAAAATTTTACAAGCATCAAATCATATGAACGAAGTTGAAAAACTTTGCGTACTTAGCTTTGACGAGATGAAAATTAAATAAGAAATTTAAATGAACAAATTAGTGAAGATTTAAGAAGTAGAAAAAGAAAATGGCATAAAACAATAAACTAGAATTTACTTCCTTACTATTTTGTTAAGTATGTAGTAAACAATAAATAAATTAACTTTAGTAATCGAAGTTGTCTTTTATTTCAATTTTAGAAACAAGATATAAAATACAAACAAATTTGAACTGTTAAGTCTTTGTTATACAAAGATTTTTAACAAAACGATTTATGAAAAAATAATTTCTTATACTTTTAAAAACATACAAAATAAATAAAAAACAATTTTGTAGTGGTCGCAGCAAAAAATAATAACTTTTTACAATAAAAAAATATGTAAACAAAATTTTTCCATGCCATTTACATGTGTTTGTGTGTCAGTGTTTATATTTATTTGAGGGTGTGACGTATATGCGCAGAAGAAATGTGTTTTTAAAATTTCTTTGCATTATCTGTTCTTCTTTGTATCATGTATATCTATATCAGTGATGCCCAAAAAAATTTTTCTTGTGTATTAATGAGTAAGAGAAAAATAACAAATTGAGAGAATGTATTTATTTACAGCCAAATTATAATGTTAGTAAGAGATTGAAAAACAGAAAAATTATATTGATATTAACAAGCAAACATATTAATATATGTATGTACATATTTTTAAATAAAATAATTCAACTTAATTTTTTAAATTTGAAATCAAAATACTCAATTATATATAAACTCTATAAAAATAAGAGATGTTAATTTGATATTTTTGTTATATTGCTCATAAATTTTGTTTAACAAAAATAAAACAACTTGTTAGTATAATTCATTATAAAAAATCAAAAAATTTTCTCGAAAAATAAAAGATTGCAATTGTGAATCTTATATAAACGATTCTAATCATATAATAATAAAAAATAAAAACAGCCGCTACGCATGCGCATTCATCGCTTGTTCATTGAGGACTGAACAAGAAAGAGCATTAACATTTCATTGAATGGCCGCACAACATTTTTTGAGTGTGAACCTGAAAAAAAGCAACAGAGCATTCGCTAAACATGTACACTTGTCAACGACTAAATGAAGGCCGTGTCACAATGAATACGTTGCGTCCGTTGCGGCAATGTGTTTCACTGACATGACGTATAAAGAGTATAGAGTCGTCACAACAAATCCGTCGCCGTATATGACAAAGCAGCTGATTTGCAATGGCGGTAAAATTCAGTTTTGAGCAGACACAAAATTTTCTTGCAAGTTGCAAAAATTTATTGCCAAGTTAATTGAAAATGGACACCTCACAATTAATGAACATTATTTCAATAGTCCTTATGGTGTGGGAAGCCGGCGAGTGCTTGAAAAAAATGTACGGGCGTAGAAGATATTGGGTGCGACCACTATTGCGAAATCGTGACTCGCATGGATTTTTCGCAACCACTTTTTGCGAAAAATTTTGATCTCCTCCTGACTTTCGTTAAAGAGGCGTTAACGAAGCATTCCCAAAGGGCTTCAATTTCACCGGAATGTCGACTTTTTATGACCCTTGCGTAAGTTTTTATACATATGTACATACATGTAATCGTATGAGTCCGGTTAACATTTTAAAATACTTTCATGAAAATTAAGATATTTGGCTCATGGCGGAAGTAAACAGCTATTTTCTGCCGCCTTTAAAATGGGAGTGTCAACTATGAAAGAAATAGTTTCAGAAACCTGCGTAGTGCTTTGGGAAATACTTGGCCCAATATATTTATCAGTCCCACAGGAAAATGAGTGGAAGCGAATCGCCAGTGATTTTTACACAATGTGGGATTTGCCAAATTGTGTTGGTGCCATTGATGGCAAGCACGTCAATTTAACTTGCCCATCGAACTCCGGCTCCCAGTTTTACAATTATAAGGGGAACTACTCCATTGTCCTTCTGGCAGCCTGTGAAGCTAATTACACATTTACTTGCGTGGATATTGGTGCGTATGGTTCCCAAAGCGACGGTGGAGTTATGTGGAACTCAAGATTCGGTCAACAGTTGTATAAGGGCCAGCTGGATCTGCCAAAAGAAGAAGTTCTACCCGGTACATATAAAAGTTTCCCGCACTATTTCGTTGGAGACGCCGTGTTCCCATTAAAACCATTTTTAATGAGACCTTATCCAGGTTTGCATGAGCAATTTATATTTTCCTTTTTTATTTATGTACATATCATATTTTCATTTAGGAAGTAACTTGCCACCGGAAAGGGAAATATTTAATAAACGTTTGTCCCGGGCCCGTCGGGTAATTGAAAATGCTTTTGGTATTTTGGCGAGTCGATGGAGGCTTTTGTTGTCACCCCTACAAATGAGCCACGCATCCGCAGAGAAAATTATCAAAGCCACAATACTTCTTCACAATTTTCTCAAAATGCATGATGGAAGTTATTGTCCGCCAGAATATGTCGACCGAGACGACGGCACAATTTTGATAAATGGGCTATGGCGCAGTGAAGTATCTGCGCCTTTGGAAAGAGCCAGGAGAACAGCTTCAAATAATGCAACAAAATGCGCATTCAAATTAAGGGATGAACTTATGAGCTATGTCGTTTCACATCCGATTCAGCAATATTCCCCGCAGTAGCTTAATATTTGTTTAATAATAATAGTACATATAAAATAATATTTAAATTTTTAATGTTATTTGTTGGTTGTAAACAGACATTTGCTCTGGAAGTCATTAACACATTTCGTTTATTATTTAGTTCATTATCACATTTCGTTTCTTTATTTCAAAATAAACAATAAACAATAATAAATAAACTAAACAAATATAAATAAACTAAGCAATAATAGATAAAATATAATAAATAATAAAATAATAAATATAAATAATAAATATAAAAAATAATAAATATAAATAATAAAATAATAAATAGTAAAACTAAACAATAATAAGTAAACTAAATAATAAATAAACTAAACAATAAACTAAACAATAAAATCACAATTCATTTCTTTTAACTTAAAAATAAAAAAAAAACAATTCATTTCATTTAACTTAAAAATAAAAAAACAATTCATTTCATTTAACTTAAAAATTAAAAAACAATTCATTTCATTAAGCTACAAACTAAAAAAAATTCATTTCATTAAACTACAAACTAAAAAATTCACATTAATATATATATGAGACCATTTTTTCACTTTTCAAAATTGCACACCATATTGAGCAATTTTATTTTTAACCGGTCTTGATCTTCTTCGGAGTGCTTCAATAAATAACTATCTAGCACTTTTAAAAAATCGGCATTGCGAGACACTGGCTGTGAAGTTTGACTTTGTACTGGCTGTTTTTTTATCCAGTCAGCCACAGAGTCGCAAAGGGACTCAAATCTGTCCTCGTGCCTCTTCCTTTTGTCACAACGTTGTCTGGGCTTAAGTTCAGGTTCCAATGTGTTTGGCGTGGATTGCCCCAGAGGAGGTGACAGCTCACAAGAAAACAACAACTCCTCATCTGTTGCATCTTCCCCTGCACCTTGCGTAGTTGAAGAGGTGTCCTCGCTCGCCCATTGCATATTTGAAGATGTCCTGGGAAATAAATTTGATTAGAAATCTCCACAAATATAATGGCAAAGCTTTGAAATTACCTGTGAGGAGCAACGTGTCTTTGCAAAAAAGACATCGCGTCCATATAGCGCCATCCGCTCCCATCGTTTGCACCACTTCCCGATGAAGGCTTGGCTCCATTGACCTCCTTTACATATTTGTCGCGAAGGGACCTCCAGCGACTCTGGCATTGCTCCACTGCAATATAATAAAAAATAGCTCTTACCAACATCAACATTAAAAATATTAATTTAAAAATTAACTCACCACTCGCGTTTGTTGCAGCCGCCACAGTCCTCCAACTTTTTTCCTTTGCAACCTTGTTGCGATATGCCAATGTGCTTTTATCGAAAAGACAAGGGTGCATCTGCACCGCTTCTATCAACAAAAACTCCATTTTATTTGTTTTCTTAAAACCAAATAAAAAGAAAAGAAAAAACAACCTCAAATAAAAAGCCCAATGCGAAGCACACAAGAAAAAAAGAATGTAAATAAAAATCAGTTGATGTCTGTGCCGGACTTGCCGTACGGCAAAAGTTGAGAGTTGACCAACTTTAATCCGTTACGGCGTCGTATACGTCGTGATTGTGACGCTCTTCATTAAAATATAAGAAATCAACTCAGCTGTCAGTCAAACACGTTGCCGCAACGTACGCAACGTATTCATTGTGACACGGCCTTGAAAGACCATAAGTATGTATGAGTTCTCTCCAAACAATTGTTTCATGAGCTGGGCATCCCTGATCTATATATGTACATATAAAAATATATATATATGTATATATATATATATATATATATATATATATATATATACATATATATATACATATATATATATACATATATATATATATATATATATATATATATATATACATTAGAGCGTCTCGCCATATAGGCAAGAAAAAAAAAGTTCGCCGTACACCACCGAATACGAAGTAATGTTGTAAGACATTTTCAAAAAAATTTTTTTTTATTTTTTTTCCCGTAAGTAGGGGACGCCAAAATACATTTTTCGTTATATCTTCGGCATTTACAGTCGGATCTCATAGTGAGAGATATCTCTGTTTTTGTCTCAAAGAGACCAATGTTTTGCTTTAATAGTCAATGGTATTTTGTATCCCGTTCTAGTATTTACCCACCAGATCTCATTTTCTACCACCCTAATGTACCACCCTAATAGCAGAAAATTAAAGCCCGCAAAAAATCATTAAACTTGTGTTAAAAAAATATAATTTATGTTTTTTGCCGAATGTAGGGGTTGACTTTTTAAACAGTTATCATATATTCGGTATTCACAGTCGGATTTTATAGTATTATATATCGTTGTTTTTGCCTAGTATCTTCTTTTTTAAATAGTGATACACTCTTTTCGAACTTACCATAATATCTGTACCAATACAATAAAAATTCAAAGATCTGTGTATATTAAAACAATTTTATTTAATCATATTTTGAAATGACCCAAGTTGGCTATATTTTTCACGGCTTTCGAGCTTGGAAAAAATGTGGCCTAGGCGTTGCTCATCGGTAACAGCCATGGCAGACTCATGTACTACATGAACAAAACGCTCGGTGTTTTGAGAATGGCACGGATATTCTGTGAAATTAATTAAGGTTAGTCAACAAAACTATCAAACAAAGTTGTTTTTCTTGTGCTACCTGGTATCTCGATTATTTCTTTTGAAAACTGTAATGCTTCCAGCTGGTCTTGCATATAGAACTGCAAGCACGGCGGCTCAGTCAATTCAAATTTGGTCCAATTGATCATATGGTAATATGAGTCACTTTCGAAGTCTATGAAATTTTTAACTTGTGCACCGTACATTTGACGAATGCCTACTGCTGCTTCATTTCGCGCAGACAAAATCTTGTTATAGCCGTCTGAACGTACTAGCGGATCTTGGTCCGTTATCATCGATAACAATACATTCTCGGGGTGGAAAAAGTACGCGTTATTTTCTATCGACGGACGAAGTATCTGTTGAACATCTTCTGGCAATTGACGAATCCAAGATATATATTTAAAAACGTGGCGACTTCCGTGAATTGCAAGTGGTTGGCTTTTCACAAGAAACCAAAATGGCGCGTAAACTTTCATAACAAACTCAGCCAGTTTTTTCAATATAACTGGGGGTTTAGCGCACGTTACATAAAACTGGAGAATTCTAGAGGCAGTTGTCAACCAGCGCGCTGTGCTAATAGCTCCGGGCTTCTCGCTGGCTAATCTGTCATCGCATTCTCCGGTATGGACAGTTCGAACCATACGATACAAGTACGACTGATCGCCTGACAAGACGACTGATATATATATATATATATATATATATATATATATATGTACTTATGTCTATATATGTCTATATATATATATATATATATATATATATATATATATATATATATATATATATCTGATTTTTTAACCTTATTTCTTTTAATAATTAATAGATTTGTTTGAGTTTTGAGGTTATTTTATATAAATCAGTCCTCGGATAGTTTTTCAAAATAAAATTTGTGTAAATAGGAACTGTTATCACATTCAAATAAGCCACCTAAAAAGTGGTGACAAACACAATACACATGAGCACTGATGATGAAAGAGTTGCGACTTTCGAAAACAGCTGTTCTGCTCTGCTGTGTAAGTTGAATAAAATTGATGTTGACTGATGTTTTCTGAGATTTTAGTAAAGTTAGAACAATTAGCCTATACAAATATTAATATATATGTATATATTTCGATATTTCGCTTCTATAAAAAAAGAGGAAAATTAGAGAAATTCTTATTGAGAATGACTTTCTAGAAAAGTTAATTTATAGTTTAATAAAGCAATATAGGAAAAAGATAACAAATAATACAAATAATAACACAGAACCAAAATCCTACTAATCTTTATTCTACATACCAGAAATGCCAGAAAGACTAAAAAAATCAAAGATTATTGATACTGAAAAAAAAAACAAGAAAAAAATAAAAATTATATTTGCTGTTTACATTAATAATATTAATTACACAACATTAAAAGAATTGTTTGTTAACACACACACATCGTTTTTATGACATTACTATATATAACTAAAATTTTTAATATTTATACATTTTGTAGTTAATATGTTTTAATCTTTAAAATTAACTAATATATAATTTTTATACATTTTAGAGTTAGTATTTCTTAATATAAAAATTAATGATTTAAGTTGTTAAAATAATTTGTATACATATAATTAAAAATATGGTACAATATACAGGTATATGCAACAGCACAGGTGGTGGTGAACTGACTGTCAAAATTTGTAAAATTCGCCGCATTTTTATGTTTTCTGTTTAATATATTTTGGTTGTTTGAAATTTTTAAATATAAAGTTGAAATATCTGTACATTTAAATTTTTATTCATTAATTTCAAAATAAAGTAATATTAGTATTATATATTTTAAATGGTGTTTTTATCGGAATCTGATTGGCGATCACCGTTGTATGTGAAATCATTGCAAAATAAAATACATACAATATATATGTACAAAGACTTGAGCAATCACTTAAACAAATTTCTTATTTATTTAATATATGAATAAACAAATATAATCTTTTTTTATAAAAAGTTTTGTGGTCTTGAAAAGGGCCGATATTTTTTAAAAATGGCTATAACATTTTATACGATGGTGGTAGTGATAATTATTATCATCACCCAATATTCAAGCTCGTTCGCCACGTATTCGTCTGGCCAAGAGTATATAGATGGTGCAGAAATTTGTAGTTAGTAAGAGACCAACCAAATAAGTTTCATTAACTTCCTGAAGAGCAGTCACAGCAGAACTCTGGAAACGCAATTCAGTTTTAAAGTCTTCAGTAATTTCAGGAGCAATTTGCGAATCAAAAACTTACTACTATTCTGATAGTGACGAATTTCATTCAAAGCTACTGTACAGGATGAAAACGATGTGGTTTCGTACCACCGCCGGTAGCTGGTGCAATTTTACGAACGTCCTTGTTTGCTGACAAAGTAAAGAAAATAAAAAGGAAATTGTTTTAATAAAGGTGAAGAATTATAAACATAACAAATATATTACCTGAAATCATTAAATAGATTGCACTTCTGCTTTCGTCCCAAACTATATTCATTTGACTTCCATCGTCGGATAGTATTTCACTGACGCAAATCCCTATTCATCCATAATCGCGTTACTACAATTAATACTTACATCACCAATTTGGTATTTTAAGACACAAAAATGAAAGAAAAGTAATTTTGTTTACCTAACATTTTATTTTATTTGAGAAAGGCGAATTAATTAATTCCCCTTGTGTTTGACATTGTGTTTCACAAAAAAGATTTGGTGTAATTAATTCGCTTTGCTAGGTATATGCAAAAGAAAATTTTTGACAATAGAAAATAATATCCTGAAGAAATATCGAAAAATATATATTAATATAAAATAACCTCAAAACTCAAACAAATCTATATATATATATATATATATATATATATATATAATATATATATATATATATATATATATATATATATGTAAGTATATTGATGACGATGGTCGCCGTGTGGCGGCAGCCAGCTAGCAAACGGAATCTCCCTTAACTTAAGGAAACAGGTTATTGCTGATGGCGTTGGTAGCATGGATATATATATGTTAATTGGTTTCCCGTTCTGACCCTTTTTTTATTAACTTCTTCGGCTTGTAGGATCATGCCGAATTTATGTCAGTGTGTGATGTTTACCCTTGCGTTGAAGGCATTGACCACGATATGTTGCACATGAGAGTAAGGATGACAGTTGAGTCGTTATTGAATCCTTTCCACGATATCCCATGGTTCCTTCACGAATATCTTGCAAAACTTCATGAATTCGCGAAGAGCATGGCCGCGTTTACATAAACGTCAATGTACGAATCAGATTTTTCAGCTTGGGGACTCAAAACTCTTTTTTAATTAATGGAAGCATTAAACAATGACCGTTTATTCTAACAAAACCACTACAATAAATGTATGGATTTAGAGTAAGCAGTTTACTCTTCGAGGACAATGGTACACCTTGTAAAAATTGCGATATTTTCATATAAAATTCTTCTGACATAAAAGAATTAATTGGCTTAATTTTACAGTGTTATGCAAATACTACCGGGTTCTGAAATATTTTAGGTATCTGAACCAATAGGAAATAATTTTCATTGCACGAGATTAGCCTGAAAATCGTTCAAGAATCATTTTGGTGGTCAATAGGTGTGTTGAGCTCAAATTGTCAGCGGTCCATAGGGGTTTGTTGCGGCTGCACTCACAAGGTTGCCACAACCACAGAGGGCCGTAGCATAAAAGGGATTTATCAATAAAATATCTAGCAAGAGTTTCTCGACTTGCTAAATCGGCTGAGTTGTTTTTTAAATATTTATGCGACATTTTTTATTCCCAGATTTATTCAGTATTAACAATACTCTATTCTTAAAAAATGTTAGCTAATAACACAGGGATTTTTAAGTCACGACAAAACAATACTAGACTTATTCGATAGGTCTACAGAATTACTCTGCCATATTCGCTATCATGACCGCCCCACAATGCTCCAAACAGGACAATGTATAATATTTCACGGAAGCATATGTCGTAATTCCGTTTATTGTTATATTTCGAATATACAGAGGAGCGCCTTATGCCTTTTTAGAGGCTTCGCAAAACGTGTGAAGTTCACTCCTAAAGTAACCGTACTAAGCTCATAGTCATCAGAAATATCACGGGACTAAATTCTTTTAACAAAAAATTTGGCTGGGATAAAGTAGTATTTCACGACACATTTGCTCAATGTCTGCGTTAAAAACGTAGCGGAAAAAGTGCCACAGCAGCAACAGAACGATAAGGTCTGCCTGTAAGGCAGGACCTGGGTATAACACACTGTTCAAGCGCGAGTAATTATAGGAAGGGCTTAAGCATTAACTATCACTCTGAATTTCGTGGTTACACTATCAAGCTTAACTACTGCATGATAAATAATAGCTACTAACAGTAGAATTGGGGGTTGTAAAGGCTCTTATATGTCCCATTTCGAAATAGTCGCAATCGACAGTATCATACTGCGTCTTGATTTCGGAATCTTTTAATCAACGTGTTTTATTTTACACAAATTAGAAAAGGCACTGTTTCGAAAATTTCAGCAAAGAGACAAGTGGCGTAGGGCTTCCAATAGGTAGTAGACTGCTAAAGTTTCACAGAATATTCATCGTTTTCCCACACCTGTCTCGCTAAGTGGGATTTCTTCCAGCTCCCAAAATCGATCGATTTGAGAGTTCAACTCGTGATGGGTATTTTATATACTATATATATATATATATATATATATATATATATAATTCTTGTGTCTAATTTCTTAACCTTTTTTCTTTTAATAATTAATAGATTTGTTTGAGTTTTGAGGTTATTTTATATAAATATATGTATATATTTCGATATTTCGCTTCTATAAAAAATAAGAGTTAAATTAGAGAAATTCTTATTGAGAATGACTTTCTAGAAAAGTTAGTTTATAGTTTAATAAAGCAACATAGGAAAAAGATAACAAATAATATCTCGATGTCGGGGGAAAAAACATATTTTGGAGTTCGAAAACGCAGTAAGATCGAAAATAATTCGCGCTGAACAGTTGGGCCAGTGTGCATCAAATCATTTAATGAATAGCCTGAAGTGGTTCTTGCTGATGCACTCTAAACTTAGTTGTAGAGCTATCTGGTTTCAATACATTGTGATGGGGTATAAAATATTTAGACCCACACAGGGAGTTGATATTGATTTTTGCATATGGCCCGATTGTTCATACTGTTGCATGAACTGCACATACTGTGAACGAATGGGCTCACTTTTTTGAAGTTATCGTTCTAGTCCCAAAAACCTGTTGTACTTCATCGCGTGAGAATCGCCCAGAGCTTCTGGACTTTTTCTGAATAGAATTCTAACTACAAAGCGACCTCCCTTGTTGGTGCGTACATGCTGACCAAAATGTGATTCACATTGTTTGTTTGAAGGTGACAGTGGTTTTTTGTTGTCTTGAATTTCATCTAGTTTCCATAGTTGCTCTATAGTTTCTTCCAATGATGTAGGTAATCGACTTTTGTTCCACAAGTCAATCAACAATCTATCCAAGAGATGTATTTTGTAGAATTGTAAAGCCATTAGGAAAGCGGTTTCACAAAACGAGTGAAGTTCACTGTTCACTCCTAAAATAACCGTACTAAGCTCATAGTCATCAGATATATCACGGGACTATATTCTTTGAAATAAGGTTTGGCTGGGATAAAGTAGTATTTCACTATACATATTTTCAATGTCTGCGTTAAAAACGTAGCGGAAAAATTGCCACAGCAGCACCAGAACGCTAAGGTCTGCCTGTAAGGCAGGACCTTGTATAACACACTGCTCAAGCTCAAGTAATTATAGAAAGGGTTTGAAGCATTAACTATCACTCTGAATTTCATGATTACACTATGAGGCTTAACTACTACATGATAAATAATAGTTACTAGCGGTATAATTGGGGGTTGTAAAGGCTCTTATATGTCCCATTTCGAAATAGTCGCAATCGATAGTGTCATACTGCGTCTTGATTTCGGGATCTTTTAATCAACGTGTTTTATTTTACACAAATGAGAAAAGACACTGTTTCGAAAATTTCAGCAAAGATAAACAACACAAGTGCCGTAGGGCTTCCAATAGGTAGTAGACTGGTAGTTTCACACAATAGTCATCGTTTTCACACACCTGCCTCGCTAAGTGGGGTCTCTTCCAGCTCCCAAAATCGATCGATTTGAGAATTCAACTCGTGATGGGTACAAAACTATGCTACGGATTGTGTGCGTTGAGGTTGGGAAACTTCACCTGGGACTATCCATCCAAACAGAGTTCGGTCTACGATCATGTTTCCATTTCGTTGTATTCTAACACACGTAGTTAAAATCACATTATACACATTTTCTCCAAAAAGTATATCCATATGGGTAAACACGGCGGTCAATTTAATATCGGCAAGATCTTAAGAGACAATATCAGATGAGGGCAAACGCCCGGTAATTATTTCTAAAATGTATGCTGAAATGTTAAGTTTGAATCCAGGGTTAGTCGACGAACCGTCTGTGAGAACGCAAATTGTATATGCTTTTCCAGCAAAGCAGTCCATCACACCAAAGGCACTAGTAGATGGCACGGTGCAAGTAGGAATAGCCAACTTCCTTTGTAAACTTTTTTAAATAAGGGTAGTTTACCGAACCGCATTCAACCATGGCTTGGATTGCGCACCGAATCTTGTTTATATGAACTTTACAAACAGTTGAGAAGGATGGTTAAAATAGGTTTTTATTTTAAATGCGTGGCATATGCGTGTAAATTATCAGCTGCCGTTGAAGGGTTAATTTCTAGCGGAGGTTGATACTGACTGCTTGCTGGTTGAAGAGTTGGGTGGTACGTAGGTTAAATCGTAATTGAACTTACAACATTTGACCTGATGTCCCTATGAAGCAGCGACGAATGCTTTTGGTTACAAAGCGAACACACATGAACACTTTTGCAAGACTTGAAATCATGGGAAGTTGCCAAACAGTATCTACAGCTTATAATTTTCTTTTTCGTACTTTCACACCAGACTCAAAAGTCTAGAATACTGTTTAGAATATTTTATTAGTATTAACCAATTCAAACACATAAATTTGAACTGTACTAATTTGTTATGAGTAATTTTTTTTGTTTGTCTTCAAGCACTTGGAACTTGAAGATTAGACGAATTTTACTTTCAAGTACTTGGAACTAGAACGTAATATGATCAATAAATAAAAAACGAGTTTTAACTACTGACCCAAAATATAATTTTTTATTGGGATATCTATACTAAATTATTTATAATTGATTGTTGAGTCAACAAAAAATACTTAAATTAAATTTAGGTTAAATTGACCAATCATATTAAACTGACAATACTTGCAGTTAATTGAATGTGTGATATGAAGTCTTTTACTAAAAATTTTTGTTTGTCAGCTAATAAAGTGTACAACAATAATGGCATTCACTAACTTTTGTATTATCACTAATAATTATTAACTGGATTCACGTGTTCGTAAACATTCTGCCCCCTTTGAACGACTGTTCAAAATAAACGGATATTAAAAAAAGTTCGGAATCATTATGCTCAGGTTAATTTGAAAGAATAAAAAATTAAATATTGGAAGATAATGTTGTTTTTGGAAGTTATATGTTAGCTACTGTCCTACCGTTTACTATGTAAATAAAAATGCAATTTCTTATTTCATATTTGTCCCGACGTTTCGTGAATTTTATGTTCACTTTTTCAAGGGATCTTCGTCTATTTAATAAAAAAGATATATCAACTATTTTTTTTTAAACAGTAAATTGACAGTTGTTTATATATTGACTTACATGTACTAAATAAAATATTACATTAAAAATTTTTTTTATATTTTTATATTACTGAAAGATGTTTTTATATATTAATTTTTCAAACACATAAGAAGGTACTGAAATCACAGATGTTGTGTGATCGCTATCTTATAACTGGCGCTTAAGTTATCCGTGTCCTCTTTGATTTTCAATGTTTTGTTTATTTTTTGTTGAATTCTTAAGCTTTTTGTTATATATCTTCTCTTGGTGTTGTTTATTTTGTCCAATATTCGTATATTCTCAAAGTCTGGTTTGTGTTGTGTTTGTATTACGTGTTGTGAGAGAGCTGTATTCCCTTTGTTTTTGTTTATGTCATTTTTATGTTCATTTATTCGTGTTTCCAGATTTCTTTTGGTTGTGCCAATATATAACATATTACAGCTGTTAGTATCATTACCTTTGCATGGTATTTCATAGACTACATTATTTTGTTGTAGTTTTTCTATTGGGGTTTTTGTTTTTGTGAATAATGTACTTAATGTTTGATTGGGCTTGTATGCAAAATTTATAACATTTTCGTCTATTATTGTTGTTTTTACTGTTCTATTGTCAGTGAGGCCGGGAATATATTTAATACCAAAAAATTTTTTTGTTTGGTTCTGGTTAGTTTGTTTGTTATCTGATGTAGGCTTATAGTCTTTTATAAGGGATTTAATCAATCCTGTTGGGAAACTATTGCATTTTAGAATTTGAGTATCTATTTTAACGTTTTTGGTATGAAATTGTTTGTCGCTGATGTCTAATACTCTTTGTATGAAATTCTTCGCTGTGTTTATGATTTGTGTTCTGGGTTGTGTGGTATTAAAGTTCATAATTCTACCGGATGATGAACTTTTCGTATACCAGTCGAATATTATTTTATTTCCAATCTTGTGTAATTTCGTGTCTAGATAAGGTAATTCGCCGTTTTTTTTTTCAATCTCAATAGTAAATTTTATCTTTGGGTGGAATTTGTTGAGTGTTTCTAGTAATATATCTTTGTGGTCAATATGTATAATGGCTATGATATCATCTACATATTTAGTAATGTATTTTATATGAATATTAAGGAGTTTTAATTCCGCTAATGCTACGTCTAGTAATTTATCTAATATGATGTCTGCAATAGTTGTTGAAAAGGGGTTTCCCATTGGCATGCCGAAGATTTGGCTATATATGTCATTCTCGTAAATGAAATAATTGTTGTCGTATAGGCAAAATTTCAGGATGTCTAAGAACTTGGATCGTGGAATAGATGTGTACTCTTTTATATCGTCCCATTTTTCATTGATGTTTCTTATGGCAGTACTTATTGGAATGTTAGTAAAAAGGGAAATTACGTCGAATGAAACTAACAAATCGTTATCCTCTAACTCTATTGTTTAAGTTGCCTTTTCAGCTCAAAAGAATTTTTAATATTGTATTTGTCCTATGTATTTGCTTAATTGGTAGCAAGGGAGTTGCATAGATGATACTATGGGTCGTACAGGCATGTTTTCTTTATGTATTTTAGGAAGACCATAAATTTGTTATTCGAGTGATAGGTAGCCAATTGTATAGTTGTGCATTGGTTGGCCTTCAATTTATTGGGTAGCTCAGCGATCTCATGTTGTTCCAGCGACCTTTTTAGAGTTTTTAAGTCCTTAATATTCTTGGCATATACACTCTCCAAATTTGTTGAGGTTGATTCATAATTGCTCATTAAGACTAGTGTTTTTTGATAACGATAAGTCTGAAACTTTGCCAAGGCTTGTGTATGATGACCTTACTGTACTTGATATAGTTTTTAGTCCGTTAATTTTGATAAAATCTTGTTTAAGTATACATTCTGGATATCGAAATGATTACCCTGTTACAAACAGCTGTGGCCCTTGAAGGTGGTGACGCAGTATATATCCATTGAGTGCCTTAGCTGAGGGATACCCATCTGATATTAGTTTTCTCCAGAATACAATTTGGTTTTGTTTTGTTGTGGAATAAATTGATTTCACATGTGCAGACATCCGAACCATAATTGTAACTGATTTGAATGTTGGAACATAGGAAAACGCCTGGTTCAATTGTGTCACAGGCACTTAACTCAGAAGTTGTAAAAGGAATATATTGTTGCCGGAAAGCAGATATACCCAAGAAATTAGCACATGGTTTAATGGCTACCACTGTACTGTTTATTACGTTGGGTACCGGAACCAAGTGAAACAGCTTGAGTTTCTTAAGATTAACCAATGGTAAAGTTATTTTGAAAACTGCATGGTGTTGTGTTAATCTGCCTATAACCTTCATGAGTCTGAATAATTGAAGAAATTCAGATTTTTCTATCGCTGGAAGAGTCACCGATGATGGTGAGTGGAAAATGATCTAATTAACTTCATTTTGTAACTGTTCTGGAGTAAGTAGCCATGGACTGATTTTTCCATGATGTGTATCCATAAGAGTGTCAAGGATTGATGATTGTATCTCTCTTATATTGTTTGCGATTAAAGTTAATTCAAGAACCGCTGAATGAAATAGTTGATTTAGTTGTACTTGTACTAATGCATTGTTCATGTTATTTATATAATCTGAATAGATGTTAATTTTTTTCTCCAATCGCTCAAATCTTGACTTCGCTTTTATTTGATTCTGCGGGATGATATTGATTGTGGAATCAACAATTGGTTAGAGGCTGATTGTTCCACCTATCACGTTGCTGAAGTTGATTTAGGTATTCAGACGATCACCTTTTCCAAAATTCTTGTTAGAGGTGTGCTACAAGTTTCCAATAATCAAGTCTCTAATTATTTATTGGTACAGCCCTGCTATCCGTTTGTGAAACAAGGGGTTCGCATATGAGAAGGTGACCAGGAGTTAGAGCTTCTAGGCTGTTTGGGTCATTTGACATAGGAGTTAGTGGTCGTGAGTTCAGTATTGCTTCAATTTCTATTATGACTGTTTTCAATTCTTCTTATGTCAAAAACGCCGTCGCAACACTAGGTAGTAGCATATAATTTGCTAATTTTACTGCAGCTTCCCAAAGTTCGGTGCTCTTGATGGAATAAAATGGAATTGGATTCCCTTTGAACTGGCGGTGGAGATAACTAATTCCCCTCCCTTCTCAGAGTAATTGGTGTCAGCTAGTTCTGATAACTGATTCTTAGCTCCTACGAAATTAGTAGCATTATCTGAATCGATATTTTGACACCGACCGCGTCGGCTTCGTTTGTTTTTTACCGCGGACCTTGTAATGAATCGAAAATGGTCTACAATAGTCGACTTCGGCATTAACGAGTGGACGTGCCGGAGTACTCCGAGTATGGGGTAAGTTGCCCATGAGTTGCTGGCACAATTGCCTTAGCACATCTTAAACATTTTTGAATTGTGTCGTTGTCCTATTATATTCAGTAATGATTGCGGTCCGCAGTGATTATTTTCCTCATGGACCATCTTAAATAAAAGCTTTACAAGTTCGTCATTATATGGGATCAGCATTGGATGTTTCATGTCGTGCGGCAACGTAGAGGCCTCCAATCGTCCTCTAACTCTCAGGATATCATGTTGATCAAGAAATGGAGTCAAACTAATAATTGAACATTTCTTATCAATCTCCTTACTTTTCCTAAGTTGTTGAATTTGTGATAAAAAATCAGATTTCTGAATGGCTTTTATAATCAAGCACAAGGAATTATCTAGTTCGACTGGAGTAAGTGCTCTATGTGTTGCTCGGTCTCCGTTTTTTATTCTTGTATGTGAGATGAATCTGAGACAATAACCTATTATTTTCTGCAATCTTCCAAAGGAATTTTTGTGTTGAATTTTGTATATATAATCGTCAGAAGAACTGTATCAGTTGCAACTGAACATGTTTTCTTCATTTCGATGTCGCTGCTGATTTATAACCGATGAGAGAACAAATGTGGCCACATGTCTTCTTTTCCATGTAGGAACAGTGATCCGAAAAACCACAACGTGGATGAGCAAACCTTTGGCGCTGGCAAGACCCTGGATAATATGTCAATTGGACTGTCTTTGGAAGGCACGTGAAGCCATTGATTTGCCAGTTTTATTGACTAAGTTGTGGCTACTCGGTTGGCCACAAATGTCTGACACAAAGTCGACTCTGTATTAATCCAAGACAGCAGAATTTCTGAATCAGTACATAAGAATGTTGGTAGGTTCTCAATCAGCAGATCTGCTTTAATTCTCTCAGCGAGTTATGCAGCTGTAACTGCAGCGCATATTTCACGACGTGGCAGAGTTTTTTGTTTTAATGGAGCAACCCGACACTTTGCGCAGAGCGATTGTACTATGATTCGTCCATCTTCTAGCCTTGCACGTATGTAGGCGACTGCACCAAATGCTCTCTCGGATGCATTTCCGAATATATGTAATTGATGTCCTGTTGGCAATTCACCGTTGAAGATATGTCGTGGAATTTCCACATTATTTAAATATTTGAAGCCTTCTCTAAAGGTATTCCATGCAATACGGAGATTTAATGGAAGTTGTTTATCCCAATCTAATTTTTGTTGCCATAGTTGTTGAATGAATATTTTTGCCCGTACAACTACTGACGCCAGCAGTCCGAGGGGGATCAAACAATTTTGCTATGTCTGAAGCTACAGTTCGTTTAGATACAGTCTGGATGTTTTCCAAATTTACCCTGATACAAAACCCATCAGATTTAGGGAGACACGTTAATCCAAGCGTTTTTATTGTATTGGCCTTGTTATTGTTAAAGTCCAAGTCCACCTCTTGATCTCCTATTGGAATATTCTTAAATAGCTGAGGGTTATTTGCACACCACTTCTTTAAAATGAAGCCATGGGCTCCCAATAGTGTAATTAGTTGCTTTTGTGTGCCAATTGCAGTATTTAGATTATCTGAACCACCTAGGCCATCATCAACATAAAAATTATGTTTTATCATTTTGGAACCCTCTGAATAGTCGACCATATTTTCATCAGCAATCCTCTGTAAACATTTTGTTGCTAGGTACGGGCTGCCCGTGTTCCAAATGTTACAGTGTTGAGCACTAGAATTTTCCCTACACATAATTAATTGGTATTGCTGGTCATCAGGATGATTTAAAATTTGCCGATACATTTTCTCGATATCGGTGGTAAAAACATATTTTGGAGTTCGAAAACGCAGTAAGATCGAAAATAATTCGCTCTGAACAGTTAGGCCAGTGTACATCAAATCATTTAATGAATAGCCTGACGTGGTTTTTGCTGATGCACTCTAATCTTAGTTGTAGAGCTACCTGGTTTCAATACACTGTGATTTTGATGTGAACTGCACATACTGTGAACGAATGGGCTCATTTTTTTGAAGTTTCCGTTCTAGTCCCAAAAACCTGTTGTACCTCATCGCGTGAGAATCTCCCAGAGCTTGTGGAATTTTTCTGAATAGAATTCTTACTACAAAGCGACCTTCCTGGTTAGTGCGTACATGCTGACCAAAATGTGATTCGTATTGTTTGTCTGAAGGTGATAGTGGTTTTTTATTGTCTTGAATTTCATCCAGTTTCTATAGTTGCTCTATAGCTTCTTCCAATAATTTAGGTAATCGACTTTCGTTCCACAGGTCCACCAACAATTCATCCAAGTGATGTATTTTGAAGGATTGGAAAGCCATTAGACAACTTAATTTTACCTGATTGAGTCAAACTGAAGAAGAATTCCGCTTCGAGTAGCTTGTCGATTTTTTCTGGTTTGTAAAAATTGGGATCTGCTAATTGAATATATTTCGGGATGTTCCAGGATGAAATATCGATATGTTGACTGGGCTGCGCTGGAATTATGTCTGGAAGAATGTAGGCTTCCAAATAAGGCATGAAACTGTGGTCTCTGGATTTCATGATGACATTAATTTGATGTGGTTATCGCTTCTGTAGTTTACCCACACCGCCAACACATAGCGACGCTTCGGTTGGCGAAATTGCAAATTTTTTTACTAAACGTTCAGACACAATATTCACCTGTGATAAATGTTCGGCTTCTCCAGATACATGCGATTTCAAATACCACATTTTCTGTCTTGCAGGGATAGCTTGTTTGCCTACCATTTCTGAAAACAAGTCATGGAATTTGCCGCCATTTAAGATAATCTCCATTAAAATGTGGGATTGTACCCTTTGGCAATGGTATAGAGCTTTGTACACACAAATTTGGTGACGTCGTTTGTGGGTGTGCAGTACTTGTTTGATGCGTTGAAACCTTTATTGAGAGATTGACCAACTGCTCTTGAACCTTGTCGTTTAATTCATAAAATTTTTCAATATCAAAACCAGAAGTTAATGGATCGTCAAAGTTCTCGCATATATTGTCATATAAGTCCTGGATCTCGTGCGAAAGCTTTTTGATAGTTGCCAATTTGACGTCGTACGTGTTTTTATTTCATTGGTAGTGATTAATACATTTAGAAACCTACTTAAGGGTATCATTCTAGCCTGTACTTTTCGAATCAAGCCTTGGTTTTCACTGGACTCCTAACGAGACGCTGAAGCAATAGTGCTTTGAGTTGCTGGTAGCTTTTGTTGATCTAATGCCATTAGACGATTAGCCTCTGTTGTGAATAATTTTATATATGAATTTATTAGCTCACTAATATTGGAATAATAATCTGCCGTAAAATATTCATGCGTTGTTCTTAGCGTTTCAACATCCTTTTTAAAGTTCCGCACTATCGCTTGAATTGCTGCGCTCGTTTTCAATAGTGCATCCAAAATATTTGCCGTTGCCATTGCGTATGATCGGGAACTACCTGTTCTGCCTGAGTTTTAGATTAAGATCCAGGAACTTATGAATCTGTTGGAAACAATGGAATGCTGCCTGGTTGATATGTCCATTGAACTTAGATTAGTGGAACTAGTGAGTTTGGTCACCAATGTGCTGGTGCCTGTTGTAAATGCTATAAACAAGTTGCTGGAACTTCTGATGTTCGTCATACCAAATTTACGATGCTTGCAATAGCCTCCGCTGAAGATAAGGACTCGCTGGGTAGATTTTGTGCTGCTAATCTCCACTGAAGACCAATGTTACTGTATAGACTGCGCGTAAATTCAAGCTGCTTACCGCTGGTGGGGGGAAGCTTAAGATTCAATGGTAGTAGTAGTCATCAACAATTTTATTTTGGTGAACTATGTTGGACTGGATGATATCCTGGGCTTTGTTACGCCGTTGCGTGATTTTCAAACTTTTTAAAGTCGGGGGTCACCAAAATATGTTTAGAATATTTTATTAGTATTAATCAATTCAAACACATAAATTTTAACTGTACTATTTTTTTGTGAGTGATTTTTTTTTGTCTTCAAGCACTTGGAACTTGAAGATTAGACGAATTTTACTTTCAAGCATTTGGAACTAGAACGTAATGTGATCAATAAATAAAAATCGAGTTTTAACTACTGACCCAAAATATAATTTTTTATTGGGATATTTATACTAAATTATTAATAATTGATTGTTGAGACAACAAAAAATACTTAATTGATTTTGATTTTAATGAACATTTTATTTTGCTATATTAATATTTATATAGGCTATAAAAAAACAACGTCAGTTATAAAAAAACAACGTCAGTTGCCTTTTTGGTTACTTTTATAAATGAAAAAAAAAATTCCAGCCCTGCAAACGAAATTTTCATATTTTACCGTTTTTACTACCGTACGTGTAGCATCCGCGGTTGACCTGGCTTTCTTAAAGTCAAATAGGGCATGTCTGTCTTGAACGCAGTTTCCCACATCTATCCATCATACACAGTAGCCGGTAAGACAAGGGGTCATTTAGTTGTTTATTAGATTAAGTATTAACACCAATTTCTGACTTCTCCATCTTGCTGGAAAAGTTTTTTTACTAAGCATGCATTTACACCTTTAAGAACTTCTCGGGACACAGCTCGACGGCCTCTTTTATTACAATATTTGGAACACAGTCTTGTCCTGATGCCTTTTTGTCTCTGAACATAGAGACAACGTGTTCGATCTCAATTATTGTGACCGGGGGGAAGTCTAAGGACTCGCTAGGAAGGCTTTGTTCACAAGATGGAACCCAATATTGGGGGAAGAGATGGTCTACAATGCCCTCTAGGATTGGCCTTTCACTTGATTGTGATATGCTAAGGCATTTAAGTTTTTTGGTGACTAGCTTATATGCAAGACCCCAGGGACTACTATCCCTCATTTTTAACGAATCTGTACCCCATATAGCCAATGTATCTGTATCATCAACAGCCCAATTTGCAGATACAAACTTCTTATATGGGTAAGTACAGCGACGTCTACATTTAAATCTCGTACGCTTTGCTTAAGCAACTCTAATGCTACTTGACAATGATTGAGATTTAGCTGCAATATCCGCATTTAGGTTCTTAAGTACTGTTCTAACACTTAAGCCCTTGTAGTGCTCTCTTCTAGTAAGGGCAAACTACACATCTGTTGACATGTTCACCATTTGTGTTCCAATTCTGTGGCCAGTTTCCCTACACCGCAAGCAATTCTTGGATAGATCCTTGCTCTATCGCAAGCACACGGTTACCTCAGTGATTTAATTGCACTCATCTGTAGTACATCAAAATCGTTACATTTACTTATTATGTCCTCCTTAGAAGTCATTTCATCTATGTCCCTAATTTAAATCTTAACCTCCTAAAATAGTGCTCGTACTTCGGCAGTTTCACCCAGTAGCGCAGCAGCAGCTCATCTCTTTCGCTTTTCTAATGCCTTTTACATTCTCCGCGAGATCAATAAGCGACTTTTTTCACTTGCCTGAGAATAACAGCATATAAAGCGTTTTCATACGATTTAATAACCAGGGCATCCGGATGTGTCGGCTGCTGTGCCGGACCTTTATCTAACCAGGTTCTTTGCTACATGGGTTCGACAAAGCAGCACTATCTTACAGAACCGATCTTACTTCCATTACCTATGACGTTATTTAATGAGTCAATCATCCCTCAGCCTTATTCTCCTTTGGCCCAAGAATATTTTCGTCTCTTCTACGCTTTGGGGTCGCACCTGTAGGGGCAGGGAGCAGTGGTCTTACCATATGCCCAGCCTGCATCTGCTTGTTGTAATGCTCTTACTAGCAGTTTCTCTACTTAGCTACTGACATTTGCATATAATACGCCTGTATTTCTCGAGACTTCGAGACTATATCCTTGTGGATATGTGATCTTTTATTGAGAAAGTCTAGAAGTTTCGCTATATTTTCTCGTAGTTTAAAGACGTTGCTCATATTTTCTTGCCCTCAACCAGCTATGGTACTAAAATAAAATGTTTACAGCTGTACGAGGCGACCTCATAAGTACTGGCTTCTTCAGGAATGGATTTGGAATTTCATTCTCTCAATTCCATAAGATTTCTACGCCCATTTTTAAATTAATTTTGGTTTTATCCATTCGATTGGGTCCAAAGTAGAAGCCGCTATCTGCGTTCGTTGTGCAGTCACGAATAGATCCCATTGATTCCTTTGCAAGCAGTGAGGTTCATGCGAGGGTTGACAAAAACGTTATAGATCTATCCGTCAGAGCCAGATCCATGCTAACCGGAAATCGACATCCGGAGCTACACCGTCAACGATGACGAAATTCGAACGTACTTTGAGACTTGCCAAGTTTTAAAAGAACGGGGGCAGTTGTTGCATTTGCCTGAGAGCCGTTTCTATATAATTTCACTCATATATACTTAAGTCCCAGAATATCCCATCCGCCAGCCCAGGGTTCCGCTAATTGAAAATTGTTTGCTCAGGAACGCCATAAATAAGACCATACTGGACTTGGTCTTAATGCCAGGTTTTCAAATCCAATCCTTCAGTGTGACAGATACAGAGCCACACTGAATAGAAGGTCTTTTTGGGGCATCCTTGTTCAAGCCCTCCAACCATTTATAACAACTCAGAAACCGCGGGGTCGTTACTCACCGTTGTTCATACAAATATCTTTATAGACTTTATATAGGAATATCCTTACAAATATATATATATATATATATATATATATATATTTATATATATATATATATATATATATATATATATATATAGATATATATATATATATATATATATATATATATATATATATGTGCTTATTCAATAAGGTCTGCGTTCGCAATACAAAAAATTGTTTGTAATATAAAAAAGTAGAATATATGTGCGAGGAAAACGAATATTTTTTAAGGTACTTATTTTTAACAACCTTATTTAAAAAATAGGAGGTTATTCCCTTCTTATTTTTTGAATAGCGTTATATGAATCAGTCAAAACTTGAATATGGCAACCAAAAAGTCTGCGTTCACTTATTTTGTTGTAACAGTACCGTTATTTTTTAATATTCTTCCTTGTTTTTCCTCGTTTTCTCTTATTTTGTGTTACAATTGATCTCTGAAGAAGCTGTGGTGATCCCTTATATTAAATGCCTTTTTCGTACAACTAATAATAAATATGAATTTCTATTACTATTTTTTACTACTATGTAGATTTTAAGTTGTTCCTTTTTCTCCTGATGAGTTAATATCACGCTTCTGGTTTTGAGAAAAAGAATATTATTAAATAAATGAATTATTATTAAATAATTTCGTCTCTTAATTCGAACACGCCCACAAAGTGGTGACCCCGACGTTTGGTAAAAATAAAAATATAAATATGTCGAATAACGACGAAAATAGCACCATTCAACAACAGCCACCGCGAGTTGAAGAGGGGCCTAACGAGACTACAACCATCAATCGAATTGCGGTCAAAGTTCCGCCGTTTTGGCCTGACTATGCCGAAATTTGGTTAGCACAAGTGGAAGCACAATTTGCTGTTGCGGGCATATTAAGTGACGTTTCAAAATTTAACACAGTTGTTGCGGCAATAGAATCAAACGTTCTAGTAAAAATTTCAGACGCTATTTTAAATCCACCGGAAAATAACAAGTACGGCAATCTGAAAAAGTGTATACTGGAACGTTACGATGAAAGCGGGCAGAAAAAGACACAAAAGGTGTTGTCAGAAATTGATTCTGATCCTGTGGGCGGATCTCAAGACGACTACACCATTGCCGGTCTCATCATCAGCGACGACGTTTCGAAAAAGAATTTTTTGATTGATATCGGAGCAGATGTTTCAGTGTTGGCTTTGTCCAGCGTTAAAAATGCTCGTGTAGGTGTATCAAGAAGATTTTTTTCTGCCAACGGGACTCCTATTAAAACATGCGGCGAAAAGCGACTTAATGTTTCTTTAGGTCTGCGACGTAATTTTCCATGGACGTTTTTGGTGGCAAATGTTAACTCAGCTATAATAGGATCAGATTTTTTGAAATACTATGACCTATTAGTCGACATCAAAAGAGGTAAGCTTATTGATCGCACTACTTTACTTGAATCAAAAGGTTGTTCGCCACGTTCATCTTGTATTCAAATTTTAGCATACAACACACAAGACAAATACGCAAAACTCTTAAATGAATATAAAGACCTGGCTACGATTAATGCCAACAAGCGCCCAATTGACTCAACCGTAACCCATCAGATCACGACTAAAGATCCTCCCACATACGCTAGCGCTCGCCGCCTAGCCGCAGACAAACTTCAGGCAGCGAAAACGGAGTTTGAATATTTAATGGAAATGGGTATATGTCGACCCTCAAACAGTAATTGGGCAAGCCCACTCCACCTTGTAAAGAAGCCAAACGGGGACTGGCGACCCTGTGGTGACTACCGCGCGCTCAACAACATAACCGTACCTGACAGGTATCCCATACCGTACATGCGCGATATCGCGAGTATACTATATGGGAAGATAATTTTTTCAACTATAGATTTACAACGGGCCTATCACCAAATACCGGTGGAGCCATGCGACGTTCCTAAGACAGCCATAATCACGCCATTTGGCTTATTTGAATTTTGTTTCATGACATTTGGCTTGCGGAATGCAGCACAAACCTTCCAGCGTCATATCAATGAAATCTTTAAGGGACTTGACTTCGTCTTTGTTTACATAGATGACATTTTAATAGCACCATCTTCCGAGGAGGAACATGCTAAGCACCTGCGAATTGTGTTTAAGCGCTTATGTCAGTCACATCTGTCTGTAAACTTTGACAAATCCCAGCTTGGAAAAAATGAGCTAGTTTTTTTGGGCCACAAAATTAATCAACCTGGACTTACGCCACCCGACAATAAGGTCGAGGCAATTCGAAATTTTAAAAGACCTAAAGTTGTTAAAAATTTAAAGAAATTTCTAGACATGCTAAATTTTTATCGTCCTTTCATCCGACATGCGATTAAAAACCAAAATGTTTTGCTAAACCTGATTCCTGGTAATAAGAAAAACGACAATAGCATAATAAATTGGACTGATGAAGCCATCGCTTTTTTTGAAGCTTGCAAAAAGGATATTGCTGAAGCGACGCTGTTAAATTATATGGCACCAAATGCACAACTCACGCTAACGACGGACGCATCGGATGAAGCCGTGGGAGCAGTTCTGCACCAAATAGTTGGAGACGAAGTCCAGCCATTGGGTTTTTACTACAAAAAATTATCGGCGTCCCAGCAAAAATACAGCGCATACGATAAAGAGCTCACTGCAATTTACCAGGCCATACAGCATTTTAAGTACGCTCTAGAAGATAGAGAATTTTCCGTTTTTACAGACCACAAGCCAATCATTTTTGATTTTAAGCAAAAAAGTGAAAAAGCATCGCCACGTAGAGCACGATAATTGGATTTTATAAGTCAGTATACGACGGATATTCGGCACTTGCCAGGTGCCGACAATAATATAGCAGACTTGTTATCTCGTATAAACACTTTGGAAGATCAAGTGATAAATTTTGACGAAATGGCCGAACAACAAAGTGATGACAGTGAACTACAGTTAATGCTGAACAGCAAGAGCGACTCATCCCTAAAATTAACAAAATTTAAAATTCCGAATTCGACAAGGAAACTTTATTGCCACGTTTCAGCGGATAGGGTGAGACCATATGTCCCAAAAAATTGCCGAGGAGCTGTCATTCGAAAACTACACTCACTTTCACACCCAGGAATCCGTGCAACAAAAAGATTGGTAGCTAGTCATTACGTGTGGAAATCAATGTCAACAGATGTAGCTAAGTATGTTCACTCATGTCTTCAATGCCAAAGAGCCAAAGTACAACGTCATACAAAGTCACCAATAGGTGAGTATGCACTAGTCGACGCCCGCTTTGAGTATATAAACGTGGACATTGTTGGACCGCTTCCTTCTTCCGAGGGTTTCCGCTATTGTCTTACGTGCATTGACAGATATAGTAGATGGCCCGTGGCTGTACCGCTGGTAGACATAACCGCCCAAAGTGTTGCAAGTGCTCTTATGATTGGTTGGATTTCAGTTTACGGTATTCCATTACGCACTACCACCAACTTAGGAAGGCAATTTGAGTCGTCAATATTCAAGGAGTTAACAAAGGTGTTAGGTGTCAAACATTTGCGAACGACTCCCTACCACCCACAAGCTAATGGAATCATCGAGCGTTGGCATCGTACCTTAAAGTGTGCTATTAAGTGTTACGAGACAAATAGTTGGAGCGTTGTGCTTCCGTTGGTTCTTTTAGGAATGCGATCAATCTTGAAAGCTGATATTGGAGTGAGTCCTGCTGAGATGGTTTTTGGTGCATCATTGGGCGTCCCAGGAGCATTCCTCATTCCTTCTAAAGGAAACACTTCAGAAACCGAATTTGTGCAATCACTACGTAGAATGATATCGGACTTGCCAACTACAAAGACAGTTCGTCAAGGTGTTAAGTCAAGTTTTGTTCTGCGTTAGCCGAGTGCAAATATGTTTTCGTCCGAATCGACCACGTTAAAACACGTCTGGAACCAAACTACGATGGCCCTTTTGAAGTTTTGAGTAAACACGATAAGTATTTTGTTGTGAAAATGCACCAGAGAAACGCGAAGATTTCTATAGATAGTCTGAAATCTGCCTATATTTATGATGAAAATGCATCCACCGAAACTCCACAAGACGACAACAGATCTGAAACCAACTACCACCCACCAGAAGATGTTAGACTACAACTTGATCCGCCAGCATTAGCGAATAACAACACCTTAGATGATAACACTTCAGTGCAAAAGCCACGCTCCCTCTCGGGAACCACCACCCGCACCACTTCTTCTGGACGTATTGTTAGAATTCCCCTTAAATACCGTTAACCCGTTAACTAGGAGGAGGGTAATGTGGTGATACCTTATATTAAATGCCTTTTTCGTACAACTAATAATAAATATGAATTTCTATTACTATTTTTTACTACTATGTAGATTTTAAGTTGTTCCTTTTTCTCCTGATGAGTTAATATCACGCTTTTGGTTTTGAGAAAAAGAATATTATTAAATAAATGAATTATTATTAAATAATTTCGTCTTTTAATTCGAACACGCCCACAAAGCTTGTTTGCACATTGTTATTTAAAGTGAAAGCAATTTTGAGACATGGAAAACAAAGGAAAAGAAATTAGTGTTTCAGAGAGAAAGCACATTATTAAATTGTGGAAGGAAGGAAAAAGCTTCCAAAAAATTGGCTAAACTGTTGGGAGAACCTATTCGTCTGTGCAACGCATAGTAAACCAATTTAAGGAAACAGGAGTTTTAAAGTCAAAGCCTCGGCCTGGCTGCCAAAAAATTATTCAAAACGGTTAGAGCGTAAAACAGTTAAAATGGTGGAGGCCAATCCCAGACTTACATCTTCGAAAACTGTGGAAAATGTATACCAGTAATTCCATTCCATTTGCGCCGAATATGCACAAAAGTTCTACGAAAAGCTGGATACTATGGTAGAGTTGCATGATGAAAGCCGTACATACCTGTTGGTAACAGGCGTAAGCGCAGTGAAATTGCCAACAACTACGTAAATAAGCCATCAGAATTTTGGAGGCAAGTTTTATTTTCAGACGAAAGTTAGTTCTGCATTTTTGGTATTAGAGGTCGTCAGTTTGTGTGGCGAAAGTCAGGAACCGCGCTGGACAAGCAAAATCTTTTTTGTACAGTAAAACACAGTGGTATACGAATAATAATATGGGGATGCATGACAGCTTCGGGTGTGGGTCAGTTTAAATTTATTGAATCAACAATGGATAAATATTGAGACATGAACAATTTAAGAAATAATTTGAAACAAAGTGCTACAAAATTCAACCTCTCAAATATGTTTTAGTTTCAACAATATAACGACCTAAAGCATACCGCGAAGGTGATTCGGCCATCGCTCTTGTATAATGCTACAAAATAGTTTGAGACACCCCCCAATCTCTAGGTCACAATCCTATTGAGCATCTTAAGGATTTATTAGAGAAAAGGATTCGCCAGCATATAATTACACTGTACAAAAATATTAAATTTTCTGAAAAATTACAAGGTCCGACCTATAAATTTTGATAGAGGAGACAAAAAAAAAAGCTAGACACGTGTATCGGCGTTTTTAAAGTTTACATCTAAATTTCATTTGAGGGAGCTTTAAAGTTTCCCAGCTCTGGCACATTCTTATTGTTAATCGACATAAGAATCCATATTATCCTTACATTTTAGGTATAAAATGTGTGCAGCAAATTTATGTAAAATGTTATGCAGAATATTTTTATAGAATATATTAACCCTGTAACTCCTCAAAGTATGGGTCTTTTCTGTCCTTCTTTTATTAAAGAGCAAATTTAACTAAAAATCACCAATATCTCTATTATTTTACCTTCGATAGCAAATTTGGAAAAGAAGTATTCACTAATTACATTTTTTTAGCTCTCGGCAATTCGACTTCATTATAATATAATATATCTGCCTGTTAAGTCACAACAGATCCGCCACTTGTGGTCTTCATATATAACGGAGTCCAGTATTAATTTAATAGAATCATAGCTTTCGTTGATTCCATGTTGCCTATGCCATAGGCAATAGGAATAGGGTTTTTGGAGTTATCGTAATACAGAAGTACAGCTTTTAGACTCTTCTTACATGAATCATTAAATATACGCCAGTCCTCGTGGTTATACTCATTGCATTCATTATTCCTTTGATATCGTTTCAATAAGCAAACTTATTATCATCGTTTACTAAAAAGAACGCCTGAAAGCTATCTTAAAGCTTACGAAAGCAGGTAATATTAAAACCAGGTTCGAATAGATGAAGACTTTTTAAGTCTGCAGCTAAAGCTTCTGATTTGTTTTTAAACATTGAATTTCGTTGACCTTCAGCGAGAATTCAAATATAAAACTAGTTTTAGAACAAACAAATGAATTACTTTTGGACCAAAAAACTAGGCCGTTATCCCGCTTACCTTTATAGATGTCTTCAACTTTACTATTGAAAAACGTAATGAAAACAAATAAAATTTATGCCAAAGTATATGTTATATAGTTTAATTGTTTACTTTAATTCTTTTATTTTTTTAATTAAAAACGCTCAAATCACAAAACATATTATGTGACACGTTTTCAGTACAACTAGAAACACAGCTCTGGACTTTTGTTTTTATTTTTTTTCATTGTTTTTGTTGTAATGTAACGGCTAATATTTTTGCGAAACATTTTATCCCCTTAAATCCCTGATTTAATGGTGTTTTTACCCTTTTTTAAAAGAAGGACAAAAAAGACCCATATCTTAAAGAGTTCTACATAAATGACTACTTCCTATCCAAATTTGCTTTCGAAGGTAATATAGAGTAATATCGAAGGTAATAATAGAGATATTTGTGATTTTTAGTTAAATTTGCTCTTTTTTAAAGGAAGGACAAAAAGGACCCACACTTTGAGGAGATAGAGGGTTAACATATTCTACAAAAATATTCTGCATAACATTTTACATAAATTTTCTGAACTCATTTTATACCTAAAATGTAAGGATCACATGGATTCTGATGCGGATTAACAATAAGAATGTGCCAGAGCTGGGAAACTTTAATGCCCCCACAAATGAATTTCAGATATAAACTTAAAAACGCCGATACACGTGTCTAATTTTTTTTTTGTCTCCTCTATCAAAATTTATAGGTCGGACCTTGTAATTTTTCAGAAAATTTAATATTTTTGTACAGTGTAATTATATGCTGGCGAATCCTTTTCTCTAATAAATCCTTAAGATGCTCAATAGGATTGTGACCTAGAGATTGGGGGGTGTCTCAAACTGTTTTGTAGCATTATACAAGAGCGATGGCCGAATCACCTTCGCGGTATGCTTTGGGTCGTTATATTGTTGAAACTAAAACATATTTGAGAGGTTGAATTATGTAGCACTTTGTTTCAAATTATTTCTTAAATTGTTCATGTCTCAATATTTATCCATTGTTGATTCAATAAATTTAAACTGACCCACACCCGAAGCTGTCATGCATCCCCATATTATTATTCGTATATATATATCGCCCGTTTTTAAACTAATTTTGGTTTTATCCATTCGATTGGGTCCAAAGTAGAAGCCGCTATCTGCGTTCGTTGTGCAGTCACGAATAGATCCCATTGATTCCTTTGCAAGCAGTGAGGTTCAGGCGAGGGTTGACAAAAACGTTATAGATCTATCCGTCAGAGCCAGATCCATGCTAACCGGAAATCGACATCCGGAGCTACACCGTCAACGATGACGAAATTCGAACGTACTTTGAGACTTGCCAAGTTTTAAAAGAACGGGGGCAGTTGTTGCATTTGCCTGAGAGCCGTTTCTATATAATTTCACTCATATATACTTAAGTCCCAGAATATCCCATCCGCCAGCCCAGGGTTCCGCTAATTGAAAATTGTTTGCTCAGGAACGCCATAAATAAGACCATACTGGACTTGGTCTTAATGCCAGGTTTTCAAATCCAATCCTTCAGTGTGACAGATACAGAGCCACACTGAATAGAAGGTCTTTTTGGGGCATCCTTGTTCAAGCCCTCCAACCATTTATAACAACTCAGAAACCGCGGGGTCGTTACTCACCGTTGTTCATACAAATACAGTGAATGTCACTGAAAATCGTACAGCGATACTCAAGCATATATACCGCAATCTATGTATGGGTTTTGACTATTGAAATTTTTAAAACCTACTTTTATAGTTCAAAAATGTTCTAAACTTTGCATGCCGCTACTATCATGCTAAAAATATTTCCATTTTGTAAGAAAAATCCCAGAAAAAGGCAATTAATATGCTAGAGTTGGCGTCACTGAAAATCGTACAACTACTTTTTTTGTGAATAATCAGGTATTCGTTTTAAAATATTATCACTTATAAATGAACCGTTAGCAAATTTTGGTAAGTTAGGTTTGCAGATAAGTTAAGTGTGCAGTTAATAATTGTTTTACAGCTGAATTTTACAAATATGAAGCAAACCACCGTTGAAATTCGTCAACTTGCAATTGACCACCACAAAAATGGAAAATCTCTTGGAGAAATAGCAAAATTAATCAATCGAAGCAGGAGCACAGTGCAATACATAATTTCAAGATTCAAAAAGGAGAACCGCGTTGGTAATAAAGTAAAAATATCCACAAAAAAGAAGCTAACGACACATGATGAGAGGTGGATCTTAAGAAAAGTAAAAGAAAATCCAGGAATATCGGCTCCAAAAATATCTTCGGAAGTTAAAATTTACTTAAATAAAGATGTGAGTGAATCAACCGTTAGACGCCTTTTACGAAAAAATGAATACCATGGCAGAGTAGCACGCAATAAGCCTCTTATTAATGAACGCAACCGAAAGCAACGTCTTGAATTTGCCAGACAATATATGAACGAGCCTATAGAGTTCTGGAATGACGTGATTTTTACAGACGAATCGAAATTTAATCTTTTTTCATCGGATGGCAAGGTAAATATATGGAGAAAACCTAATACAGAGATGAATCCTAAAAACTTAAGGCCTACTGTAAAACATGGCGGAGGTTCAGTTATGGTGTGGGGCTGCATGTCAGCGAAGGGCGTAGGGAATTTAGTATTTGTAGATGGCCGGATGGATCAATGGAAATATTTGGCTATACTTAAAGAAAATCTAAAGCCCAGTGCAGAAAAAATGGGCATTTCTACAAGCTTCAAGCTATACGCGGACAATGATCCCAAGCACACTGCCAATAATCCACGTATGTGGGCGCTCTACAACTGCCCAAAAGTATTAAAAACGCCTGCCCAATCGCCGGATTTTAATATTATAGAGCACGTGTGGAACTACTTAGATAGAAAAATTCGTGAACGACCTATTTCTAACATTTCTGAATTAAAAAAAGCGCTCCAAGAAGAATGGATGAACGTTTCTCCAGACTATTGCAAAAAACTCGCCTCATCAATGCCCAAACGATTGCAGGCTGCAGAAACCAACAGAGGATTTCCGACAAAATATTAATTTCAGAAAAAGAAGTAAAAATACCCTTATGCTTGGAACAGAACCTGAAGAATACAAACTGTACGATTTTCACTGAATGCCTATTTTTCTTACCTTAGTACAAAAATTAATCTAATTTTACGTTAATAATTGAATTTTATTTTGTTTTCCATAGCAATTGAATAAAGTGCTTTTTTTCTGACAATATCTTAAGGACTTTTAATAAAAATGTTATACAACTTGCTTTTTTTTATAATAATTATAATTAGTAACCTGCTGTACGATTTTCACTGACATTCACTGTATCTTTATAGACTTTATATAGGAATATCCTTACAAATATATATATATATATATATATATATATTTATATATATATATATATATATATATATATATAGATATATATATATATATATATATATATATATATATATGTGCTTATTCAATAAGGTCTGCGTTCGCAATACAAAAAATTGTTTGTAATATAAAAAAGTAGAATATATGTGCGAGGAAAACGAATATTTTTTAAGGTACTTATTTTTAACAACCTTATTTAAAAAATAGGAGGTTATTCCCTTCTTATTTTTTGAATAGCGTTATATGAATCAGTCAAAACTTGAATATGGCAACCAAAAAGTCTGCGTTCACTTATTTTGTTGTAACAGTACCGTTATTTTTTAATATTCTTCCTTGTTTTTCCTCGTTTTCTCTTATTTTGTGTTACAATTGATCTCTGAAGAAGCTGTGGTGATACCTTATATTAAATGCCTTTTTCGTACAACTAATAATAAATATGAATTTCTATTACTATTTTTTACTACTATGTAGATTTTAAGTTGTTCCTTTTTCTCCTGATGAGTTAATATCACGCTTTTGGTTTTGAGAAAAAGAATATTATTAAATAAATGAATTATTATTAAATAATTTCGTCTTTTAATTCGAACACGCCCACAAAGCTTATTTGCATATTGTTATTTAAAGTGAAAGCAATTTTGAGACATGGAAAACAAAGGAAAAGAAATTAGTGTTTCAGAGAGAAAGCACATTATTAAATTGTGGAAGGAAGGAAAAAGCTTCCAAAAAATTGGCTAAACTGTTGGGAGAACCTATTCGTCTGTGCAACGCATAATAAACCAATTTAAGGAAACAGGAGTTTTAAAGTCAAAGCCTCGGCCTGGCTGCCAAAAAATTATTCAAAAGGGTTAGAGCGTAAAACAGTTAAAATGGTGGAGGCCAATCCCAGACTTACATCTTCGAAAACTGTGGACAATGTATACCAGTAATTCCATTCCATTTGCGCCGAATATGCACAAAAGTTCTACGAAAAGCTGGATACTATGGTAGAGTTGCATGATGAAAGCCGTACATACCTGTTGGTAACAGACGTAAGCGCAGTGAAATTGCCAACAACTACGTAAATAAGCCATCAGAATTTTGGAGACAAGTTTTATTTTCAGACGAAAGTTAGTTCTGCATTTTTGGTATTAGAGGTCGTCAGTTTGTGTGGCGAAAGTCAGGAACCGCGCTGGACAAGCAAAATCTTTTTTGTACAGTAAAACACGGTGGTATAAGAATAATAATATAGGGATGCATGACAGCTTCGGGTGTGGGTCAGTTTAAATTTATTGAATCAACAATGTATATATATTGAGATATGAACAATTTAAGAAATAATTTGAAGCTAAGTGCTGCAAAACTCAATCTCTCAAATACGTTTTATTTTCAACAATATGACGACCCAAAACATACTGCGGAGGTGATTCGGCCATCGCTCTTGTATAATGCTACAACAGTTTAAGACACCCCCCAATCTCTAGGTCACAATTCTATTCGCCAGCATATAACTACCAGTAAAGGGATAAAAGATGAATTATTATGCGGGAAGAATGAGTGAAAATAAATGCAGAGGAAACAAAGAGCTTGGTGAATTCAATGCCAAATAAGTTGAGTGACGTCCTGAAAAAACGTGGCTATCCAACGAGTATACTAAACTTTCTTTATTTGTTTTGATACTGAACGCGGACTTTTTGGTTCTTATATTTTCATAAAGATCATAAATCTTTGGTTTGAAATTCTATTTTTTTTTTTCTTTATGTTTGTTTTTTTTTTTTTTGGGAAAATAGTGAAAAAATTTGTGAAAAAATTTAATTAAATTTAAATATATAATGTGTTTTTTTCAGTGACAGAAAATAACTGTTATGGTTGTATTTTAGAGCAAAAAGGTTACGTGAAAATATCTTTTATATGCATTTGGCACTTTTTAACCATTATGGACGTATTTATATTATATTGATTACCGTAACCAATTACATTGAGAAAAATAAAATTTTGGTTATAAACAACGACTATTTTAGCCAGCAAAATATTTTGGTTATATATAACAAATAGAGCAACCAAAAAAATTTTTTTTTTTATATAACCATTATAATAAATTATTTATTTTTTTCTGGTTATCACTTATAAAATAACCCCACAAATTAAATGCAGTTGCAGATTGAAGGTTCTCTCCAATACATATGAAATTATCACCAGCATTTTCAGCCTTAAAATTATTACTTAGCGATCTGATATGTAATCTTTCTGAAATTACCTTAAGCTCTCTAATGTTTGCTAAGTTAAACAAAAGTTTTAATAAAAGAATTAAATTTTTTACCATAACTTCATACTTTGCGTAATTTTTCTATTCATTGTAATTTTTATACCCTTCACCAAAAAATTTTATTTTAATATATTCTAAAAATGCCTAATATATTCTAAAAATGCCTGTGAACGCAAACTTTATTGGATAAGTATATATATATATATATATATATATATATATATGTATATATATATATATATATATATATATATATATATATATGTATATATATATATATATATATATATATATATATATGTATCTATATGTATATGTATATGTATATATATATATATATATATATATATATATATATGTATCTATATGTATATGTATATATATATATATATATATATATATATATATATGTATCTATATGTATATGTATATGTATATATATATATATATATATATATATATATTTAAATGCCCAAAATAATTGAATTAGTCTACCGTCGAATTGAATTAGACCGTCGAATGATCCATATCTTTTGCATAATCGAATAATGAATATATAGATATATATATATATATATATATATATATATATATATATGTATATATATATATATATATATATATATATATATACATATACATATAATATATATATATATATATATATATATATATATATATATATATATATATATGTATATATATATTTATGTGGTAAAGTTCGGTAAAGTGAGAAAAATAACAAATTCTCTTACATATAGTTAAAAATGTATAAAAGTACGGGAACATTAAAAAGCAAAATACTTTACCAAAAGAAAACGTAAAAGTATTTAAACATAATGTTGGCTAATATATATTAAGCTTAAGGTCTCTTTATTTTTATTATCTTATAAAATTGTTTTTCAATATTTCGTCACTCCTTTGTGTGACTTCTTCAGGAAATTTATTTTTTAATTTGATGTGAAAAAATAATTTTTGTTTATAAAACAACAATATGAAAATTTTTTGTCAACAAAATACAAAAAGATTCAAACAAAATTTTTATAAATTTAAAATATGGGAACAATAATATACAATTTAAATCTATACATGTATATATTAAAAAATTTTTAACATTTCTAAAATGAACTTCCAATCCTACTTATATATACATAGATATCTTAAAACCAAATTCAAGAAGTTTATAAACAAATTTATATAAATTTAAAAGACATATTATAACAAAAAATTTTTTTTAACATGTATATATAAATAAAAAATGTTATTCTTAAACATTTCATAATTTTACACATGTATACATACATACCTATTCATACATACATATGTTTATTATAAACATATACATTTAACATGTATATACACATATGTATATATCAATATATACACATATTATTCAACAAATTTTAGAAAATTTTTAAACAATTTTAATTGAACTAAATATATGTGAACAATAACAAAATATTTAAACCCATACATATGTACATTTAAATTTAAAACTATCTTTTATTAACTAAGTGTCTATAATTTTGAGCTACATTTGCTGTATCTGCCTTAAAATTAATCCTATTTGTGATTGGTGTATTTATTATGTGTAACATTTCTAACATAAATCTACATTTATAATTGTTTTCTGTGATTAATATCGAAACATTTTCAAAGTTTGGATAATGATTAAATCTAGCACAATGTGAAGATAATGCTGTTTTCTGCGAATTTATATCTCTATATCTCTGATCAGTCTTATGTCCTGCTATCCTAGTTTTTAACTTATTCTTAGTTGTACCTATATACACCTTATTACAATCCTCATTGTCATTTCCATTACAAGGTATTTTATAAACTAAATTTGATTTATCTAATGTATCTATTTTATCCTTTGTCTTACTAAAATCTGTTTAATGTATTATGTGTTCTATAAACTAATGTATATTTTTCAGAATCACATATTCCTGATTTACCAATGCGTTCTGATAATCCAGATACATAAGTTAAGGATTTGTATATTTTTGGTTCATTTATATTTCTATTAATGTTACTACTTCTTAACGCATATTGATATATTAATTTATTTATTAACCAAATTGGAAAATCATTATTCCTTAATATGTATTTAATTCTATTCTTATTTTTCCTATGAAATCTACTATAACTAATTGTTAGAACCTTATCTACAAAATTCCTAGCTGTGTTTATAATAACTTTTTTATTATGCTTAGAATAGTAATTAATAATTCTTCCTGAAGATGTTGGTTTCTGGTACCAATCTATTAATAAATTTCTATTCTTCCTAATTATTAATGTATCTAAGTATGGAATCATGCAGTTCATTTCCTTTTCCATAGTAAATTGAATACTATTATTAAACTCATTTAGTGTCCTCAACATATTATCTATTCCACTTTCTGAAATTATGCAAAATAAATCATCTACATATTTAGTCATTATTCTTGGTCTAATGTTCACTCGTTCAATACAATTGTCAAGCAATCTCTCCATAACAATATCAGCCACTATAGGAGAAGCTGGAGATCCCATTGGCAGACCTTGTTTTTGTAAATATATATTTCCATCATATTGAAAATATCTATTATCTTCTATACAAAATCTCAATATTCTTAAAAATAACCTTTTATCTATCTCTGTATATCTCTCTATTATATCCCATTTTTCCTCAATAGTATTTATTGCCAAATCAACTGGTATACTGGGAAATAAAGATACTACATCAAATGAAACTAATCTTTCATCATTACCTATTTCTAGGTTCAATAATCTGTTTTTAAATTCTAACCCATCCTTAACATTATATACTGAATTTTCTGTAATCTTTTTCAAAATATTTATAATATATTTACATAGATGATAGGATGGTGAATTTACATAACAACAAATTGGTCTCAATGGGAACTGATCTTTATGAATTTTAGGTAAACCATATAGTCTAGGTGCTACAGCAATATAATTTTTAAGTTTATTCTTTTCTATATCTGTAATAATCCTATTTCTGTGAAGTTCGTCAACAATATTATTGTTAATTTTCATTAATTTGCTAGTTGGGTCTTTATTTAGCAAAGAATATTTTGAAGTATCTAATATGATGTTATTAATACGTATATTATAATCTTGTTTGTCAATAGCTACTGTCCTATTTTTCTTTAAAAATATTTCTGTTTCCCTTACTTTGTCTAACATATATTTATCTCTATTTGATAATTTCATTTTATTGATATGATTATCAATAAATGATGTTAATCTATTTCTAGATATTTCCTGCTCTTCACTACCAATTTTAGTTTGAACTATATCTTCTCCATCTGCTAACATTTTTAACATTGGAAATTCTTCTCTCTTAGTAGGTAAAGCATGTTTCGGTCCTAATGAAAGAGTCCACTGTACGTCATGTATATATTAAAAAATTTTTAACATTTCTAAAATGAACTTCCAATCCTACTTATATATACATAGATATCTTAAAACCAAATTCAAGAAGTTTATAAACAAAATTATATAAATTTAAAAGACATATTATAACAAAAAATTTTTTAACATGTATATATAAATCAAAAATATTATTCTTTAAAGATTTCATAATTTTACACATGTATATATACATACCTATTCATACATACATATGTTTATTTTAAACATATAAAATTAACATGTATATACACATATGTATTTTTTCAATATATACACATATTATTCAACAAATTTTAGAAAATTTTTTTTAAACAATTTTAATTGAACTAAATATATGTGAACAATAACAAAATATTTAAACCCATACATATGTACATTTAAATTTAAAACTATCTTTTATTAACTAAGTGTCATAATAAATACACCAATCACAAATAGGATTAATTTTAAGGCAGATACAGCAAATGTAGCTCTAAATTATAGACACTTAGTTAATAAAAGATAGTTTTAAATTTAAATGTACATATGTATGGGTTTAAATATTTTGTTATTGTTCACATATATTTATTTAGTTCAATTAAAATTGTTTAAAAATTTTCTAAAATTTGTTGAATAATATGTGTATAAATTGATATATACATATGTGTATATACATGTTAATTTTATATGTTTATAATAAACATATGTATGTATGAATAGGTATGTATATATACATGTGTAAAATTATGAAATGTTTAAATAATAACATTTTTGATTTATATATACATGTTAAAAAAAATTTTTTTTTTATAATATGTCTTTTAAATTTATATAAATTTGTTTGTAAACTTCTTGAATTTGGTTTTAAGATATCTATGTATATATAAGTAGGATTGGAAGTTCATTTTAGAAATGTTAAGAAAAAAAAAAAAAAAAAAAATTTTTAATATATACATGTATAGATTTAAATTGTATATTATTGTTCCCATATTTTAAATTTATAAAAATTTTGTTTGAATCTTTTTGTATTTTGTTGACAAATAATTTTCATATTGTTGTTTTATAAACAAAAATTATTTTTTCACATCAAATTAAAAAATAAATTTCCTGAAGAAGTCACACAAAGGAGTGACGAAATATTGAAAAACAATTTTATAAGATAATAAAAATAAAGAGACCTTAAGCTTAATATATATTAGACAACATTATTAATCAAAAAGAGGTAAAAAAACTAGAAGAATTTAAGTATTTAAACATATTTATACATGGTATATGGTGTGTGCAAGTAAATCTCAAGCAGTGCTTACTTTATTCGCTATTGACTTTTATTTTATTACAATTTTTACTAAAATCTTTTGATAATAACTTATTGCAGTTTTTCATTGTTTATCTCTTTAAAACAGCTGACCGTTTGACTGTTTTCCCAATCTGTCCAAAGAAAAATTGTGAGCAAGAAGAGGAAGAATATTTTTCTCTCAAACTCTCTTCCACGGGATCAAACCTATTATATGTGATTTGTTATAATAAAAAAAAAAACTATGATGGCAGAGTATTTGAAAACTAAAATGAGAAATTAAAATTTGATCACAAAATTTGTAAGCAAGGTCGCATGGTACAACTATACATATATTAGGTAATATCGAAGCACTACCTGGTATATTTTAATGTGGTAGAATATGCCAAATATTGTTTATGTTATAAGAATATGCACACAAACGGTCATATCAAGATGGAACAACACCAAAGCAAAAACTGATATAATAATAAAATTAAAGAAGAAGCCGTGGAGTGCAGAAAAGATACGATTGTAGCTTATCCATTGACACAAGTGTTCTTAGCTGTTATATATTGTTTATTTGCTGAAATAACTTTCACTGATTTCCTTACAAAATTTAATATTTCTTTAGGTAACTTATATATATATATATATATATATATATATATATATATATATATACATATATATATATATATATATATATATATATATATACTTTGAATAGCAAATATTGGCTCAACATTAACTTGTTCTCAGCTCTCGGTGGAAAGCTTCACACTTCGTTTTTAAAAAAATCGAGCTAACAGCTAGGAAGCAATCATGTGTACTTTAGACAGGGTGTCACTGTCTTAAAGTGCGTGTGTCTTTGGCTTTTGAATGGCCTAACCAAAACAGGTATTACTTTAAAATTTAGATTTCCTATGAATTCAAACCAAATCCAACTGGTAGATTTCAAGACATCTCAAAAATAAATAAAATAAGTAAAAGTGCTATATTCGGCTGTGCCGAATCTTGTATACCCTTCACCAACGTACATAACATATATTTTTTTGCACCAATTTTGTTCTTTCTAAGTTATAAAAAAACAACGTCAGTTGTCCTTTTGGTTACTTTTATAAATGAAAAAAAAATGCCACCTCTGCAAACGAAATTTTCATATTTTACCGTTTTTACTACCGTACGTGTAGCATTCGCGGTTGACCTGGCTTTCTTAAAGTCAAATAGGACATGTCTGTCTTGAACGCAGTTTCCCACATGTATCCATCATATACAGTAGCCGGTAAGAGAATGGGTAATTTAGTTGTTTATTAGATTAAGTATTAACACCAATTTCTGTCTCTTCAATCTTGCTGAAAAAGTTTTTGTACAAAGCATGCATTTACACCTTTAAGAACATCTCGGGACACAGCTCGACGAATTTGGAACACAGTCTTGGCCTGGTGCTTTTTGTCTTTGAACGTAGAGACAACGTCCTCGATCTCAGTTATTGTATCCGGGAGAAAGTCTAAAGACTTGCTAGGAGTCACAAGGTGGTGCCCCCTGAAAACGAAATTTTCATTTTTTACCAATGCATATCTTCGTGATGTAAGAAGCGATTTTATTTCAGAAAAACCACATATTTGTAACCATTTTGGAAACAAAATTTTAATTTTTTTTATTATTTGATACCAATTTATTTTTTCCTTAATAGAAAAAATTTTTATTTTTAAAAAACGAAGTTAGTTGCTTTTTTGGTTACTTTTCTATATAAAAAAATTTTAATTCCCCATCCCTTGAAGAGAAAATTAATTTTGTTTTCTTTTTTACAAATGCAACCCTTAATGAGGCATGAAATAATTTTATTTAAACTTTCTTGTACCACAATATACTGCAGTTATCCAATCCTGTAATCGAAATTTTTATTTTTTTAAATTTATATACCAACTTTGTTTGCTTGAAATAAAAAATAGTTATATTTAGTGAAAAAAGAGGATAGTTGCCTTTTTAGATAGTTTATGTATACAAAAAATTCAAATTTCCCATTCCTGGAAACGAAATTTTTATATTAATTTTTTTTTATTTTTGTCTTACCAACTCAAGTCTTAATGAGGCAATAAATAGTTTTATTTAAGAAAAACTTAAAACTTGTAACTATTTTGGTCCCTTTCGTGTTCTATATACCAAATTTCCCAACCCGGGAAATATGATTTTAATATGTCAATTTTTATTATCAATGCAACTCTTCATAAGATAAAAAGCAGTTTCATATGAGAAAAATTTAAAATTTTTAACCATTGTGGTCACTTTGATGTACTATAATATATTTACTTGCCCATCCCTGGATTCGACATACGGCTTTTTTTAAATTTTTGATACCAAATTTGTTTTTCTTAAATTACCAAATAATTTCAGCTAACAAAAAAATAACGTCAGTTTCTTTTTTGTTAAGTTAATGTATAAAAAAATTTAAATTTCCAAACCCTGTAAGAGAAGTTTTAATTTTTTTATAATATTTTTTACCAATGCAAATCTTTATGATGTACAACGCATTTTTTTTAAGAAAAACAAAAAATTCTGAAGCATATTAGTTGCTACGTGTACTTTTTTTAGCTTCTTGTGTACAATTGAGGCTTCCCAAAGCATAACATAGGTTCAATTTTCAAAAAAACAAACAAATTATTAATTTTTGGTGTTAGCTTTGCGTCGAGAAATAGGTGTAAACTTCCCAGCTCTGGAACCGTATTTCTTACAATACCACCCTATTTAGGTTCATTTTCAATCGATCAGTCCAAAAACGAAGTCTCTAGCTCTTCTGGGAGCTTGGAAAACTGATTTCACGTACAGACAGACGGGCAAACGGACATGGCTCAATCGCCATCGGTATTCATAAGGATCCAGAATATATATACTTTATGGGGTCGCATATTAATATCGAAGAAATTACGCACGACAAAGCTAAATATATCTTTTTACTTTTTTGTGAAGGTTATACAAGTTAAGAACACGTGCTATAAAGTGTTTTTAGAATCGCTTTTAAGCAGCTTGGACGATCGCATCTACAGATTGCAAAGCCACATCGAACACCGCAATCCAGGTAAATACAGTTAATCCTTTCGGAAAAAAAAAATTAAAAAGATCCTATGTGATCTAAAAAATCTCCGATACTTCTCGAAACAATACATCAAACTCCGATTATGTCATGGGAATCAGTTAATTGAAATTTAAATATGTAGAATAGCACAAAAACTAATATATATTATCTCAGCGGTTGCAAGTTATAGGGAAGGTCTTTGGCAGTAATTTTACTAAATTTTGCATTGCTTTCAATGACAATACTTTATAATGTTAGTTGACTCGATCGATCTGACATTTGACAAAGCTTATATACTTGTTTTTTTTTAGTATATAAAATTAATGACTTTTATGTATTACAATAAACAGTAGGAATTATATTCGACATGTGCTTTATCAATAAAAAACTATATATATATATATATATATATATATATATTTTTTTTTTTTTATTTTTTGTATTTTTTTTTATTTTTTATTTTTTATTTATTTATTTTTTTTTGACGTAATGATAGCAACTATCAATAGTGGCCCCATGACACTTCGCTAGCACCACCCTGGAATAGCTTCGATATTTCGCCAGGGTGGGTAATCCAATCAGTATTATTTCAACGTCCTCCTCAGTTCATAAGTAAGGAGGATAGGAACTGATGCGCATACTTCATCGTTAGATACTGACGAATTCTAAAACGTGTTAGTTCTTCTATGAATCTGTTCTAATCTCTGAAGTACTATTAGAACTAGCTGTACAAAATACAAACGCTGGTCCAATTTAATAATGATTCCAGCATGACCGAAACTATATTCCTCAGGCTGATCATACGCCCCAAACTATCTTCTAAATACGACCTCTAGTTGCTAAATCGTGAGCAGGTAAGACGATATTCTTAGCACCTTAATGAAATTCCCACTGCAATATAGACAGAACGGAAAACCGTAGTACTTAAAAAGAATTAGGGTATTAATGTATATGTCCATCTTCCCTTTTCAATGGTTGACTAGAGTTCTTGCCACTTCTGTGAACACAAGTGCGTGTTATCCATATTTATGATTTCTAAATCGATTGGGATAATACCTGCAATGATAAAAGCAGCTTCGTCTGACGCCGCCCGAAATGCACTACATACTTTCAAGCTAGCCTATACAAAGGGGATACAAACCCCACATATATGTATATATCGCACATATATGTATATATCGCAAGTGCTTACGAAAAGATAGACTTTTGTCAATAATCACGCCTAGATATTTCAAAAATGCCTTTGATTGCACACAATAGGTTCCAACATTCGGGGTAATAGTTTCCCTCGCCTTATGGCTACTAACCAAAACCACTTCGGTTAGAGCTAATCCCATTGAGGAAATCCAGATCTTTACAGTTAGTACACTAGCATTTGCCAAGGTTTTGCCTCTAATAATTCCTTGGCTTCATGCACTAACGCTATGTCGTCTGCAAATCCTACTACACATTCTTTCAGGTAAACTAAGCCTTAGTACTCCATCGTACATTACGTTCCACAATAATGGTCCAAGTAATGATCCTTGGGAAGCCCCACCACTAATCCTACATTTTCCTATACTTACATCTGTATCATAAAATAATTCTGTTTCGGAAATAATCCTGAACTATTCTTATTAGATATTCTAATTCTAATCGATGTCAACAATACGAACCTATTATGCCGTGTTGAACGCGTTCTTCACATCTAACGTCCCAACTACAGAGTACTACTTTGTACCATTCCTCCGACTCCTCCCATAGATAGCACGAGCAGCAGTTTTTACTACCGTACGTATAGCATCCGCGGTTGACCTGGCTTTCCTAAAGTCAACTTGGTTGCCTGATAGGCCATGTGTGTCTTGAACGCAGTTTTCCACATCTATCCATCATACACAGTAGCCGGTAAGACAAGGGGTCATTTAGTTGTTTATTAGATTAAGTATTAACACCAATTTCTGACTTTTCCATCTTGCTGGAAAAGCTTTTGTACTAAGCATGCATTTACACCTTTAAGAACTTCTCGGGACACATCTCGACGACCTTTTTTATTACAATATTTGGAACACAGTCTTGGCCTGGTGCCTTTTTGTCTCTGAACATAGAGACAACGTGTCCGATCTCAGTTATTGTGACCGGGGGGAAGTCTAAAGACTCGCTAGGAAGGCTTTGCTCACAAGGTGGTGCCCCCTGTTGGGGGAAGAGATGGTCTACAATGCCCTCTAGGATTGGCCCTTCACTCGGTTGTGATATGCTAAGGCATGGACTACTATCCCTCATTTTTAACGAATCTGTACCCCATATAGCCAATGTATCTGTATTATCAACAGCCCAATTTGCAGATACAAACTTCTTATATGGGTAAGTACAGCGACGTCTACATTTAAATCTCGTACGCTTTGCTTAAGCAACTCTAATGCTACTTAACAATGATTGAGATTTAGCTGCAATATGCGCATTTAGGTTCTTAAGTACTGTTCTAACACTTAAGCCCTTGTAGTGCTCTCTTCCAGTAAGGGCAAACTACACATCTGTTGACATGTTCACCATTTGTGTTCCAATTCTGTGGCCAATTTCCCTACACCGCAAGCAATTCTTGGATAGATCCTTGCTCTATCGCAAGCATACGGTTACCTCAGTGATTTAATTGCACTCATCTGCAGTACCTCAAAACCATTACATTTACTTATTACGTCCTCCTTAGAAGTCATTTCATCTATGTCCCTAATTTTAATCCTAACCTCCTAAAATAGTGCTCGTACTTCGGCAGCTTCACCCAGTAGCGCAGAAGCAGCTCACCTCTTTCGCTTTTCTATTGCCTTTTACATTCCCCGCGAGATCAATAAGCTTAGGGACTTTTTTCACTTGCCTGAGAATAACAGCATATAAAGCGTTTTCACATGATTTAATAACTAGGGCATCCGGATGTGTCGGCTGCTGGGCCGGACCTTTATCTAACCAGGTTCTTTGCTACATGGGTTCGACAAAGCAGCACTATCTTACAGAACCGATCTTATTTCCATTACCTATGACGTCATTTAACGAGTCAATCTTCCCTTAGCCTTATTCCCCTTTGGCCCAAGAGTATTTTCGTCTCTTCTACGATTTGTGGTCGCAGCTGCAGGGGCAGGGAGCAGTGGTCTTACCATATGCCCAGCCTGCGCCTGCTTGTTGTAATGCCCTTACTAGTAGTTCCGCTGCTTAGCTGATCTGACATTTGCATATAATACGCCTGTATTTCTCGAGACTTCCAGACTATATCCTTGTGGATACGTGATCTTTTATTGAGAAAGTCTAGAAGTTTCGCTATATTTTCTCGTAGTTTAAAGACGTTGCTCATATTTTCTTGCCCTCAACCAGCTATGGTACTACAACAAAATGTTTACAGCTGTACGAGGCGACCTCATAAGTACTGGCTTCTTCAGGAATGGATTTGGAATTTCATTCTCTCAATTCCATAAGATTTCTACGCCCATTTTTAAACTAATTTTGGTTTTATCCATTCGATTGGGTTCAAAGTAGAAGCCGCTGTCTGCGTTCGTTGTGCAGTCACGAATGTATCCCATTGATTCCTTTGGAAGCAGTGAAGTTCATGCGAGGGTTGACGAAAACATGTTATGGATCTATCCGTCAGAGCCAGATCCATCCGGAAATCGACATCAGGAGCTACACCGTTAACGATGACGAAATTCGAACGTACTTTGAGACTTGCCAAGTTTAAAAGAACGGAGGCAGTTGTTGCATTTGCCCGAGATCCGTTTCTATACAATTTCACTCATATATAATTAAGTCCCAGATTATCCCATCCGCCAGCCCAGGGTTCTGCTAATTGAAAATTGTTTGCCCAGGAACGCCATAAATAAGACCATACTGGACTTGGTCTTAATGCCAGGTTTTCAAATCCAGTCCTGCAGTGTGCCAGATAAAGAGCCACACTGAATAGAAGGTCCTTGTTCAAGCCCTCCAACCAGTTATAATAACTCAGGAACCGCGGGGTCGTTACTCTCCGTTGTTCATACAAATATCATTATAGACTTTACGAATATCCTTACAAATATATATATATATATATATATATATATATATATAAATATATATATATATATATATATATATATATATATATAAATATATATATATATATATATATATATATATATATAAATATATATATATATATATATATATATATATATATATATATACTTACTGTTAATAAATGAACTATTTGACATACTGTCATTGTACTATTATAATATGAAATTTATTTGTTGGGTGGTTAAGCAATGTCTATATGCATTTCATTGGCGCTTTTTACCAAACCGTCAGTAGACTTCAACCACATTTTTTTAAAGTTTTAAGCTTCTCAACTTATTAAAAGACTTTTATAAACCATCTGAGAATTATGTTAATAAATTAACTATAAAAATTTACAAATGATTTCAAAAAATCACATTATAATAAGTGTAGTAGGCTATGAAACTTACACAAACCAAAACCCAACAAACAACTTTTATTCGATATGAATCTATTTTATTTTTCTACACCTTTATACAATTAGAAATCCTTTGGATAACAATGAAATTATTTATAAAGCAAATGAAAAATAAAATCCCAATTTTGTTGTTAATAAATGAACTATTTGACATACTGTCATTGTACTATTATAATATGAAATTTATTTGTTGGGTGGTTAAGCAATGTCTATATGCATTTCATTGGCGCTTTTCACCAAATCGTCAGTAGCCTTTTACTTTTTTTTTTAAATCATTTGTGAATTTTTAAAGTTAATTTATTAACATAATTCTCAGATGGTTTATAAAAGTCTTTTAATAAGTTGAGAAGTTTAAACTTTTAAAAACTGTGGTTGAAGTCTACTGACGATTTGGTAAAAAGCGTCAATGAAATGCATATAGACATTGCTTAACCACCCAACAAATAAATTTCATATTATATATACTTACTCAATAAGGTCTGCGTTGACAATACAAACAATTGTTTGTAATATAAAAAGGTAGAATAAATATGCGAAGAAAACGAATATATTTTAAGGTACTTATTTTTAACAACCTAAGTTAAAAAAAAGGAGGTTATTCCCTTCTAATTTTTTAATAGCGTTGTATGAATCAGTCAAAACTTGAATATGGCAACCAAAAAGTCTGCGTTCACTTGTTTTGTTGTAACAGTACCGTTATTTTTGTAATATTCTCTCTTATTTTTCCTCCTTTTTTGTGATTTTGTGTTACAATTGATCTCTGAAGAAGCTTATTTGCATATTGTTATTTAAAGTGATACCAATTTTGAGACATGGAAAACAAAGGTAAAGAAATTAGTGTTTCAGAGAGAAAGCACATTATTAAATTGTGGAAGGAAGGAAAAGGCTTCCAAAAAATTGGCTAAACTGTTGGGAGAACCTATTCGTCTGTGCAACGCGTAATAAACCAATTTAAGGAAACAGGAGTTTTAAAGTCAAAGCCTCGGCCTGGCTGCCAAAAAATTATTCAAAACGGTTAGAGCGTAAAACAGTTAAAATGGTGGAGGCCAATCCCAGACTTACATCTTCGAAAACTGTGGAAAATGTATACCAGTAATTCCATTCCATTTGCGCCGAATATGCACAAAAGTTCTACGAAAAGCTGGATACTATGGTAGAGTTGCATGATGAAAGCCGTACATACCTGTTGGTAACAGACGTAAGCGCAGTGAAATTGCCAACAACTACGTAAATAAGCCATCAGAATTTTGGAGACAAGTTTTATTTTCAGACGAAAGTTAGTTCTGCATTTTTGGTATTAGAGGTCGTCAGTTTGTGTGGCGAAAGTCAGGAACCGCGCTGGACAAGCAAAATCTTTTTTGTACAGTAATACACAGTGGTATACGAATAATAATATGGGGATGCATGACAGCTTCGGGTGTGGGTCAGTTTAAATTTATTGAATCAACAATGGATAAATATTGAGACATGAACAATTTAAGAAATAATTTGAAACAAAGTGCTACAAAATTCAACCTCTCAAATATGTTTTAGTTTCAACAATATAACGACCTAAAGCATACCGCGAAGGTGATTCGGCCATCGCTCTTGTATAATGCTACAAAATAGTTTGAGACACCCCCCAATCTCTAGGTCACAATCCTATTGAGCATCTTAAGGATTTATTAGAGAAAAGGATTCGCCAGCATATAATTACACTGTACAAAAATATTAAATTTTCTGAAAAATTACAAGGTCCGACCTATAAATTTTGATAGAGGAGACAAAAAAAAAAGCTAGACACGTGTATCGGCGTTTTTAAAGTTTACATCTAAATTTCATTTGAGGGAGCTTTAAAGTTTCCCAGCTCTGGCACATTCTTATTGTTAATCGACATAAGAATCCATATTATCCTTACATTTTAGGTATAAAATGTGTGCAGCAAATTTATGTAAAATGTTATGCAGAATATTTTTATAGAATATATTAACCCTGTAACTCCTCAAAGTATGGGTCTTTTCTGTCCTTCTTTTATTAAAGAGCAAATTTAACTAAAAATCACCAATATCTCTATTATTTTACCTTCGATAGCAAATTTGGAAAAGAAGTATTCACTAATTACATTTTTTTAGCTCTCGGCAATTCGACTTCATTATAATATAATATATCTGCCTGTTAAGTCACAACAGATCCGCCACTTGTGGTCTTCATATATAACGGAGTCCAGTATTAATTTAATAGAATCATAGCTTTCTTTGATTCCATGTTGCCTATGCCATAGGCAATAGGAATAGGGTTTTTGGAGTTATCGTAATACAGAAGTACAGCTTTTAGACTCTTCTTACATGAATCATTAAATATACGCCAGTCCTCGTGGTTATACTCATTGCATTCATTATTCCTTTGATATCGTTTCAATAAGCAAACTTATTATCATCGTTTACTGAAAAGAACGCCTGAAAGCTATCTTAAAGCTTACGAAAGCAGGTAATATTAAAACCAGGTTCGAATAGATGAAGACTTTTTAAGTCTGCAGCTAAAGCTTCTGATTTGTTTTTAGACATTGAATTTCGTTGACCTTCAGCGAGAATTCAAATATAAAACTAGTTTTAGAACAAACAAATGAATTACTTTTGGACCAAAAAACTAGGCCGTTATCCCGCTTACCTTTTACGTTGAAAAACGTATATGTTATATAGTTTAATTGTTTACTTTAATTCTTTTATTTTTTTAATTAAAAACACACAAATCACAAAACATATTATGTGACATGTTTTCAGTACAATTAGAAACACAGCTCTGGACTTTTGTTTTTATTTTTTTTCATTGTTTTTGTTGTAATGTAACGGCTAATATTTTTGCGAAACATTTTATCCCCTTAAATCCCTGATTTAATGGTGTTTTTGCCCTTTTTTAAAAGAAGGACAAAAAAGACCCATATCTTAAAGAGTTCTACATAAATGACTATTTCCTATCCAAATTTGCTATCGAAGGTAATATAGAGTAATATCGAAGGTAATAATAGAGATATTTGTGATTTTTAGTTAAATTTGCTCTTGGCCTTTAAGCAATGATGCCTAGAAATTTTGTTTTGAAAAAGTTCAAAAAAATTTTAATACACTATTTAATTTGTGAATTCTTTGTCTGTTTGTTTCTTCAGTCAAAGTACTATAAAGTATTTTGTTACTCTTGGGTTTGGGTAAAAATCACCAATCGATATCTTAAAAATATTTGGCTAACAATACAATAAAATATTGAAAAATTCCTACCTTCTATCTGTCAATTTTCGAAAGTAGTATGTTTATGTCTTTTCTGAACCAAATTTCGCATACAAAAGGGCTGTTAGTGCTGCCAGTGTTGCCATATTGATGCTTTTTAACCAAAATTGAAGACTTTTTCTTCATATCTTGCTAACAATTACTTTTTTGTTTGCGGCAACGCTGCAGAGTTATGTTGTTGAAGAGCACTTATATTGTTTAGTATATATACTCGTACACATACAAACATTCTTATAAAGTCATGCATACACAAATATCCAAACATGTATGCATACATACATACATATGTATATATGTTTGTACATACATTTTTATATGGTTTTCTATATAGTTTGATATCGAAATGCTAGATACATGAGTGTAATTAAAATATTTGCTTTTGGCAACGATATAAACACATTTAGATTTTTGTAAAAAAAAATGTAAAATACATTTGCCTAATTTTAATTCAAAATATATACTAATAAAAAATTCAAATTATAAATTTACACTAAATTTCAAACGTTAACTGATAAGAACACATATGCCTTAGTTGTATATATATATGGTAGTTTTTTATTAAAATATATTTGGTTTAACTTTTATTCGATATTTCGTTAACAGCTTGTTAACATCTTCAGGAATTAAAAATTATTAAAATTTCATATATGGTTTTGAAATATGACATAAAAAACTATGCACAATATTTGTTTTTCAAATTTAATAACACATAAAATATTTTTTCAACAGTAACAATTTATAGTAAAACAAACTTTTTCAACATTAACAAATTATAACGAAAATTTTTATAACAAATACATATACATATATATATATATATATATATATATATATACATATACATACATACACATACATACATATTTATACATATATATATATATATATATATATATATATATATATATATACACAAACATATATACGCATACAAATACATGTACATATATAACTACATACACATCCGCACACATATACATGTATGTACACCTATATACACATAGGCAATAATTTTAACAATTAGTATAAGTTAATATATAATAACAATAATATAATAAATTATCGCTAGCAAATAATAGTTAATATTAAGAATATATTATGTAAATTTGCAATTCTTACTAACTAAATGTCTATAATTCTGTGCTAATTTTT